>CM053792.1:84128293-84483293 GCA_028749045.1 Cupressus sempervirens | reverse complement strand
GAACATCAAGACTATCGATTGCACCATTCTTTTTGAAAATGCGAACAATATGAGGGTAAAAAATGAACTCATTGCACTATTATGGTGTGACAAACAATCGAGAAAGTGAAGAATCTCTTGTCTTAATTAAATTATTATAATGCCTATAGAATCTACTTTCTATAAAAACAAAAATAACAACATTTTTTCTTTTTTGAATGACTCTCATTCAAAAATGATAAAATATGGGAATATTCTCAGGGGTTATTCAATTGAAAAAGAAAGGAATTTTCTTGAAAATCAGTTAGACAGAAGGCCTAGATTCAAAGTAAAAAAGCCTTATGCTTCTCTCATTTCAATAAGAACAAATATGATCAATATCAATATGATTCAAATTAGCTTGCCGAAATACCCTTTTTTCAATGTGGCAAGTTCTTCATTTTTGTTTCATAACAAATTAGGTCACACTATTTTTTTTTTTTCAAATGATCAAAGTAAATTACCTAGTAAGGGAACTATTCGTTTAGTACCTAATGAGAATAAAAAAGATAAATCTTTTATTATTCTAGGGTAGAATTACAAAGTTGTGTCACCTTTTAGGCTAACCTATTAGAACGACTCAATTTGAGTATTTCTATCTAAAAAACTTTTTTTTTTTCAAACATATGATTTTGATAAAATTATTCTAACTAAGTTATATATGGTCTCACACTTTTCTAATTAGAAATGTCTATTAAATGCGTGTTTTATACTAGTTGGTATCCAATTACTAAAAAAATATAATTATTTTAGAAAACTAATTTTTCAATAACTCTTACTATTTATTATGGTATTTTTTTCATAACATATAAACACCGTTTTATTGAGCTCAAAGTCAAGAATATTCTCATATAGAGTTCATAGTGTTTTAATTAGATATAGTATATTGTAATTAAAAAAAATTACAAGTATGTATTTTAACACTCGAGAAGATGTCAATTTTGAGAAAGAAAAAATTTATTAAATAATATTTTAAAAATAAAAAATTATATGACATTCTAGAGGAGAGAGTCCTCTTCTAGAATATATAATTTTTCTTTTGGTTGGAATAGATTTATTTCAAAAAATGTGGTGGGAGATGAAAACTATTGATTGTAATAAGTTGAAATTTGAATAGTTATAAAAGAGAAAATATAGGTCTAAAGCCCATTTTTATTTTTGATTCTTCTAGCTACATATATTTTTGATAACATAATCTAAGATCAAATGGAAATAATTTTATTTCCATATAGTTTTGTGGTGGGAACTAGACCCCTAATTTCTAGCATTTTTTCAGCAACTAGAATTTATCTTTAAAAAATAGGAAAACATATAATTTGTTATTCTAAATAATTATTAAGAATTATAATCCTAATTTTAATCCATTTTTATACATTTCATTAGTTTACTTCATTTTAAAATTCTAAATAATAATACCCGTTTTATGTCATTGAATGTGAACAACTACACTTTTGTTAGCCTTTTCTTTGTAAAAGGGTGACATAGGTTTGTGCTTTTTCCCTTTTTCCACTTCTGATTTTTTGCAACTCATTTTATTTAATGATTTAAAAAGCTCAAATACAATAAAAAAGTCAGATGCAAATAATAAAATTGCATTGCCAAGTCTCCTGGGTTATTTACATAGTATTGCTAATCGTTTTCCATAATATCATTTGATGACTTATAAAAAAGTATTACTAAATGAATGTTGAATTTCTAATAATGACTCAAATAATTTTCAAGTAGCTAAATGCTATTTTATGGACGAAAAGAGGGAAATTTATAAATTTGATTCATTCAAAAATATTATTTTCAATTTGAATTTGTACTCTTCCCTATCCAATTTTTTTAAAAAGACATTTCTAGTAGTCAATCTTGGACAATATTTTTGTAAAAGTATATGGATATTCAAAGATAAAAAAACTCCAAGGATCTGGTCAAATTATTGTTGTTTGTGAAGAAACTTTTATCATTAGATTAGCTAAACCTTATTTGGGTACCCAAGGAGCAACTCATAATAGTTATTATGGGAAAATTCTTTATGAAGGAGATACATTAATCACCATGTCATACAAAAGATTAAAATTCAATGATATCATTCAAGGTCTTCCTAAAGTTGAACAATTATCAAAAGCCCATTCGAATACTTTAATATCAAAAAATCAAATTTTTTTAAAGAATTGAATAGGCACTTGGCAATATTTTTTGGAAAGTTTTGGGGGTCATTCACTACTATTAGAATAACTATGGAGGATAGTCAAAATTGGTTGGTCAATGAAATTCAAAAGATTTATCAATCCCAGGGGGTATAAATTTCTAATAAGAATATATAAATTATTGTGCACCAAATTACATCAAAAGTTTTAGTTGTATATGTCAAAAAGTCCAAAAATATAAATTTTGAAAATGGACTAAATAGTATTTTTTTACCTGGAGAGCTCATTGGATTATCATAAGCACAAAGAATGGATTGTGCTCTCGAAAAAAGAATAAACTATCAAACCATTTTATTGGGAATGACAAATGCATCTCTGAATACTCAAAGTTTTCTATCTGAAGCAAGTTTTTAGGAAACTTCTTGGGTCATAGAAAAATCTACTCTTCAAGGTCATATTGATTGGTTGAAGGGCTTGAAGGAAAATGTTATTCTTGGGAGAATGATATCTATTGATATTGGATTCAACCCTTTGGAAAAATGGAGTAAAATGGATCTGAGAATGAGAAAGAAAAGTATATTTCTCATAAAAATGGAAGATTTTTTCATGAAAGTTTTATTACAAAAATAAAACAAAAAAGTTCTAAAAAAACTAGTCAAAATAAAGAAAAAATCAAAATGAGTAATAGTAAAAAAATAATTTATAAAGAAAGAAATCTTAAAAAATTCTTTAATGTATAAAAATAAATAAAAATAAAATGAATACTTGTACCAACTATGCTACGACAAACAATCTAACCCATTCCATTGGAATGTAGATGTTCTAGTTCATATTAAAAAAAAAAAAAATTAAATGACAACAAAATTGGAACATCAATTTGACAGAGATGGTAAAAGTAGGAGTTCATTTTTGTCGTAAGACAAAAAAATGGAATCCTAAAATGGCATCTTACATTTTTAAAGAATGTCAAAATAGCCATATTATAAATTTGACTTATACCACTCATTTTTTATCAGAAGCCTGTGATTTTGTGTTTGATGGAGCAAAAAGAGGAAAATAATTTATAACAGTTGGTACAAAACATCAAACAACTGATGCAGCTAAATTAGCTACTTTAGTAGCTCAATGTCCTTATGTAAATAAAAAATGGCTCATGGTATGTTAACTAATTCATTTACTACAAAAGCATGACTTGAAAAATTCAAAAATTGAATGTAAAAAAAAGGAGGATTTGATCAATTTACAAAGAAAGAAGCAAAAATACTCAAGAGAGAATTGAACAAATTATAGGAAGATCTAGGAGGTATTAGATACATGAAAAATTTGACTGATTTTATAATAATTCTCAATCAAAAAGGAGAATATGTTGCTATTCAAGAATGTAGAACTTTGGGTATTCCCACAATTTGCTTAGTTGATACAGATTGTGACTCAAATCTCATGGATATCCTAATCCCAGCCAATCATAATGGTAGAGGACCAATCCAACTGATCTTGAATAAATTATTTTAGCAATTCGCATGGGCAGAGCTATAAAAAGTGAATAAACAAAAAAAAAGAGAAGCTAAAACTAAGTTGGCTACTATTCCCAAATCTTATAGAATATATTAAGATATATTTGTCTAGAAATATAGAAATCTTCTTAATCAATGAAATAATCATTTCATTATTTTATTCCATAGCCTGATTGATGATAGTGAAATAATTGAGGAATCAGTCATTCAACAAAAATCTTTTTTTTTTTTGAAATTCATCTTTATATAGAAAGGGCAATATGAATATTGTACAATTTCCTATTAACATGCTGAATTTTTGCGATGAGATATCCATTGTGGAAGTAGTTCAACATTTCTATTGGCAAATAGGGGGGTTCCAAGTTCATGCATAGGTACTTGTAACTTCTTGGATTGTAATTGTTGTCTTATTAAGTTCAACTACTCTAGTTGTTCAAGACCCACAAATTGTTCCAAATGGAGCTCAAAATTTTGTTGAATATGTTCTTCAATTTGTTTAGGACTTGGCTAGAACTTAGATTGGCAAAGAAGAATATGGTCCTTAGGTTTCTTTTATAGGAATTATGTTTCTATTTATCTTTTTTTCTAATTGGGCAGGTGCTCTTTTCTCCTGGAGAATTTTCAACTACCTCATGGGGAATTATCTACACCTACAAATTATATTAACACTATAGTATCTCTAGCTTTGGTCACATCAATAGCTTATTTTTGTGTAGGTCTTACAAAGAGGGGTTTAGGCTATTTTTGGTAAATATATTCAACCAACCCCAATACTTTTACCACTTAACATATTAGAAGATTTTATGAAACCTCTATCACCTAGTTTTGACTTTTTTGAAATATATTAGGTGACATATTGGTAGTTGTCATTCTTGTTTCCTTAGTACCTTTAGTGGTACCTATACCTATAATGTTCCTAGGATTATTTACAAGTGGCATTCAAGCTCTAATCTTTGCAACTCTAGCCACAACTTCTCATTTATAAAATGTTAAAAATGTTCTTTCCATTTTGATTCTACCATAGTTATAGTCATAAATGAAAATACTGAATCTCTAAGATCTTAGTAGAAAGATTAAGGATCACCTCACTCCTCGATAAAATATTAATTAATAGGAAATAATATATTCTATTAAGGAAAGTCCTTCACGTAAATTTCCTTGAATGGGTAGATCGACAAATTTTCCTTAAGGATCTCACATTAATCCTCTCATACCTACTAATTGGTGAACTTGAGATACATTTCCTCTAGCTCCTAAAAAGGACATCATATGTAATAGATTAAGAGGATCAGTCATCGTAAAATTTAGATTCATTTCTCAACTTAAATACAATAGATTTTACAATTTAATTAGTTTGAGTTCAATGGTATAATTTAGAAATTGATTTTATATATTTTATTATGCCTAATACATTCCTTTAAATATTTCTGATGGGTCTAATTAGTTATGTTAACTAAGGTTTCTATCAAGTATTAGTTTGAGTTCAATGTTAGTTTTAATTTTACTATTTGATTTAATAAATGGCTCATAACATATTTCCTAAAAATAATGAGCCTATTTTCTTTATACTATATGTCTAAGTTGAAACCGAAGAAGTTATAATTAGTCCTAATATCATTTCTTTGTTTAAAGTCATTTATTTGATTGGAGCATTGTTCCTACCACTTTAATCAAACTAAAATTGTTATAATGTATATTCCATAGATTAACTAATTAATATACAAGCCTTGGGGATTGGCACCATTCTTCTAACTATCCTTGTATTTCAACAATTGAACAATTTTACATTCACATCCATGCTATAGACTTATACCTTTTGAATCTTAACAGTCTCTAATGGAAAGTAGCATTTAAAACTTTAAAAACCTAACTTCCATATGATCCAATACTCTTCTTGCCTCCATATACTTGTTACTGCGAAGACAACAAAATAAATAGTCAGTTGTATATATGACATATGCTTTTATGACTTAATAGAGGTACATTGAACCTAGAAGTTGTGTTAAAGTCAATTAATTCTTTTAAAACCATTGTGCAATGTATATCAAAGCCAATGTACAATTCTCACTATAAGTTAATTATAATTCGCTACATTAGTATATGCCTCTACATCTACAAAAATAATTTAATAACTACATTTAAAGTGATTTTGAAATAATTAAAATTTTCAAATAAACATAATCCAATTTTAAATGTAAATAGCAATTATTTTGGAAGTTAGGAAACTAAATATTATTTATTAAGAATGGGTTTGATATTCAAGTTAATTAAATATTGTTCATTAAAGAATGGTATAATTTAGATTGCAAGGATCACCCTTCTTCATAAATCAACAAGGAAAACATAATCTTAGATATCTCACCTCAATTGATATCACCGATTTTGAATATTTCTCCCAATTAGACCTCCTTATCCTTTTATAGTACCTACATGATTTATAAAAAATCTAAAGTTCAGGGATAAGCTCTAAAGATACCTTAAAAAGATAGATGCACTGAAACACAACTTCACCCAATCTTATTAAAATATATAGAAAAGGATGAAAAAAAAAAACATTCTAGTTGTCAAAAATTATATCAAACCCATCATGATTCAAAAATGTTATTTGTTCAACTTGATACCTGTATCTTACTCTACTAGTATGTTCTTGTTCTTGCTCTTTCCAATCTGAAGAATTTTGTGAATTAGTATTCAATTTTTGTAGAAAAGCTTCTTGAGAAATATAAAAAATAATAATTATTTCATGGAAACAATAGTATTTATAGAAAAAAGACACTTATGAAAAAACTACAGACCCCATTAACATGCAGAGTCATAACTACATACTTAAACCAAATACTTATGTATACATTTGTTACAATGGAAACAAGCTCATGTACACAAGTGACAAAAAGATTGAAACATAGGAAATTAAGTGTATCACATAGAATAATGATGGTTGCATTTGATTTCCCTCCAAATCTAGTGATGGTCACATATTGGCAAGCTCTAAGGATTCCTGAGATTGTTGAGATTGGGAAGACCTAATTAACATTCACCTTGATTTCTTAACACATGATATACCTAAAACTTGTGGTGAATGCAATCAGCTATAAAGATCTTATGCACACCACAAACAAGAATAAGAAATGGGAATTTTCTTCACGGAACTCATGCTTGGGGAAAAAAGGAAGGAGTATTTGGAGGAGTTATAACACTAAAAATAGTGCAAGAATTGACGAGAAGATTCAAGATGCAATGTAGAAGGGAAACTCTTAAAGGAGTTGACTTAGTTGATGATAATCAAGCCACATTGAGTAGGGGGGAGGTAAGTCTCTTCTCTCAGTCCAAGTTTATAATCTTCTTTATTTATAGCTCATTTATTTGTTGGAATTGTATTGGAATTGACAAGAATAAATTCTAAAAAAAATAATCTTGAGTTTGGATGTGTCAAATTAGAATTAGAATATGAGTTTCAAATTTTCATTTTCATGTAAAATGAAGATATGTTAATTCCATTTGAAGAGGTGGAATTGGAATTAGAATTAAATCAAAAAAAAGTTTTTGTTCAACAAATTCCAATTCAAAATTGTTCAACATTTGACAATCTCTAGATATAAGATATTCAAATGCAACATGTGCTAATTCCAAGAGTCAAATAGATTCTTAGATAAATATTCTTATCCTTAAAAGATCATATTATAGAAAATAAATTTATCTCTTAAAAAACTTGATTTTTAAAGAAATTTGATGAGGGCATAAAGGGTTTTGGTTTGAAGAAATTAAATCAAGATTCTCAATTAATTTTATTTATGTAAGAATTAAAGATGAGGTAGGAGTGAAGTTTTCTTATGAAATAAATTTAATTAACAATGATTTATATTAAATTTATTATATTATAGTAGATGCAAATAAATTTATTTAATAGGTGATTTAACTTGTTTTTAGTTATGAAAGTTAATATGAAGATGATTGAAAAATGAGTTGGAATATTAGTTAATCATATTTATAGAAATTAATGGAGCCTTTGTATAAAAAGAATATAGGTCATTGGTCAGATTATGGATACCCCAAAACTATTTGTCAAAAGACTAAAATTAAGGGCGTTATCAAATAAGTTTTAAATAACCAAACACATGATGGTCTTATGATTCCCACATTCTTGGAAGAGGATACAATTTCCTAGAATAAAAGTCTAATAACTATGTTGAAGGAACCTATTCTTGTATCATCTTAAAATGGAAGCACTTCCATGTTAAGAGTGTTTAGCCCTCCAAGTAGGTGATTTGGGGTCATATCAAGAACCTTAAATGGGTCTTTGACTTATATCTAGATTTTTCCCTTGATTCTAACCCCTTTTCCACTTTTTTCTGCATTTTCATAGCATTATGGATTGAGATCCTGAGATTTTTGACCTCAGGGTCAAGTTTGACCACGACCCTAACCTAGGTCAGAGTCGACCTTGACCATGACCTATGGTCCAAATTTTAAGGTTCCATGATTTTTTGATGTTGGGTTTTAGAAAGAATTTCTTTCTCACTTCTGAGTCAATTGTTTTATTCTCCAAAATGGTAAAATCTTAAATAGAATTAATCTAGGTCCATTTCTAGGGGTTAAGGTTAATTGGGATTTAATTTCCCAATGTCAACATCTCTAGAAGTTTGTGCCCTATATCACTATATAAAGAAGCCTCCTCCTCTCATTTTCTCTAACAAGACAAGAAAAGATCAGATAATCCATGATCAAGCTCTGAAGTGAAAGCAAGCATTCAAGCATTCTTGAAGATCCAATTCATCAAGGAGATCCATTGTTAACCATTGAAGGATTCAATCTTTATGGAGTTCTCTTGTTGAAGGTTTCTCCATTCACATTCATTCAAGCATCTTCTTATGCTAAGATCCATTCAATTGGTATTGAAGATCTAATGCTATTGATTTGAAATATCCTACCTATAATTCTACATTCAGTTGGAGCATCCATACTTGTGGATTCAAGGATTTGAATCCTCCAAAAGGATTTCAACATAAGTAAGGTGAATAGTTCCATTTACTTTGTTTATACATATTTCAATTTCAATTACCTTTCAAGGTTGATTCCAAACTAGGGTTTAACCAAGGCAAACCCCCCATCCAAGCAACAAAAGTTATTTTTCTTATAGGTATAGGTACAGGGAAATGAATTAGAGTTCAGATCTGGATATCCTTTTCGACCAACTTTTGAGATCTACAAAAAAAAAATTTGTCAAAGATGTTTTAGGTCACAGATGATCTTCAGTGAGGGGTAAGATTGTACCCCACTATCTGGGTCAAGGTTGACCTACCTTAGAAAAGAAAACTATTTCTAGGTTTTATAGATCTCATGGTACAAGAATATGGTAATTAATAGTTTTTGAGACTATTTAACAAGGTTTTGAGCTGATTCTTTTTTGAAGGTAAGTACCTTATATTTCTTCATTTCAATATTAGTCATCTAGATTTTCTTTCTATATCATAAGAATTTATATTTATGTGTAGAATATTGGCTTAGGGTCTTGTTCATGTATATTATTCTAAACCCTATTTATCCATATTTTACATATTAAAATTCTAACAAAGTTATAGAGGAATTGATATCAAACAAACTACATAGATTTAGCTTGAAAGTTTGCATTGGAGTGGCCTTGATGTAAGTGTTGCAACATGGGTTATGTTGAATTGACATTTTCATTTAATACTCTTCAATTTTTTATGTTACTAATGAGTTATTCCCTCACTTTTATTTGCCATGGTATTATTTCAAGCATTGACGAGACCTTTATTGTGTACCTACTTCAATGACTATACAAAGTAAGCTTAGTTAGGAATATTAAACTATATTACTCTAGTAGTGGTAACTAAATGTTTGTTCCATGTGTAGCATTCTCCATTATTTTTTACATTTGAATTACCTTGTCCTAAAATACCTACATGTATGCTCAATTGTGCATTACTTCATCAATGCTTGATTCTAGTTATATTCTTCATTGATGCCTAGTTGTGTGTGTAGTACACCTATAAGTTGTGTCTCTTCCACATTCATGTAGCTATCATACACAGATCAATTACTAGGTTACTTTAGACCTAATTACATTAAGGTGGATTCATTTGACATCCACAAAGTAGTTATGCTACATTTCTAATGTTGTTCTATTAATTTTGGCTGCTAGTTAGAATTATGATTTAGTCATTGTATAAATTCCTCTCATTTATATCTCTTGAGGAAGACTACTCCAATACAAATTGGTTCTCTATTAAGTGTTTGGTCCATTTCTAGATTATTTTTTAATGAATGGAACTTGTTAAACTATCAATTGTCAAATGAAAATTATTTATGTTCTTATACTTGGTTGGATTCTTTTCAATTCTCCACTCACTAATAAAAACATAACTGGGATGTTAGTTGATGTTCTTGGCATGATAATCTATAGTTGGGTAGTGAATTCTGCAAAGCAAGCCACTACAAAGGGCACATCATTTATAGAATTAAAAGAAATCAATATCATATATGAGGATGTGAGTCTACTAAAGAGTGGAGGTTAATTTTATTTCCAAAGGGCTCTATGAATAATCTAGATAAATTGTTGCTTTCAAGGCTCAAGACAAACTAATAGCTTATATAAATCAGCAGGGTTGAAAAGAGATGGCAAGAGTTGCAAAATGAGGTCACTTGATTATCTCTACCCTGAACAACATGAAAAATTTTCTCCAAGAGTTGCAAAATGAGGTTGCTTGATTTTTTACTGTAAAAAATGTTAAGAATGGTAGAAATTATTCTTGCATTGTTGGCATAGTGTAAGGTAGGTGAATCCCCAAAGGAGACATCCAAACCCACAGCAAATAACCACACAAAAAAAACACAAGAACAAAGAAAAAATAATGTAAGATCTGATATCAAATCACAACTCTTTATTCATAACTAACTGATTACATGCAATATGCTTGGCTATAAGGCCTTTCATGTTACCTAGCCAAATACAAACAAAAATTACAATCAAGATCCAACTTACAACACAAAACCCAATCTTAGATAGTCTAGATCCGCAACTAGATAAGAACACCAAGAAGAATCCACACTTGTACTCTTAGGTCCACCAAGCAATCCTTTGGTTCTCAAGCCACAACCGTAGTTCTTCAAAATTTGCATCTACCTTTCATCAAGATGGATGATCACTTCCCCTCTCTCTCTCTCTAAAGACTCTACAAAACCCCTTATTTATACCCAACTAAGCCACATGTTAGTCTAGTTCATTAAAAACTAAATTAAATCCCACACATTAAATATATGTTGAGCCACAATTCGGCTATGACACAAATTAAATACCCATAGAAAATTAAATGGAAAAAATTAACTCATAGAAAACTTGGCACAAACACAAACCAAGACTAAGTTGAGCATTAGAGAAACAAAGTCAAGCATTGGTAAAAGCACAAGCCATGTCGAGCTCCAAGACCATGCCAAGCTCCAAGACCTTTTCAAGCACCTCTGTGCATGACAAGCTCCCAAAGAATGTCAAGCATCATAGAGCATGCTGAGCTCCATAGTGTATGTTGAGATCCTTGAACATGTCGAGTTCCTAGGAATAAACTATGCCCAACAGTTACCAAGTACCACTTCTTTGGTGACCAAGTCCACAACCACAAACCAGAACTCCTCTAGCATGTAGGATTGCAAGAAAGCCTAGGATGCTCCTACATCAAGCACCCTAGGTTCAAATAGATGTCCTATTAGTTGGAAGAACATCTTCTAGGATTCAACACATAAATTCCAAATTGGTTCTTCACATACATATCCTCCAAGCCTTTAACTTGTACACTCTTTCCTTTGTTCTTCTTCTACTTCTTCATGTCCATCCTTGGTGTGCTACAAGTTTTCATTCCAACTGATCTCCAACCTTCTTAGAATCTACCAACTGAACTCAACTACCAATACTTAGGTTCCTCCTACTAAGTTCTTCATTTTGTAAAGGGATTAGGGAAAACTTCCTACCACCTTTCTCAACAGTAAACACATTCTTGACACAATCATGCGCAACCCTATAATTATACTACCAAGGTCTACCAAGAAACACATGAAAAATGTTCATTTCCACAATATCACACAAAACTTGATCCTTATATTGTCCAATATGGAAATCAACAAGGCACTACTCCCTTACTTCCAAAGCATGCTCACCTTGCAACTAGGATATCATATAAGGATAAGGGTGTCTCACTCTCTTCAAACCAAGTTTCTGAACCATCTTCTCAGTAACAAGGTCATCCATACTACCACCATCCACAATCACCTTGTATACTTTAGCACCAGACTTACAACAAGTCCTAAGAAAACAAGTCCTTTGACAAGAATCCAATGTCTTCTCACCAACCAGTACTTGTCAAACTAGTAAAGTTTCTCCTTCCTCAAGTTGACTATCCTAGACTACAACCTCATTCACAATAATGGTTGTCCTACCATGTGAACATTCAAAAGATATATACCCTTCTTTCTTACATTCTAAAAAATTACCTCTAAAATCACCTCTACATGTCCTCTTTTTCCTTTGATCAATAGGTTTTGGTTCACCTTCTGCACTCTATTTAGCTTGTGTCAAGCTATCCGGCTTCTCCTTCCCTCTAGCATTACTTTGACTTTTCCTTTTCAGCTTGTCTTCTACCTCTAGAGCATACAAATAAGCATCCTCAACTAAATAAATGTTCAACATACCAACCTCATCTTGGATGTTGAATCTCAAACCACTAATGTACCGAGCTACCTTCTCTTTTGACAATTCTTTATGACTAGACCAAATAGTCATCTTGTAGAACTCCTTAGTATAATATTTCACAATCATATCTTTGTGCTTAAAAATTTTCAATCTCTTAAACAACTCAAGTTCATAATTAGCAAGAATGAATTTAGCCTTCAACTTAGTCACCATCAATCTCCATCTAGAGATCTTCAATTTTCCTTCTTATTCTTTGTCTCTTTGCAATTGTTTCCATCAAAGAATAACATGTCCTTTCAAAATAGTTTGTGCCAACCTAAATCTAAGTGTATCCTTAATATTCTCAAGCTCAAAGTAGTCTTCCAATTCACTAATCCAATCAATCAGGTCTTCAAGAGTCAAAGTACTTAAGAAATTAGAAACCTCCATCTTATACTTCAACTTTAACTAAGATCCAAATCTAGCAAACCAACCATCCCTAGTTCTAATAGGTCTCTCTACATGATAAGTTCTATCCTCACCACTAGAACCAACAACTTCAAAGTCTTCAGCAACTTCCTCATAACTACCTTCGATACCCACATGCCTAGG
The DNA here is from genome assembly GCA_028749045.1 of Cupressus sempervirens. Taxonomy (NCBI): domain Eukaryota; kingdom Viridiplantae; phylum Streptophyta; class Pinopsida; order Cupressales; family Cupressaceae; genus Cupressus; species Cupressus sempervirens. The sequence goes on along the minus strand of CM053792.1, from coordinate 84,470,334 downwards.
TACACCACCTAAAGCACTCACAATTTAAGTAATCATATCACTCTTCATCAATGCAAACTCATATCTAAGTTCTACTCTAATCTTCTCTAAGATCCTTTCTTCCACAACATTACTAAGATCATCAATTTCCCTAGGGTTCAATATTCTTAGAGGCATCTTCCATTTTTTTTTGTAAACCCTAGGCAATAGATCCACAAATCTAGAAGAGCATTCAGCTTGACAAGATCAACCTTCTTTATAAATCCTAGTTTAAACAACCTCAACTTCAACAATTTGTCAACACACTCAGGAATAACCTTTTCTCTAATACCACCTGGTGTAGTGCAAGGCATGAGAATCCCAAAAGGAGATGTCCAAACCCCCAAAAAATAACCATACAATAGAAACATGACAACAAAGAAACAATAATGCAATATTTGATACCAAATCACAAATATTTATTCATAACTAATTGATTGCATGCAATATTCTTGGCTATAAGGCCTTTCAAGTTAGGGCCAAATATAAACAATAATTACAGTATTAGTTCTACAAGATCCCACAAGATCCAACTTACAACACAAAACTCAATCTTAGCTAGTCTAGATCTACAACTGGACAAGAACAGCAAGAAGAATCCACACTTGTACCCTCAAGTTCACCAAGAAATCCTTTGGTTCTCAAACCCTAACTCTTCAAAATTTTCATCTACCCTTCATCAAGATGGATGATCATACTTCTCCCCTCTCTAAAGACTCCAAAAAACCCCTTACTTATACCCAACTAGGCCACAAGTTGGCCTAGGTCATTACAAACTAAATTAAATTTGTCACATTAAATATATGTTGAGCCACAAGTCGGCTACAACACAAATTAAATACCCATACAAAATTAAATGTCAAAAGTTGGCTCACAAACAACTTGGCACCAACAAAAACCAAGACCAAGTCAAGCATCATAAAAACCAAGTTGAGTACCAATAAAACCACAAACCTTACTGAGCTCCAAGACCATGCCAAGCTCCATGATCTTGCCAATCACCAAGACCTTTCCAAGAACCACTATGCACATTGAGCTCAAAAAGCATGCCAGGAATTATAGAGCATGATGAGCATCATAGAGCATTCTGAGCTCCATAGTGTATCCAAAACTCCTAGAACATGTTGAGCTCCTAGGTATAAACTATGCCCAAAACAAGTGATATTAAGTGGTATAAATTTTGTGCATCAACTTGTGTATATTTAGTGGATGAAATATTTTCACCATAGTCTTTCTCTTGTGTATTCTATCACATGCTTAAATGCAATTTAGGTCACTAAAGTAATCAAGGGTTCCTTGGTAGACATTTCTCTACTGAATAATCTAGATAGATTGTTTTTCCTGAGACTGAGATTGGGGCATAGTAGGATTCAACAAAGGGTATTTGTGAGAGACTTTGGAGGAGATGAGGAGGAGAAGAGAAGAAGTGGGGGAAAAAGAGTGACCAAAAGTGACGAGGGCACAACCCAAGACAAAATGAACACAATAGGAAAAGGGAAATATTATTATCAAAAGTGATATGCTATTACATTTAGTATAATGAAAATATACTCAATAACCTACCCTAGGGGCTTACAATGTTTTCTAATTCTAGAGAAAAACACTCCTCATAATACCTTCTCCCAAAATCCACTGAAAAACTCTAATGAAGGACCACACATTCTACCAACTCACAACCAAGAATGCAACAATATGGAGACAAAGAGATGAAAAAATTATTTATAAAGCATCCACTAACACTTGAAATTCATTACAATATTCTCCACATGAGAGAACTCCAAATTCTTACAATATGAGAGAGCTTCTAAGAAGAAAGCTTCCAAAACAAGAGCTTACAACTAGCTTGCACACCAAGAGCTTCCACCAAGAGAAATTCCACAAAGAAGAGCTTCACCAACAAGAAAAATTCTCTCAATATCTTACACACTAAGATCTTTCACCTCCAAGCTTGCTTACAAGAGATTACACAATGAGAGTTTCACTACAAGATCTTACACTTGAAGAGCTTGATTACAAATAATCATAAGCCTTTCTTAAATAGGAACTTACCACCCAAGGTACTACAAACAAAACCAATGTGGGATAAAAGGTAAATGCAACTACCTTTTAACAAACATTTAATTCCCACCCAAATACAACTAAGCACCAACATGTGGCCCGATTAGAAAATTGCATTTCTTTTGTGGATCACAACAAATATTAGATGCATGATTTAATGAATTTTCCACAAACTTCTAAGATGCTACCTACACACCTCAATAAATAAAATGACAACCATTTTCTTATTTTTCTATTTACGCCACCTATGCACCTTGAAAATAGAAATTCCTCTTTTTCTCCTTTTGTTCTTTTTTATTATTTTTCCCCTAATTTTCATCACTTTCTCTCTCCTCCATTTAAAAAAAAAAAAATTTGATCACACCTCCTTTTTGTGATGCAAGATGCTCCTGCATCAAAAAAAAAATGGGAAATCAGGAATCCTTGTAAATTGTTGCACCTCACATTTCAATCAAACAAGCAATTTAACAAAGAAAAAAGAAAAAAAGAGTCTAATGTGAGGCCATGACAAGTGACTTACCAAAGGACTCCTCAAAGTTTCTATGGCACTATCAATGATGCAAAACTAAACAACTCCTCAATGCTGCAAAAAAAATATAACTATGAGCAAAAATAAAATGAAGAGAAAAGGAGAGCCTAAATGGAAAATGAAGAACACATACATGTGTAGAGGCTACGAAAATCTAGAGGCATAAAAAATGGAATTAGCAGAGCAATGTGTAAAAAAAGTTAATAAGGTAGAGCAAGTGAGCAGGAAATAAGATAGGCCACACTTGGACCTAAAAAAATCATTTTAGATTATTGTGTAATACTCATTCTAGGATATTTGGAATTAAAATGAGAATTAAACCAATTCCACCTATTTAGATGGAATACCAAATCTAGGTTTTGGGTGGTAAATGGGAATACCATATTCTACTTTTCTCCAATTCTGATTTTGATTTTGTAGACCCAAACAATGGATTAGAATTTTTTTAAAATTTTGAATGTGAATTCCATTCTAATTCTAGCTACCAAACAGACCCTAAATGATAACAAGAGTGGAAAGCCCTCTTTGAGTGTTTAATAGTGTAATTTCAAAGTTAGAAGAAAATGAATAAAACCTCTTAAGTCAACCAACAATAAGAAAGACTTTAATGTCAAGAGTGACTCCCTTTATAAGTACTAATACCAACCCTTGATTATGATGGACAACATGGATTATTAAGAGTTTGGATTCCTTAGAAACTATATCATCAAATGATTACGTAATTAGAATATATATATGTATGTATGTACATACATACATACATACATACATATATATGTATATATATATATATACACACACACACATATATGTATACATACATACATATATATATATATACATATACATACATACATACATACATACATACATACATACATACATACATACATACATACATACATACATACATACATACATACATACATACATACATACATACATACATACATACATACATACATACATACATATATATATATATATATATATATATATATATATATATATATATATATATATATATATATATATATATATATATATATAAAGACATATGCATATAAATACATATGTATATATATATAAATAGGAAAGGAAGTAAAATATACCCAAATGGAGATATCAATATGAAACGCATAGGGATGCCAAATATTTTCCCACCAAACATAGAAAAGAAAAAGATAGCTCTATTATTATTTAGGGAAGCTAAATGTAGCCAAGGGCATAAGGCATCTCTTTAGCATTTTCCTCCTCTGCTTCTCCAATTTGTTCACCCACTCAACATCATCTACATAGAGCATACACTCTCTCTTATATCTCCCACACTCTCGAAGATGCCTTCTTCAAGAATAAAATTGGAACTTTTTTATTTTAAATAAAATTGTAACTGAGCATTAGCTCTCACGATACATAGAGCATATGCTCTCTCTCAAATCTCTTGTGCTTCCTCTAAAAAATGCCCTCTTCTAAATCCACCACCATTTTCTTGTGTCCCCAATATCCAACCCTTGGCAATGATGTAACACAAAGCCTAATATATTCCTTTAAATATTCCTAATGGGTCTAATGAGTTATATTAACTAAGGTTTCTATCAAGTATTAGTTTGAGTTCAATGTTAGTTTTGATTTTAGTATTTTATTTAATAAATGGCTCATAACATATTTCCTAAAAATAATGAGCCTCTTTTCTTTATACAATATGTCTAAGTTGAAACCTAAGAAGTTATAAGAATTAGTCCTAATAGTGTTTCTTTCTTTAAAGTCATTTATTTTATTAGAGCTTTGCTTGTACCACTTTAATCAATCTAAAACTTTTATAATGTATCTTCTATAGATTAACTGATTAATCTACAAGCCTTGGGGATTGGCACCATTCTTCTAACTATCCTTGTATTTGAAGAATTGAACAATTTTATATTCATATCCATGCTATAGACTTATACCTTTCGAATCTTAATAGTCTCTAATGGAAGGTAGCATTTAAAACTTTAAAAACCTAACTTCCATATGATCCAATACCCTACTCGTCTCCATAGACTTGTTACTCTGAAGGCAACAAAATAAATAATTAGTTGTATAGATGATATATTCTTTTATGACTTAATAGAGGCACATTGAATCTAGAAGTTGTGTTAAAATCAGTTAATTCTTTTAAAACCATTGTGCAATGTATATCAAATCTAATACAATTCTTACTATAAGTTAATTATAATATGCTACATTAGTATATGCCTATACATCTGCAAAATATAATTTATTAATTAAATCAAAAGTGATTTTGAAATAATTACAATTTTAAAATCAACATAATCCAATTTTAAATGTAAATAGCAATTATTTTAGAAGTTATGAAACTAAATATTATTTATGAAGAATGGGTTTGATATTCAAGTTAATTAAATATCATTCATTCAATTATGTATTATATTTTGTATAGAGTAAATAATAATTCAAATTGTATCATACTGAATGAATTAAAAGAGGCACTAACATATTATTTCTCCCTTGAACCTCTTATAAGATCATTGTCTCCTCTCGTTTCCCCTTGTCTACTACCCTGGATTGAACTTGGTTGTGCTCACCAAGATGGTGTGCAGAACAATGGACACCATGAAAATAAAGTCAAAAATACACATGTAACATGATCATGTTATGTGTAGTTTTTATCAAATTTCAAAATGAGGCTTGGCTCGATAATGAGCCAAGAAAATAACGTTAAAATATTTCATCTTAGTCATAATGTGATTGTATTTTAACTTACTAATAATGCAACCACATTATATGCATAGTAAAATGTGATTGCGTTATGAAGAACTAAAAGCATTGCATCTAGTTCTACATAAACCCATTGGGTTATGTAGAACTAGAATTATTGAGAGAGATTGAGAATGAGATATATAGAGGAGGGAATATATGCAAGGGAGGAGTGAGAGATAAATGGAGAGAGAGAGAGAGAGGGAGGAGGGGAACGATAGAATTCTCTATGGATAATTCCACAATACTTTCCACTTGTCTATCTGAAAATTTTGTTTCTAAACTTACATGTGCACTGAAGACTTTTTGTCACTACTTGAGCTAATAGTAGATGGTGAGTATTCATAATCATCATCTGACATAGCCTCACATGTATATCTTACTTTTTTCCTTTTCCTCTTTTAACTTCCTATATCTTTAGGTCCTTATTTATAATTTATGACATGGGTCCAAGAAGGTCTTCCCACTCTTTCCCATTAACTAGGTGGGCTTTGTCTCTTAATCTTGAGTAATTTGTTAATAGTTTCATTCTTAACAAAATTCATAACCAATTTCTCCCTAGCAATTTTTTTTCTTGATTACTATATTATTTTCTCCTCAGCTAAACATTTTGTAATTATTTGATATAAAATCATAGTTTTCCCTTGGTCAATCCTTTAGGCTTGTGATTGAGCCTATAGATCCACAAAGGGGTTAAAATCTAGATTTGGTGTAAGGATAGTATTAGATCTATCAAGTGTTCCCTAAAAAGTCATAAGACCCTTTAAGGCACACTTGATGGTTGTAACGTGTCTAAAGGGGTCATATGGATTCATAAGGGGTTAGGTAATGTCCCTTTCAAGAAGTTCTAGGACTCCATTATGGCCCCTTTTGGCATATTATAGCCATTAAGTTACTCTAAGGGGTCTTACAACCCCTTATGGAACACTTGATTGATCTAATACTATTCTTCCACCATATCCAAATTTCAAGCTTTTTGTGTGTATGTGGCATAAATCACAAGCCTAAAGGATTGGCCAAGAGAAAACTGTGACCTTATATCAACTAACTACAAAATATTTACTTCAGGAGAAAATATTGTAGTGGTCAATGAGAAAATTGGTTATGGAGAATCTAGTTATGAATTCTATTGAGAATGAATTAGATAAGTTGTAGCTTTCATTTACAGAAACATATATGTTGTATAAAGAGCGCATAATGTAAAGTTAAATATACATTAAGTATAGATAGAAATTGTCTAAGCATCAATTAGTTTATCTGGCAGAAAAAATACAATTTTGATATGCACATAGTTGACAGAGATATTATTGACATGTACGTAGTTAGGTACAAAAAGGATAGACTATTTGAATGATGTACGCATGAGGGAAAGTTAGTATGGTCAATATGGAAAAAGATATAATGATTTTACCAGTCACAATAGAGAACATGCAGAACATAGCATGCTAGGAACTAGATAATTATGGATTAAGGAATTATTCTTTTTACAAAATGATTAGTTAATTAATTAGGAATGACATCCTAGATGTTAACCCTGAGTTAGAAAGATCTAATTTTGTATTTCGTAAAGCATGTAAAAACTTGAAGATCAACTAGACATCATATTATATATTTTAAAGGTATAAAAGAAAATATAAATTATGAAGCTAAGTGTGCTTCAAAGGAAGATATCTGTGAACTATATGTGATGCAAATTCTAATGTATGATTGGAGGAATGTGAATATTGTGATGAAAAGAAAAGACAGATATTGAAGATATCAACAACAATGAAAGAGGCTTTTGTATCTATCTCTTTGTATCAAGAAACTACATTATATATTTCATGTTTGGGTAGTGGGCTCTTCTTGCATACATTTTGTATTTGTATATGAAAACTCCTAACAAGGTTGAGGGTTCTAACAAGGACTGAGACAGTATATGGATGTAACAGACTCTTAAAAAGGTCAATATCTTTAACCAAAGACTTTTTATTAGTGGATTTTTTTGTGGGTACCATCCCCACTGGGGTTTTCCCTTGGCCAAGGTTTCCCTAGTTAACAAAATATTGCGTTATGAGTTCTCTCATTACATGGTTATGTTTAATGTTCAACATAATTAGTTTACTTTCATATGCAAGTTATAAGGTAATTAATATAGTATCCAGTTTTGGGCTAAAGTTTGTAGAATATTAATTCACCCCCCAATATTATGTATTTCTAATAGATACACCCATTGGATTTGCAATAACTTTATATCGAGAGAGAGAGAGAGAGAGAGAGAGAGAGAGAGAGAGAGAGAGAGAGAGAGAGAGAGAGAGAGAGAGAGAGAGAGAGAGAGAGAGAGAGAGAGAGAGAGAGGAAAAACCATAATAAAGTGTAATGGTATAATTTAGATTGCAAGTATCACACTACTTCATAAATTGAGAAGGAAAACACAATCTTACATATCTCACCTCAATTGATATCACTGGTTCTAAAGCTTTCTCCCAACTAGACCTCCTTATCCATTCTAAAGTTTAGTGATAAAATCTAAAGATACCTTAAAAAGATAGGTGCATTGAAAAACAACTTAACCCAATCTTATAAAAAGATATAGGAAGGATGACAAAAATAAAACATTCTAGTTGTCAAAAAACATATCAAACCCCTCTTGATTCAAAAATGGTATTTGTTAAACTTGATACCTCTATCCATCTCTAGCAATATGTTCATGTTCTTTCTCTTTCCAATCTAAAGAATTTTGTGAATTAGTATTCAATGTTTGTATAAAAGAATCACAAGAAATCCCAAAAAAATATTATTTCATGGAAACTATAATATATATAGAAAACTAACACGTATGACAAAACTACATACCACATGAACATGCAGAGTCATAACTACATACTTAAACCCAAATACTTATGCATACATTTGTTACAATGGAAACAATCTCATGAATAAAAGTGATAAAATGATTAAAACATATGAAATTAAATGTACCACATTGGATAATGATGGTTGTGTTTGAATGCCCTCCAAATCTAGTGATGGTCACATATTGGCAGGCTCTGATGATACCTAAGATTGTTGAGACTAGGAAGACCTAGTTAACATTCACCTTGGTTTCTTAACACATGATATAACTAAAACTTGTAGTGAATGCAATTAGCTATAAAGGTCTTATGCACACCACAAAAAAGAATAGGAGATGGGAATTTTCTGCATGGAAGTCAGTCTTAGGGAAGAAAGGAAGGAGTATTTGGAAGGAGCCATAATGCTAAAAATAGTACAAGAATTGATGAGAAGATTCAAGATGAAATGTAGAAGGGAAACTCTTAAAGGGGTCAGCTTAGTTGATGACAATAGAGCTGATCTTCTTTATTTATGGCTCGTTTATTTTTTGGAATTGTATTAGAATTGGCAAGAATAAATTCTTTAAAAAATAATCTTCAATTTGAATGTGTCAAATTAGAATTGGAATATGAGTTTCAAATTTTTAGTTTTCTCTAAAATGAAGATATTTTAATTCCATTTTAAGAGGTGGAATTGGAATTATAATTAAATCATATTTCAATTTTTATTTTTTGTATTCAACAAATTCCAATTATTAATCATTCAACATTTGACAAACTCTAGATATAAGATAAATGGAACATTTGCTAATGCTAGAAGTTAAACAATTTCTTAGATAAATATTCCCATCCTTAAAAGATCATATTATTGAAACTAAATTTATCTCTTAAAAACTTATTTAAAAATAAATAAAATTGATGAGGGTATAAAGGGCTTTGGTTTGGAGAAATTGAATTAATTCTCAATAAATTTTATTTAGTTGAGAATTAAAGATGAGCTAGGAATGAAGTTGTCTTATGAAATTAATTTAATTAACAATGATTTATTTTAACTTTATTTTATTATAATAGATGTAGATAAATTTATTTAATAGGTAATTTAACTTGGTGTTAGTTAGGAAAGTTAATAACAAGATGATTGAAAAATCAGCTAGAATATTAGTCATCATATTTATGGAGATTAATGGAGCCTTTGTATAAAGAGAATATAGGTCATTGGTCAGATTATAGATTCAACAAAACTAATTGTCAAAACACTAAAATTAAGGTCATTAGCAAATAGGTTTTAAATAACCAAACACTTGATGGTCGTACAATTCCTAGAAGAGGATACAATTTCCTAGAATAAAAATCTAATAAGTATGTTGAAGGAACCTATTCTAACATAGAGCTATAGAGGAATTTATTTCAAACAAAATACATAGATGTTGATTAGATAATTATTAACTAGTATTCTAACCTGAAAGTTTGCATTGAAGTGGCCTTGATTTAAGTGTTGCAACACAGGTTATGTTGAATTGACATTTTTCCTTTAATACTCTTGAATTTTTAATGTTACTAATGAGTTATTTCTTCACTTTTGTTTACAGTGGTATTATTTCATACATTGACAACACCTTTACTATGTGCCTCCTTCAATGACTATACAAAGCAAGCTTAGTTAGAAATATTAAACTATATAGTACTCTAGTAATGGTAACTAAATCATGTCTAGCATTTTCCATTTAGTTTTAGATTGGAATTACCATGTCCTAAAATATGATTCTTGTTTGTTTATGTATTTCATTAATGAATTTTACTATCATATCATGATTTATCCAAAGTCAAAATATGTGCGGCTTAGATTTTAAAAGGTGGTTAATAGACTAGTCTAAAATGCATAGTTTTGGTCTTGTGTGTGTGTGTGTGTGTGTGTGTGTGTGTGTGTGTGTGTGTGTAAGTGGAAGAGATGTAGATAATGAATAGAGAACAAATTGTAGATTAGGATATGATTGTCCTTTTATAGACTATACTCTATTGAGCTATCAAGGAATTCATATCATTTATTTGAAAGAAAGAGCACCAAAAGGAGATGACTTAAAAATCACACACTAAGCTTCATTCCAAGACCAAAAGTACCAAATAGTCAAAGTTGACTTATTTTTTCCAAGCTTAATTATCTCCTTAGTATGTGATGTTTAAGGTTGGTCACTCGAGGGATATTGTAAACTGCTAAAGACTAAAGCAAATAGTTACAAAGATTGAATTTTTAAGTAGATATTGGAGAAAGAAAATAAATAGTAATTGGATAAATCATCACATAACAAGCTCTAGAACCTCATTATTATAATTGCATGACCATAAAATGGCTTGATATGCAAGAACCATGAATAAAGGTATCACTATCACCATTTTATACTTGATTTATGAGTCCCTATACATTCCTTGGAAGGTGTTGTGTAGGAGGTTCCATCCTCCCTTCCAATATCTTCACCACTTATCCCATGGTGGGCCTTAGATTCTCATCGCAATCTTGAATACATAGTTTTGCAAGCATAACAACTCTTTCAAGCTCTTTGATATCTACCTCACTTGCTATTCTTGCATCCATAATGCCTATTGTGTTTCCCTCTAAAATTTAAAATGAAGCCCACATAGAAAAGTACAACCTTCTCTCCTCCACCCTTAAGTCCATATTTCCAATACTGGAGATAATTTCTAGCAATGTCATACCAAAATTGTATAGATCTTCCTTGGGGGTAATAGGGAGCCCCAATATCCACTTGGGCACCAAGTACCCTCAAGTCCCTCTTTTGGTTGTCAACATATTGCTAAAATCTCTATTCAACACTTTTCCCAACCCAAAATCAGCTATCTTTGGGGTGAAATCATCATCCAAAAGAATGTTTTCAGGCTTCACATCACAGTGAATGATTTGATCCTTGCATTTCTTATGTAGATAAAGTAATCCTTGTGTAGTGCCTAGTCCAATTTGAAATTGGGTGTTCTAATCAAACACCACCTTTGGTTTCTCCTCTTTGTGAAAGAGTAGTGAATTTAGAGAGTCATAGGGCATGTAAGCATACACTAGCACCCTTAAAGAGCCTTACCAGATTCACGTTTTGTATGAATTTTGTAATTGAAAACATCCAAAAAATGTGAAATATCTGTGTTCTCCCCTTATAAATTATTGAAAACTAATCTAAAATCAAATTTTTTTTTTCAAAATGTGTAGAATGGAGTCTAGTTTCTAAAAATCTATACTTTTGTGAAATTTGATGAACAAGCTAAAATCTACACCCCAATTAGTACATGTTGGTTTTTGAGAGAAAATGGACATACATTCAAAATAAATTATAGTTGAAAGGCTTGAAATAGTTCAAATTTGAAATAAATTATATGGTTATATAGCTAACATAGAGATCTATAATATCATGTAACCTTCTTTTATCGATGCTCGACCATGAGCAAACTTGAAGGAGAGCACACAAGAAAAATCAATCATTTTTGTATGCTTGCTTCAAAACACATCTTAGACCAGTTTAGAGACTCCAAACCTTTGGGTTGGATCCCCAAGGAAAATCCAAGCCTTAGGCTTGGTAGAATCCAAAAATTTGAGTAGCATGTGCATGCCATAACACACATGAGCTATTTAAGGCATTTTTAAATTTAGGCTTACATATCACACACATAGTATAGTGCATATGCACTATAGTGCACACACACTTTGTAATCCTAAATTTCAATAGAGAGGGAAGGAGAGAGGGAGGGAGGGTAGAGAGATAGATAGATAGAGAGAGAGAGAGAGAGAGAGAGAGAGAGAGAGAGAGAGAGAGAGAGAGAGAGAGTAGGTGATGGGATAGCAAGAGACGATGAGAGAAATGGAGAGAGAGGGAGAGGGAGGGAGGGAGGCAGAGAGAGAGAGAGAGTGAGAGAGAGAGAGAGAGAGAGAGAGAGAGAGAGAGAGAGAGAGAGAGAGAGAGAGAGAGAGAGATAGAGAGAAGGGGATAAGAGAGGGTGGGATAGGGGGAGAGAGAGACTAAGAGATGGAAATGGTAAGATAATTGTTTAGTTGATTTGAGTACTATCATTTTTTTGATTAATGAGGAGGTTTTGATCAAATGAGATAACAAAAGAACTTAGAGAATGGGTTGAATTATGGTATATAAAAATGAGTACAAAGATCAGTTAAGAAAGTGATGATATAGTGCATTGATTATCTACTTAAAGTTGCAAAGGTTGGATACACTGATTAAGTCTAGAAGAACAAGTAAGAAGAATTGAGTCTACCAAGCTTGACCAAGTGGACAATAGGTGCCGAGAAAAGTTAGTGCAAGCTGAGCATAAAATTAGTTGGAGCCAAGAAAAGTCAAAGTTCAATGTATGTCAAGTGATACAATTTAAGCCAAGTAAAGTTTAGTTGATATTTGATACTAGTAAACTTTAGTGTTTACTAAGTTATCTAGTGGATGACGAGTGGAAAAATAGTATGGAAGCTAAGTGACAACATATTGATGTTGAGTACCAGTATTCATGTTAAATTGTGGATTTGACAAATCCAACCCAGTTATTTTGTTTTCTTAAATTTTGTGAAGTGTGTGGAAGTAACTATGATGAGTTGGTGGTATAGAATTCATAGTAAATTTTTTTGAGCCAAATTCAAAGAGGATTGAAGAAGAAGTTTCTAGAATGGACTAAGATGAAAAGATGGGTAGATTCATTGAATCCTACTTAATCCTACCTAACTCTAAAATGGATGATAAATTATGAATGACAAAAGATCTTAATTTTCTATTTATAGAGATGGCTAGTCAGAAGTAAGGTTGGTCAATGTTCAAGAACCTAAGTTAGACAAGATATCTAACATATTGCTTCATTCAAAGATCGAACAGAAGAGACTATTATTGGAAAGAAAAGAAAGAAGGCTTAAGAGTATGAATTCTTTAAGGGTTAACAATCTATGAGAGCTGAAGTGTGTGAAAGCCAAGTAGAATAAAGGACTAAAACAAAGATCTGTAATCTGCAAATCAATTGTAAGTTGTTATCAGACCAAACCTTACTGTTACTTTCTAATCATTATACTAGTCTAGGGTAAATCCTTTGGATTAAGGTTGACATAATAGTCATTTGTAAATCTTTTAACTATTGACATTCCAAGTGAATGATCTAAATTCCTCTAACAAGGCTCACTCCTAATAGGGTGATTGCTATCCTTTAACTAGGTCATATTTAACAATGTGCATTGTAACCTTTAACAAGGTTAATCTTTCATAGGGGATCACTTCAGAAGAGTGAGAATTAGTAGCATGTTACTAGTGTTTTTTTCCAAATTGGATTTCCACATAAAATCATTGTGTCAAATGTGTTATTGAATCTGTTATGTTTTATACTTATATTTCTACAAAGTTGATATGATAGTAGCCCACAAAGTTTAAGTGATTGTTGATCTAATGGATGCATGCATGAATATGTTTTATGGATATGAGTTCACTAAGTTGTGAAAAGTTTTATTTGTACATTTGGACCTTGGATAACTAATTCATCCTCCCCTCCCCCCCCCCCAACACATGTTTGTTATTCTAAAGAATTCCAACAATTTTATTACAATATGTTGTTTAATATATAGTGAATTCATTGAGATTTGCATATTTGAATGAGTTGTTATTTGAAAATGGTTAGAAATTTGACAAGCTATTTAATATATATTGTGTATTCATTGAAATAATTGTAATTTGTATTTGTATTTGGATAATTTGTTATTTACAAATTCTAAGTAATTCAGATATTTGAATAATTTGACATATAGAAATCATCATCAAGCTAATGAAGAAACCAAAAACTCAAACAATGGAAGAGAGTGAGATAGATTTGGCAATAAAAAGGGATAAAATGAAACTACTATGTGAACAAATAAAATTGCAATGCAATAATGAAGAATCTTCTTTCGAAGAGGAACACGAACCACCAATACAAAGAAACAAAGAGGAAGAATTGGAAAGAGAAAGAGAACAGATGAGACTCTTATCCTCAAGAAGAAAATTGAATTGCGAAGCCACACCATTTTCCAATGTTGGAGTCATGTCATCATCTCATGTTGAAGAGACACTAATTTATACATCTAATGATTTACACACTCCATCATGTCATGTTGAAGGCACAACATCAACATATCAAGTAGGTGATATTACATCTTTTGCATCTTATTACCAAAGCACATCATCTTCAATTTAAGGTATGTAAAACACTCAACTTTATGTTGATGTTCAAAATGTTTAGGGAATGGAAGAGATTATAACACCTTCAAGAATTCATTTTAGAAGTCCAAAATATTTGATTGATATTGATAGTAATATTTTAAAATCAATGCTTGACAAGATTAGCAAGTGTATTTTTTAAAGAAAATTTAATTATATGTGGAGGTTATTCTTTGAAGAACTGAACATTACAGGTCAATGCCAATTATTTGTTGAAATGATAAGGAATTTGAAATTTAGGCCCATCATGAAGATTCTTGGGCTAAGAATGATAGATGATTTAAATAAAAAAAGCATTGTAAAGAATCTAATTAGTGCATATGACAAAGTGGGTTCTACATCATGTACCGAAGATAGTAATATCACAAGACACATAATTACATTGAGAATAGTAAATACCCAAATGAAGAAAGCTTGAATCATGAGAAAGACAAGAAAAACATTGAAAATCAATAAAGGTACTCTAAGGAGATTCATGGTAAGACATGAGACAGTGGAAGATCTAACAAAAAATGAGTTATAGATATTTAGTAGTAGACTACCACAAAAGGATAAAGAAATTCGTAAAGCTTTGAAATCATTGATTGAATATTTTTGGACAAATAACATGCATGTTTTCCCTAGTCAAAGAGATGTTGTAAGGAGGATTGGTAGTCAAAATTGTGATCCACATGCAAAATAATTTTTGGACTCAACTCAAACACATTTTTTTGTAGAATTTATTGGTTGTATTCTCGAATTTGAATAAGTCAAAGATTTTTTGAGATGAGTAAACCTTTTTACATGAAGATAAATCACACATGCACAACTTTTTGTAGGATACATATTGAATTTTCTAACCATTTTGATGTTTCTAAGAATATATGTGTATTTTTGCATTCTATGTTTATTTTGTAGGATTGTGACATGAATGAGCCACCTAGATCTTCAAGAGAATTCATATCCAACATTTTATGTAATATAGGGGATGGTCAAAATTTTTACAATACATCATGCATGGATGGTACATGCTTATTTTGTGGTTCTATGTAGCTTTTATCAACTTGTGAATATATGGATAGTACACATGCAATTGGAAATGAAATAGTAGATTACAAAAAATATAAGATAGTGACGTATACTCTAAAAATTGGGAAACAAGGTAAAATATGTGATTTACTTATTGAAAAGATTCTAGTATATGAGTTCATGAAGATTTTTTGTGAAAAGATTATTTACGAGTATGCAAGGCATACACATAGAGCTTGATGGTTGAATTTGCAATTCAAGTTGTGCAAGGATACATTTTCACTAGATACCATTGTTTCAGTTGTAGATTTCATACAGAACTACACACTTCAACCATAAACTAAGGTGCAAGAAAAGTATTATGCTTCTCAATAGGTTTCCATATTTGTTCCCATAGCATTCATGCATGCACCTACAAGTATAGAGGCTGAAACAAAGATATTAGGGGAGTATAATTTTTACATCAGCGATGATTGATCACATTCTAAAAAGTTTGTACATAGTTGTTTTCAAATATTTTATGGAGATTTGGCTAACAAGGGCATACCATATCACTAGAACATTATTTGTTCAAACAATTGTACATCTTAATTCAAGAATGCATGGATGTCCTATTAGTTGAGAAAGATGCATAGGTTGTCTAGGATTCAGTATATGTGGAATTTCATAGGGGCTGATCATGAAAGGGAGAGCATGATGGTGCAGACACATGTATCAAAAGAGCCTTATCTTGTGAAGAATCAATGTAAAAAGATGGAACAACATTAAAAAATGCAAAATCCATCATCCAATTATGTAACACTACAATGGATCCAAGTAAGGAAGGTGAGTCTACTATTTGTATATTTTTTTGGATGATAGATAATACTTGTTGGAATTAACAAGTGGGAAGGTTTACTTCTGAGAGGGGAAGTCAATCAAAAGTAACTAACTTTAACTTTTTAAAACTTTTTGCTGAAATCATTCACATGCATCTAATTCATCTAATAGACATGAAAGTAAAGACATGCATGAAAATAGATAACACAAGATTTTTGTAACTTAGAAACCCTCCAAAATGAGAAGGTAAAATTAGGGTGGGGATGACACCCACAAATGTATCACTACAAAAATATGTAACTATTTAAGGATACAAAGTTTGACCACTTCCAATGGTCTACCCTATGAAAGGCATGTCTTGTTAAAGACTTTACACCCTGTTAAAAGTGACTTGGTTAAAAGATTTACAAACACTCACTTGGAATGTTACCTTGTTAAACGATTTAGCACCTTTTTTAAAGGATTACAACATGGCTATTAGACCAACCTATCATCATAGGATTTTAATTCCTAATATAATGGCTAGAGAGTATTAGAAATTCTTGACCTAATGACTTGAAATCTTCAATTGCTAATTCCAGATCCTTGTTCTACTCTATCTATTTTGATCCTTGCTTGATCCAATTTGTCTCTCCTCTAAATTATGATACTCTTTTTTTGATCAACTAAGTTCTACAATGTTTCTCTTCCTTCTAAGTCTTTAAATACCCCTCTGAACTTCACTATAATTCACCCATACACTTCTCACATACACTCTTACTCATGCCCACACAATGAGGTTTTGTCTTCCTTTCAAAGGCTTCAAAGACTTAGGGTTAGGTATGAATCTATGATCAATATTCATTCTTCATTTCATGCTCAATTAATTCACTTTTCCTATTGGTTGCATGCCTTCTTCATTTTTTTTATTGGCTGCATGTTGATTACATAGGTAATGTAAAAGATTCGATCTTATCTTCAAGATCCTTCGAGATTCATCCTAAGTCAGCTCAAAAATGGTTTATATATAATTTTGTGAAGATAAAAACTCATATGCTAATTTTGTGTTACTCAGCACTTACTAATTGCTAATGCTTGGCACATATAGGAATTATGTTTCACTTGGCATCTATACTTTGCTTGGCACCTATAGTGACTCAGCATCACTTATCACTTGGCACCTAAACTTTTCTCGGCACTTGAAGTTCACTCAAAACTTATTGAATTTTTGGCTTGGCGCATACTATAGCTTGGCATCTATATTATACTCGGCATCAACTTGAGAATTTGGTTAAGTGTGTTGACACTCAATTGTCAAAACCAATTTGAGACCAACAATCTCCCCCTTTGACATGAGTGGCAAAAACACTTAACTAAGCTTTATGAATCTGATATCTATGAGTATAATATGTATCATGTTCAATATGTATACAAAACTTCAAAAAACTTGTTCAAAACTTTGTAGAAGACTATATATCTTCAAATCTTGTAACTCTCTCTAAGCTGATGTACCATTTTTGTATCCAAAATTCCTTAAGCTAAATTTGTCTCATGCTAATGCATTTGATTCACTTTTCCTTATTTGCTTTTTGTTTGGTCTGTATCTACTCTGTTTGTACTCCCCCTTTGTTTCTACTCCCCATTTCACACATCTTCTTGTAGTTTTTATTGTCCTTTTGCCTTTATTTCCTTATTTCTCCTCAAGATTCAAAATTTGAATCTCTCCCCCTTTGAGTATTACTTCCTTTATTTGCACATCCATTCTTATTATATAGCTTTATTTCCTTATTTCTCCTCAATATTCAAAATTTGAATCTCTCCCCCTTTGAGTATTACTTCCTTTATTTACACATCCATTCTTATTATATCTCCCCCTTACAAGATTATATTATCTCCCTTATATCAAAATTGTATATCTCCCCCTTTTTGACACTTATGTCGAAGGCTCCTAAGAATGAATGGAATATTCAGCCAAAAAATGTTTTATTTACCTCCATTATCATCTTTAGAGAAGCATCCTAATTTTCTAAGGCAATTTCTAGTGCTTTGAGCTAGATGTCTATCTATACTGCAAGATATACTAGGCCTTCTAATGTAGAAAGATTTGGGTCTTTCTTCAAAACATTTTCTACAGAGGCCATTTCCTTATGTAGTACTTCCAAATGTGGGGTAATAGAAGATTGAATCTATATTAATTTGGCCTTAATATTGGCCTCTTCTATTGTCAATAGAACTAACTCCTTCTAAATGTAAAGTGTTGTTGCAAAATGCTTCACTTTGAGTTGGATCTTTATGTAGCTCTTTGCTAGATATCTTAAGATTTCTTTCCAAGTTTAGTATTCTTTAGCTAGTTTCTTGTGTGAAATATGATGAATCACATAGTTTGGAGTACAACAAGAATATGTTCTCAAGTACTATTTTAACTTTCTCAACCCTTTTAGACAATTCAACCTATGATAGCACTATTTCGCTAGATATATTTTCATTAACTTTCATTTGAAACTTCTTTTTAGACCATTCCAATAATTTGACATTGGTATCAAGGTCTTCACTTTGTACCTAGTCCTCTATGTTGGACAATTGCTCCATGATGGGCTTTGTTTCATTAGGTACTGGCAAGTTGAATACGTTAAGGAATATATCTTTGATTTCTACCAATGCTTACTTCTGTCTATACTCATTTCTGAGTATCTCTTGCTTCTTTCTTTCTAGTGCCTCTTGCACTTCATTGATTTGTGCCAAGTTCATTGTTTTGTAGTCATAGCTGGGTATGACTATTTCCTCATCAAGTGTAGGGTCTCCATAGTGAAGTACCCTTACTATCTTGGTGGAGCTTGAGCCTGGTGTTGAGATTTACAATGGTACTACATCAGTGCTCAGTTGTTTGGTAGGAGTCCCTCAGGTAAGCAAGTTTACAATGTCTATATTGCCTCTCGCTCTTTTTTTCTGGGGGGTTTTCTCCTCTTCTTCTCTACTACCTTGATCAATAACAATGATTTTTTTCATGCCCAAAATACAGGGCAAAAAACACACCAATTTTTTTTAAAGTGATAATAGGATTAAATGTAATACATAAGTATTCGAATATAATTACTTAGCTTCCTCATACTCAAGTATAATTATGAAATTTAAGTACAAATCAAATGTGAATTTTCTTAACATATTTTAAACTTAAATTGCATAACTTTATATATATTACCATGTTATCTAATTAACCTCAATCAAATGAATACTATTTCAAAACATAAGAATGCCATAGAAAGGTAAACATCATCACATCTAATTTTTAAGTAACATATGAAAAAATTGAAAAACTATAAGACTCATATGCAAGAATATTACTCAATTTTTCTTTTCTATTGAACCACCTGATTCAAGGGATCTACTGGGAAAGAACTAGGAAGAAAACTTGACATTGTTGCCATTTCAACAATAAGTTTAAATATAATATTTTTACACTGGATTATTATCTTGAGGATAGATCTCCCAAAATAATTGAATTGCAATAACATTTTTGAATTTCTTTCTTGGCTCCACAATAGGGAACCCATTACAAAATCTGTAACTCATCAAGGTGATCATGGAGAGAATGAAAACTAACTAGGAGACAATCAATCATAACATGAAGACAAAATCAAACATTCTCTCCCATCCTAGTTTGCACAACAGGTTTGTCATTGAACTAGACTAGGGAGAAGGTGAATTTTTCCAACATGAGACATCAACCAAAACAACATAACATATGCCCTTTTTAGGCTAAAATCTCAAGAACTTTCATTGTTCCATAGATGCCCTTTTGAGGCTAATATTGCAAGGACTTTCATTCTTTCACTTCTCAAATTCCAAAACTAAAAACATAGTTTGTGCTTATGAGTAGGGTCCCATAACAACCTACTCTCTCTCTCTCTCTCTTCTCATCTTGAGAAGAGACTCTACATTGTTGGAGGCCAACTAAAGACCTTCCCTTGTACATGGCCACTTCTACCCTATATAAGGGTGAGTAATGCCACTACAACCCATACAATCCCTTCAAAATTAAAAGAAAAAAAAAACAAGAGAAAATATTTAAGAAAACTTATTTTAATCCCTCTCAAAACATACTCAATACACACATGAACATACATATGCAATAAAACTAAAAACATGAAACATAACATAAATAAAATGAGGTGAAGTATTCCTACCTTCAAAATTGGGTTATGGAAAATGAAAAAATTTGAGATGAGCTTACTTTCATCTCCTTCTCCTTCAATCTTGAATTCCAGTCTAAAACTAGAGGTTGGGTGAACACTCAAAACCCTCTTAAAATTGCCTCTAAATAAGATCCTAAACTCAACCACCTCTAAAAAGAAAAAAAAAAAAGGGAAAATATTTAAGAAAACCTATTTTAATCCCTCCCAAAATATACTCAACACAAATACGAACATACATATGCAATAAAACTGAAAATATAAAACACAACATGAACAAAATGAGGTGAAGTATTCCTACCTTCAGAATTGAGTTATGGAAAATGAACAAATTTGAGATGAGCTTGCTTTCCTCTCCTCCTTCAATCTTGAATTTCACTCTAAAATTAGAGGTTGGGTGAACACTCAAAACCCTCTTAAAATTGCCTCTAAATAAGATCCTAAACTCAACCACCTCTAAAAAGTAATAACTCCCCCACTTGCCTAAAAGTTCTAGAGTCTTCTAACTCAACTAGAAATATGGATGACCTCAAGGTGGAGTTAAAGTTATCCAACTCATGATGAAACACTCAATTTTCACAATAAAGCAAAAACAGGGTTTTTGAGTGACCATAAAAATCAACAAAAGGGGCTAGGGAGTGGAAAATGACCCCAACCCATAAGCATACCCCTTGGGTACTTAGATTTCATGATTTTAGGCCTTTAGGATTAATAAGGGACCTATCAAAAAGCTAGAAAAAATTTGGACTTCCTAACAACCCTCAAAAAGCAAATTAATCACTAATCTTGATTAGGGTAATTAATCTCGATTACTAACAGATTAGCAAAAAGATAACTAACCTAGTCCAACTTAGATCTTTAGGTTACTTGGTTAACCCTAACTATCAAGATAAAATGTATATATGAGTCATGAGTGTCAAGTGACACTATAAAATCACTATTACAAAATATTAACACTTAATACTTACAGAATGATACATTCATTCAACTCACAATATGAATAAAATAAAAACAATGAGGTTTGCGTCTTTTGTTAGACTCAACCTTGGTTTTCAAAAATGGCACATAGGGTTTAGTTTCATTTCTCCATTAGATTTTTTGACTAAAATATCCTGCACACTCATTGCACACATTAGTAGCTCAAGAAAAT
This sequence comes from Cupressus sempervirens, assembly GCA_028749045.1. Lineage (NCBI taxonomy): Eukaryota > Viridiplantae > Streptophyta > Pinopsida > Cupressales > Cupressaceae > Cupressus > Cupressus sempervirens. The sequence continues at coordinate 84,448,780 of CM053792.1, read as the reverse complement.
CACATGTCTATATATATATATATATATATATATATATATATATATATATATATATAAAACTGATTAGGATAATCACATAACTCAAAACATAAATATTTTATTTAAGTAATCCTTTCTCATTTCTACACACATTTAATCATTAGTAATTAAAAAATCAATATAACATATAACTTATTCATTAATTTAGATTAAATATTAGAATAATCATCATTAGGCATGCGTATACCTAAACATCATAACATCACCAATAGGGCATACTGAACCATCTGAATACATATAACCTAATCATTGTGGTACCAAAATCAAAATCCTCGTCATTAGATGAAAACACCTCATATCATTATTGGTGAAATTTTAATGTTTAAACACTTGAGATAATATAGTAGTTCTTGAATCACTGAGTATTAAAATATGGATGTATCAAATGATCTCAATTTTCATTAGGACATTCATAAAATAAAACATTACTTTATATCTATTTAAATCTCCTATAATGGTTTTAATAGAGAATTCATATTTGATAAGTACATATGAGGAGGAACCTTATAGATTTGAGGAGGTGCACCTTGGCTTTGTGTTGTAGGAACATCTTGTCATGTCTACTCCTTTTTTGGCTCCTTGATAGTTGTTGTTGATATTGTTGGGGGATCAACCTTAGCAGTTCTATCCTGTGCTGCTTACTCTTTTGGTTGATCATCTATAGCTATGGGAGGTTGTGAAGGTGGTTCTTGTGTTTTCACCTTCACCTTAGTATTTCTTTCTACAGCTTTCGGCAACTCTTCCACACTCACTAAAATAGGATTTGTGCACAATTGTGATTGCAATATTTTTTGGTGAAGGATATTTTTGAGATCCTCTATATTTAATGGATTGGTGTTCTAACTTGAGGTGTTAGGAACATCCTTGACAATTTTAGTTTCTGCAAGTGCTATATGTGGAGGACTAGGTGGTGGAAATTGGGTGTCTTGGACACTCTATTCTTATTGTTCCTCAGTTGTTGCCTCTTCACCTTCCCATGTCTTCTCCACTATGACCTCTTCTTTTTATTTCTCTCCTTCCTCATCCTTGTCATTCTCTTCTTCTTCCTCATCATTTCTTCCCTCAAAGGGATCTTCCTACCCTTCCTCGATAGTATTCAATCCATAAATCAATTTCCACATTTGTGTGGATTTCTTTACAACATCCTCTATTTTATTCTATAAAATACTAAAGGCTTTGTATTTGGGTGCAAATTTGGTCTCATGTTTCTTACTGGCCTTGCTAATTTGACCTTTTGTAAGGTCTGGCATCACACAAGCCAATTTTGACTCCCTTATTTCTTTCTCCATTTTAAGGCAACAATGCCATTTATTTTCTACGATGGAGCTTAGCTCCTTAGGCATAGAATTGTCTAGTTCAAGTGGGGTAGTCTTGAACTTGGCAATCATAGTGTAGATGGACTCTTCCACTATGTTTTGTTCTTCTCTTGATAGTTTATTAAAATCAATTCCTTTTAATCCAGTCAAATCTGCATTGTCCCTAATGTTATCACAAATATTTTCCAAATTAGATTTGGTAGAATGCCTTACCAATCTGAATTGATCATTGTTAGATTTTGTCTTTTCTTCATCTAACTTTGGGGGTGCAACATATTTTCTTCTTTTCTTTTGTTCTGCAAGCCCTCCTTGCTCTATGGCTTTTTGCTTCCCCTACTTTCTTTCCACTTGTTTTGTTGCCTTGGTATTTTCTCTTGTAGTTGGCTTGGTAGGGCTTGGCTTTGTTTCTTTCTTCTTCCCCTTTGGTTTTGCAACTGGCTATTTCTATGCCTTTTTCTTCTTAGGTTCAGCCATGGGTACTTCCTACTTGGCACCTTCTTCTTTTTCTACATCCTCACCCATGCCTTGGGTCAAAGCAAGTGTCTCCTATCCTTGTTCTTCTTCATCATCTTTTGCTTCTTCACCTTCATCTTCTTCTATTGTGCCATCACCAAATTTGGCTTTGAGTTTCTTTAAAATTTATCCTTATTTTTTAGTGTGGAGGTAGTCTTTAACTCCATGTCAACCTTTGACCTCACCACATCAAAAGTTCCAAAATGTGGTGCACTCTTGTCCACTTCCTCAGCTAATAATGCAGTTATAGCTACAGATGCCTCATCTATATTTATTTCATAGCCAAGAGGTCTTAACCATCTAACTCTTGGTGTGGCTACTTGTATGAAAGTATAATCAATATCTACAAGAAAACATACATCATTTACATGCTTTTTTAATAATGAAACTAGTATTCTTAACCTTTGTTTCATGGTCTTCTTGAAGGCTTCAAAATAGCTAGTCATTAGGGTCTCAAAATTAGCTCCCATTTGTTCAATGTATTCATTAACTTGAGCTATTATAAACCTATTTTCTTTCCACACAACTTTGCCAAAAGATGGAAACTCATTCTATAAATAGAAGAATATGCAAATAAAAATTGCACCAAATTTGTACTATTCTCTCTTGGTTCTCCTAATTGCTACTAAATTTCATTGATTTGTTATAGTTGTAGTTCTGCAAGATCATAAGTATGATCCTTTTTCACTATTTTGTAACCCACATCCACTGCAATGCATGGTACACTATTAAGTCTATTGGATTGGTAAAATTTGTGTGCAATAACTCTAATATCAAAGTCAACAAGAGGTTCTTGGATAGTGTCTATTGCCATTCCTCTCTTGTTCCACTTAGCACTAGTATTCTTTTCAATTGCTTCCTTTGAATCACTCCTAAGGGTCTTTGCCCAATCTAAGGTTGGATACCCTATCACTCTATGTACAACCCTTTTTGTAATTTTTACTGGACCATCCTCCAATCATAAAATTCCATCATGAATTTTACTAAGTACTATCTTGATGCATTCAATTTTAAAAATTGTGGGGAATTCTAGGGCACGTGTCAAACCCTTTTTCTCAACAATTTGGTATTCCTCTTTTAAAACTCCATTTTCACACAATCTTTCATAGGCTTCCCTCATTTCCATATCTCCTATGGCTCTAATTTTGCAATTACAACATCTTCTAACATCCTAAACCATAACTACCTTAGGGGGTATGACAGATAGGGCTCTAGATGGGTCCTTTTTATATGCCACTTTAGGGATTGGCTGGAAATTTGGTTTTTTTACTTCATTGGACACTAGTTGAACCCCAAATGGCTCTTTCTCCTATGTTTTCCTAGAACTAGAAGCCATTTGTGAGATCTAGGGTTTGAATTCTAAGAAAATATGAAACTGCATAACTTGACACAAACATAAATACCTCAAATTCAATGAAATTGTGTTGAATCTTTGTAAAAACTGGCTCAAATGCTAGATTCTCTACTTTGAAATCATTTTGCACTCTTCTTTTTCTTTGCTCTTTGTTCACAATGAAGAAAAAATGATTCAAAATGCGATAATATACCTTATTTTCATAGCATTTAATGCTTAGTGCATTTATAGCTATCCGCTTGACTTCTTAAACATTTTTGCATTACTGAGCTTCCTTTTATTTTCAAACACTTAGCATCCACAGAAGTATCCTTCACTCGACTTCCACTAAAATTTCTCTTTGCTTAGCTTCCACTCCCAACTTGACTACAACTAATCATTTAGCTTCTACTATATTTGGTAATCAACTCGGCATGTGCTAGAATTTTACTCGGCATCTAAGGGCAACTTTTCTAATTTGGTAACACTAATGTTGAAGTTTCAACTTTTCATCTCTATTTATGTTGATCTCTTCTTTTCAGTACTTGATTATTTAGGAATTGATGTATGAGAAAGCTTTTATAAATCAGTCCCTCATGCCTTATTGTGCTTAGTTTGATGAAGTGTGACAACTTGACCTATTAGGTGAAGTGATCCCTTCATTTGATGTGTTGCTTCCATCTTTCTTCTTCCATGTCTTACTCATTTCTCCTCTGATGTGTTCAACCTCCATCTTCTCTTTTCCTTTGTTGATCTTTGAGTTGGGTGGCTTTGACCTTGTTGGGTAGTTCCTACTGATATGACCATTCTTCAAACAACTAAAACATGTGGTTTGGCTAAGCCATCTACTATAGTTTCCTCTAAAATGTGTTCTAATGCAATTCTTAGGTATGTTTCCTTATTCCTGATAGTAATGGAAACTATACCTAGTATTGTAGTCCCAATTGTAGTGATGTCTATGGTTATTTTCCCTTGCTGGCTAATTAGGTGTCCATATAGGCTTTGATCTACACTCAAAATTTTTATGTCCATACTTCTTGCAATTGTAGCAATGACCTTTAAATCTTGGTGTTTTGATAGTCCTAGTCCTCCAGTCATGTGCTTGATGTCCTTGCTTGTTGCACTTATGATAGTGACTCACATTCTTAAGTTTGTTATGTTGATGGGAATTTTTGCTCTTGCATACATTAGAGGTATGTCTTTTTTTACCACATAAATGACAAGTAGGTTTAGTATTCTTACCTTTGTTACTTCTTTCTTCTATAGTCTTAGATGACTCTCATTTTTTAGTGCTTGTGTATCCTAGTCCTGAAGTATCATTACTAGCCCTTGGTGATTTCAGTAGCTACTCAAAGTACTTGATGGCCTCATTAGGTTTTTTGAAGCTCTCTGCAATTTCCTTCTCTTTTTTTAGGTCATTTTGTAGTTGTTCATTTTGTATCTTTAGTCTAGAGATCTCAATGTCCTTGACATTCAGTTCATGGTGTGCATTCATCATCTGGCTTAGGGTATCTAGCTGCATGTTTGAAATTCTTGCAAGTTGAATTGACTTTTCTTCTAGTACGTTGGCAAGATTCCTCTTGTCATCTTCCAACATAGCCTTATCTTTGATGGCTCTTTTCTTCTATTCAGTTACCTCACAAAGCATCATGGCTTGGGATTCTTGTTCAAGCTTGAGTGTTTTGATTTCTTCTGTTTGAGTTCTATTCTTCTCCATTAGGTCTACTATTGCTGCATCAAACTCTTTGGAATCTCCATTTGCAAATAATTTTGAGGTGTCAATCTCCATGTATTTTGTATCATCCTTAGCTATGGCAATCTCTCTTCTTCTCTTTAAGGATTTTCTCAATTCTTCTCTTGCTTCTTCCAAAGTGTGTAGAGCAAGTTGTATATCTATTGTCTACTTCTCTATGATCTTTCCAAGTTTGTGGACTTCCATTTCCAAATCTTTTCTCCAAGTTATAAGGCTTTTCCTTATGAGAACTTGGCTCTAATATCAATTGTTGGAATTTATAATGGGAAGGTTTACTTCTAAGGGGGGATCAATCAAAAGTAATTAACTTTAACCTTTTAAAACTTTTTGCTGAAATCATTCACATGCATCTAATTCATCTAATAGACATGAAAGTAAAGACATGCACAAAAATAGATAACACAAGATTTTGGTATCCCAGAAACCCTCCAAAATGAGAAGGTAAAACTAGAGTGGGGATGACACCCACAAAAGTATCATTGTAGTAATGTAACTATTTAAGGTTACAAAGTTTGACCACTTCCAATGGTCTACCCTATGAAAGGTCTATCCTATTAAAGACTTTACACCCTATTAAAAGTGACCTAGTTAAAGGATTTAGAAACACTTACTTGGAATGTTACCCTGTTAAATGATTTAACACCTTGTTTAAAGGCTTACAACATGGTTGTTAGACCAACCTATCATCATAGGATTTTCATTCCTAATATAATGGGTAGAGAGTATTAGAAAGTCTTGACCTAATGACTTGCAATCTTCAATTGCTAATTCCAGATCCTTCTTCTGCTATGTCTATTTTGATCCTTGCTTGATCTAATTTGTCTCTCTTCTAAATTCTGATACTCTATTCTTGATCAACTAAATTCTACAATGTTTCTCTTCCTTCTAAGTCTTTAAATACCCCTCTAAACTTTTCTATAATTCACCCATACACTTCTCACATATACTCTTACTCATGCACACACAATGGGGTTTTGTCTTCCTTTTAAAGGCTTCAAAGATTTAGGGTTAGATATGAATCTATGATCAATATTCATTCTTCATTTCCCACTCAATTCATTCACTTTTCCTATTGGTTGCATGCCTTCTCTATTTTTCTTATTGGCTACATGTTGATTACATAGGTAATGCAAAAGATTTGATCTTATCTTCAAAATCCTTTGAGATTCATCCTAAGTTAGCTCAAAAATGGTTTACATCTAAGTTTGTGAAGATACAAACTCATATGTTAATTCTGTGTTACTCGGCCCTTACTAATTGCTAATGCTCGACACATATAGGAATTATGTTTCACTTGGAATCTATACTTCTCTTGGCACCTATAGTGACTCGACATCACTTATCACTCAGCACCTGTTGAATTTTTGGTTTGGCACATACTATAGCTCAACATCTATGTTATACTCAACATCAAATTGAGAATATGGTTGTGTGTGTTGACACTCAATTGTAAAACCAATTTGAGACCAACAATACTAACATTGCACAATATGAGAATTGTTGCACACTGATAGCATCAAGTGAGTTACACTCTTTTAGAAGCTCTAATGCAAGTTCATGGAGTTTCCATTGCAATTATTTGGATGGATATTAATATATATTAACTTTTTTGTCCAAAAGAATAAGTATCAATTGAAGAACATTACATAAAAGTGAATATGAAGGAGTAGAGTAATTAGAAGACTACAAGAAGTATACAGGAAAGGAAGAGACTCATCTATCATAGTTAGGTGATCAGTTCACATAAAAGGATGTTATTCAGTAAACCAAGTTGCACAACAAAGATCAATTCACTAATTAATCCTAACAGATGCATCAGTCAAATCCTTTAACAAGGTGGACCTAATAGTCCTATTTACTCTCAATGAGTAGATCACTAGAAGTGATCAATTGTAAGCCTTAATAGGCCAACTTTATTAATAAAGTAGTGAAGCATTGTGGGTGTCATCCCCACCCCAGTTTTAGCTTCTACTTGGAGAGTTTATGGGTTATGAATTCTTGTGTGAAAGTGTTATGGTTTTTTTACTTTATTACTTTATGTTCCATGCATGTAATTAGATTAGATAATCTATAAAGTGGGATTAAGTTAAAGTTATTTTAAATGATTCTTGATTCACCCCCCTTCCCCGTCTTAGTTAGTCAGTCATTGTTACATTTCCAAAAATTGGTATCAAAGAAAGATTCTCTGATCAAAATTTTAGTAGTTTGAGAGCAAGGATCAGACATAATGGAAGTGTACAAGCTAGAGAAATACATTAATAATGAAAAGATGGATCTACATGTGGCCATGGAACAAATCAAGAAATTGAAGAATCAACTCTCTCAATCCCTAAAAAGAAGAAAAGAGTTAGTAGTTCATATGAATGACAATCTATACATAGAAGAAAGAATTGAAGATATTTGAAGAGAAAGAAGTTTAGATGAAATAGATGCAACTATATAAGATCTACTTGGAAGGAGCCTCATTCTCCAAGAAGAAGTGAGAAAATTGAAAAGAGAATGGGAGATTCATTTAGTCTGGATATGTGAAGCTATGGAACAAAAGAATAAAGCTAAAAATGGTAAAGATATGGCAGAAAAAGACAAAAGATTACTCGATACTAGACTATATGAAAAGGATAATGAAATCCACCAACTTTCACTACATTAGGAAGATATGATAAATTAGTTAAATAGTACAAATCAAGAAGTCACCAATTTAAGTCAAAAAATGATAGACTCAAAAATGATCTTAGAATGGAAAAAGAAACTAATAAAAGAATGACGAGATCACAGGAAAGCATCAATCAGTTAGTTGATCTATCTTGGAAAAGACACAAAGGGATAGTAGGATTGGGCTACATTGAACAAGGAGAATCATCATAGCAAGGAGCTCAAAACAAAAAAATGACCTACATGTAATCATTGTGGAAAGTTAGGGCATACATCAAAAAAATGTTGGAGCAATGGAAAATCAAATTTTATAGTTGTAAGAAGCATGGACACAGAACAAGTGAATGCACAAAGAAAACTAAGTTTGAAAAAAAAAATTTCACATGTAACAAACAAGGTCATAAATCTTCATAGTGAAAAACCAATAAATAGAATCCTACTGAAGAACTATCTAAAGCAATCTTTGGTTGGGATTACAACACTTGGTGCAAATGTTATCTATGTGAAGAATATGGACACAATCGAGCTAACTATATGAGGACTCACTCCAAAAATAAGATTACAACACTTTGTGCAAATGTTATCTATGTGGAGAATATGGACACAATTGAGCTAACTATATGAGGACTCACTCCAAAAAAAAAATCCTACCAAAAGATGTTATGTAAACAAAGAATGAGGTCATCTGGTGAAGAACTGTATAAAAAGAGCTATAGCTAAAGTTGAAAAGAAAAGAAATGCAAATAAGACCAAGACACAAATGAAGCATCAATGGGTGAGGAAATCTCCACAGAGCTCAAGACAAAATAGTGAATTTATTAAAACCCAAGGAAATGAGTTGGGTGATCCATTTACCTCAGAGTAAGCATACAAGGAGACTACTAGGGATGTGAACAAAATCACATTCTACATCAGTTCCAATCAAGAAAGAAAGAACATCCAAATCAACATATCTGATGCAATAGGATAATATGCAAGAATCATGTTTTAACTGAGTCAAGCCTCAATTATAATTGAACCATCATACCTTACCAAGTTACCAATCATAACTGGGCAAGGTTAGGTTTTATGACTCAATCAAATCTTGAAAATAAAGAGCATCCAAGCCTCCAAGAACAATTTATGTAATTTTGGTTCACTCTTGGTCTATTTATTATTTTATATGCAAAAATTATTTTCCATCAAAAGTAATTGTTGTATGGAAGGACACCCCCATGCTATATCAGATCAATGATTTCATAGATAAAATGGGTGAGAATTTTGAAAACTTCATGGATGCATATTTTGAAATTTTCAAGGAGAGGATGCAAAATAGGTTTAGGATCCCTAAACAACTGGTAGATGATTATGATCAAGATATTTGTTTCCTAGTTGACTATGATAAAGTGCATATTTAGGCAGCCAGACCTAGAACTGGATGGGTGAAACCTCTGGCATATGAAGTTATCATTGATGAAACTAGAGACATGATTGAGGATCTCATCAATTAGCCTATAGATCCTAAAGCTACCTATTTTGGAACCTATGAGGAAGAAAAAACTAGAATCTCATTTGAGATCTAGATTCCTCAAATCTTGAAGAGAGGGAAGAAAAGATTAGAAAAACCTTGAGAAGAAATTTTCCAAAATTGATTCCCCTTTCATGCTTAATGAGGGTAAAGGTGATGATGTAGAAGAGGAAGAAATGAAAGTTGATCATAAAGAAGGAAAGGTAGAGGAACATCCAAAGAAGAAGAAAAAGACACCATCAAAGAAACCAACAAGGTTTTCTACTCCTATGATCATTGCTATCAAGCCTAGGAAGTCAAAAAGAAAATTAAAGCTGGGTGAAAGTGATGATGATGATGAAGAAGATAATACTCCAATCATCTCACTGAAAAGTCCCCCACTTACCTTTTAATAGAAACTATAAGAATTAAGGGGAGGTAGTGGCATGTCAAACTTCAAATATCTAAAATATGAAGCTAGAAGAAAGGATGAGTAGAATCAAATTGAAGATGTATTGATAGAGAAGATGGAAAAGTGGAAGTATGATCCCAGTGAACTCAAAGGGAAAGCTCCTGAAGCCCTATTTAAGGTTGTCTCTCACCATTGGGAAAATTTAGTCAAGACATAGAAAGACATCAAAGAGTAGACCCTAAGAGCCAATGCAAAATCTCTCTAAGAAGGAAGTAAATGATGCAATGTCTAAGCGAGAAAGTAGACAGACTCCTAGATTTAAAGCATTTCAAATTTTGTAAAATAAAATTGAGGATTTTTTATAGTCCACATCCAATAAGTGGAAAACTATTTTTGATATTAGGGAAGAGGGAGATCTACCAGGTTCATACTATTGAAGATCTTAATCCTGAGAAAAAAGAAATAGAAGTCATGACATTTTTGCCAACCACTCCTCCTAAGTCAACACTCGAGCTACAACCTATTGAGTTCAACCTAGTTCAACTAAGTAGTGAAGTAAATATTATTACATTTTTATAGACTTCCCCTCCAGTAAAAAAGTAATAGGCTCCCAGATTATTAACTAAGAATTAGCAAGGGAAGGATATGGTTGACAAAGGAAAGACAATCATACCTTCATCAAGGGCCAAGGACAAAGGAAAATAAAGTATCATTGATGATATTGAACTTGATGAAGAGATTGCGATTCCAAATTGGGATCTATCCAATCTCTCCATCAAGCAAATGGACAAATTGGGTGAGCTTTAGAAGAAAAGAGAAAAAAAAAATAAGCTAAGGGTGGAAAGGGATATAAGCAGAGTCCTAGAGGACATCAAAGAAATATTTTTGGATGCACTATCTTTAAAGGTAAGTGAAAAACTCCTATCATTGAACAACTAGTCAAAATTATGCATAAGTTCAATGAAGATGTAGATGGATAGGATAAGCTTCTTGAGAAAGTTGAAAGGAAGTTTGAAAATAAAGTGCTAGAAAATGTAGCACAAAAAATAGCTATTGGTCAACTAGAATTGTCTACTTTAATTTCTACATTAGAAAATGTTGTCAATAATGTTGTATCTTTATTTGTAAATATGAGTGATACAAAAAATTTACCAAGGAAATCAAGAGTAAATTGGCTAAGATTGATATGGACTTGAAGGCTAGTACTAGTCAGTTGGCACTCAACTTGATTTCTAGTTCAAATCATTTTGCAAAAGTCATATTTTTGATAGATCATCAGGAAAAACTATTAAGAGAAGAGGCCAAAATTGTTGGAAAGTCTTAATGGGAAGAGTGCTTTTGATAGGGGGGGTGAATCAGAACTACTGACCTTTCCACTTGTTTTGAATCCTTAATAAAATATAACTAAAATTAACATCTATGCATATAAATATTAAATAATCATGAGAAGTAAACATGCATCAACACATAACACTTGAGATTTTGGTGACCCAAAAACCCTCCAGGAATAAGAAGGTGAAACTGGGGTGGGGATGACACCCACAAAATTACTGCAGCAATTGATTTCAACCACTTTTGATGGTTTTCCCTGTTATAGGCTTTACATACTATCAGATGTGACCTATTGAAAGGATTTACAAACACTTTACATGAAATATCACCCTATTAAAGGATTTACATAAGGCTATTAAACCCACCTAACTTAATAGGATTTCCAAATTCCTAATACAATTGTGAGAGAGTATTAGAATAATACACTTGATCTAGTACAATCTTTGATGTTGATCTTAGGTACTTGATCTGCTCTTCTATTACTGATCTCTACTAGATCTGATCTATTGATTGTATTCCTTGTTCTGTTCTAATCAACTAGATGTGTAAATGTCGTCCTTTCCACTAAATCTTTGACACCAATGTTCTGCAATGACCTTAATAATAGGCTCTTCTTTTCCTTCTTCTTTCAACTCTACTCCTTTGTTCAATGGTGTCAAGACTCCCTTATAAGGATTAGTGGTTCGTTATGCATCCTTGATTCAAGTGTTCCCACTCAAACCCTTGAAATTCACCCATTGGTTGCATGCAGTCTCTAATTTTTTGATTGGCTGCATGATGATTGCATAGGTGGTTGGGAGGATTTGATCTTATCCTTTTATCCTATCATGAGTCATGCATAACTGTTTCACATCATGGTTTGTGATTGCACAAACTTTCATGTTGATCCTACATTGCTTGGAACATGAAGTAATACTGATGCTCGACACCATCTATTCTGGATTGCTTTGCATTCACTATGTTTACTAGTTACTCGACTCCTATGGAATTACTGTGCCACTCGACACCTATAGAATTCTTGTGTTACTCGGCACGTATTAACTTCCTATGTTACTCGGCACCTATTAAATTCCTGTGTTACTCGACACCTATTAAATTCCTATGTTTCTTGGCACCTATTAAATTTTTGTGTTACTCAGCACTATCTGTGACTCAACACATATGGTAAAAAATGGTTAAGTGTTTTGACACTCATTTATCAATCTTACTTATTTGATCAACAATCTCCCCCTTTGACATGAGTGTCAAAAACACTTAACTAATCATTCATGATCTAATCCTTATGTGTACATTCTTCACTTGCTTAACTTACATACAAAATTTCAAAAAAAGATTTGTAAACAATCAATATACCTTATCACTCCCCCTGAGTTGTTTATGCCTTCTCATGTCATGAAAATTGTGCCAATGTGCCTAATCTACTTTGTTCTTTGACCTGTTTCTGACCTATTCCTAACTTCTAAACCTATTATCTCCTTATCTTTTTCTATATGCATTTCTCCTCCTTTAATATATCTCCCCCTTAGAATATTGTCTCCTACATTATCTCCCCCTTTTTGACACTGATGTCAAAGGGTTCTAAATATTAATTCCATGCTTGGCCAAAAATATCTTGTTTACCTCAAGGAGTATTTTGAGAGTTGCATCCTAGTTATTCAATGCAATATCCAATGACTTGTGTTGGATTGTAAGCTCTGCTGCTAGATCAACAAGTCCTTCATGTGTAGAAATATTTGGATCCTTCTTGAGGACTATTTCAGCACAAATTTGCTCCTTGTGTAAGACTTCCAAATGAGGAGTAATTGAGGCTTGAATTTGCATCAATTTTTCTTTAATAGTGGCCTTTTCTACTGATAATGCAACTAATTCCCTCTGAGTGTGAAGCATTTGAGTAAAATGCTTCTCACTGTGCATAGGATTTGAGGGTATTTGCATACTAGAGAGCTTTAGTTTTCTCTCAAGGTTTAGAATTTTAGGATTTATTTCTTGTGTGAACCTAGAAAAATCACACAATTTGTTGTAAAGGGAAAAGATGTTCCCTAGTACAATCCTTATCTTATCCAATTTCTTGGCTAGATCAAGCTATCCTAAAATTATTTTATTGGCTACCTTTTGGTTGAATTTGCCTAGAAACTTCTTTTCTGACCATTCCATTAGCTTGGCAGTTGTATCATGGTCTTCATTATTAACTTGGTCAACTATATCAGATAGTTGCTCAAGGATTGGCCTACTTGCATCTAGAGGTTGTAGGTTGAAGGCATCCATGAATATATCCTTGATCTCATTCATTTCCTACTTGTATTTGTATTCCTTCCTCATTTCCTCTTGCTTCCTTCTTTTATCCAATGCACTTTGTATCTCATTCATCTTTTCCTCGGTTCTTTGTTTTTGGCAATTCAACCAAATTTTGTATTGCAAACTCCTCCTTATCTTGTGTTTCTTCCCTATCCTTTTCTTGTGCCACTGCTGCTGGGGGTGTACTTTTTATCTATATTGATGTACTTGTGACTTCCCCTACTGTTGCACTCAGCTCCTAATGAGCTTGCATGGCTATTCTTGGTGGTGATGGAGGTGGTAGAAATGAAAGTTCAGTAATTTGAATGTTCTGAGGTGGTTCTTGTGGTGACACCTCACCTTTCTTGATTTTATCTACTGGCTTTTGGAGCTCATCTACAGTGACCAATATGGGACTTGCACATAATTGTGCTTGAAGAGTTGTTTGGTCAAGGATCTAGTGATATCCTCTACAGTTAATGAGTTGATGTTTTGACTTATGGTGTCAGTAACATCCTTAATCTTTATGATTTCTGTAGGTGTGATGGAAGAGTGAGGAGGGCTAGGATGTGGTAGTTGTGTTTCTTGCACACTTTGGTCTTGCTGCCCATCAATACCCCTGTCTTCATCTTTTCCTTCCTCCTCTTCAACCTTTTTCTCTACTTTTTTCTTCTCTTTTCTCCTCTTTCTTCTCTCTTCTGGCTTAGTAGTAGCTTCTTCTTTGTATTCCTCTTCAAGGAAATCTTCAATTTTCTTATATAAATTCTTCCATGATCTTGTGGTTCTTTGTACAACTTATTCAATTTTTTTTTGGAGAATGGAGAATGCCTTATCCTTAGGTGTAAACCTAGTGTTATGCCTTTTGACTGCTTTAGTTATATGTTCCCTTGTCAAATCAGGTAGTATGTTTGCTAGGGTTGATTCTCTCATCTCCTTCTTCATTTTCAAACAAAAATGCCATCTATCTTCTACAATTTTAGACAATCCCTTTGGCAATTGTCCATCTAGTTCAAGAGGTGTATACTTGGACTATGCCATCATTGCATAGACTGACTCTTCTATCATATTTTGTTCCTCTTTGGTGAACTTATTGAGATCAACTTTTTTCATGTCACTTCAGTCTCCATTCCTAATCTTTTCACATAATGTATCAACTGAACACTTAGGAGAATGACTTACCTTTTCAGATTGATCTTCCCCATCAATATCAAGTTGAGCCACATATCTTTTTCTTTCCCTTGGATCTTTCTGTGCCTTTTTGGTTGTTGTCTTCTTTGTGACAACTTCCTTTTTGGCTTTTTGCATGGAGGCCCTTGTTGTAGCCCTGGTTGTTGGCTTCTTGGGTGTTGGCATGGCAGCTTTCTTTGGTTTAGGCTGAGGAGTAGGAGGCATCTTTGCCTTCCTTTTGATGACCTTGCCTTTGATGGGTGCTTCCTTGGCTTCTTCTTCCTTGACACTCTCATCTTTGTCTTCACCTTGGCCTTGTGTCTATTCAAGTGGCCCTTGTTCTGGCTCATATTTATATTTCTCATCATTGCCTTCCTCTTCATCATCACTAATCTCCTCTACTTCTCCTAATGCACTTGTTTCTTCAACACTAAATTTCTTCTTTATCTTCTTCACCAGGTTTTCTTTCTTCTTCACTGTTACGGCTATCTTGAGGTCTGTTACCACCCTTGATCTAACAACATCATAGGTTCCAAATACCTTTGCAGTTTTATCCATATCCTTTCAAGTAGTGCTATGATGGCTGCTAAAGCTTGGTCAATATCAAGCTCATATCCCAATGGTTTGAGCCATCTTACTCTTGGAAGGATTGCTTGGATGTAAGTATAATCAATGTCAACAAGAAAGCATATGTCATTTACATGTTTGTTCACCAATGATACTAGTATCCTCATTCTTTTCTTCATTGCATTCTTAAAATCATCAAAATAGATAGACATTTGATCATCAAAGCTATCTCCCATTTATGCAATAAAATCATTTATTTGATCAACAATTATTTTGTTTTGATCCCAGTTGACTTTGCCAAATGAAGGGAATTCCTTCATCACATAAAAGAACATACAAACTAACACTGACCCAAATTTACATTGTGCTCCCTTGGATTTTCTAATAGCTCCAAGATTTTCATTAATTTGTTGCATCACGAGCTTTGCAAGATCGAAGGTGTGGTCTTTCTTTACAAGTTTGTATGCAACATCAATAGTTATACAATGTACACTATTTAATCTACTGGACTGATAAAATTTGTGTGATATGATCCTCATAGAAAAATCTAAAAGGGGTTCAGTAATGGTGTCTATGGTCATGCCTCTATTTTTCCACTTTGCTCTTGTGTTTTTCTCAATGGTTTCCCTCTTGTCACTTCTCAATGTCTTTGGCCGATCTAGGGTTGGAAAACCTATGACCCTATGAACCATTTTCTTAGTAATTTTAACTAGTCCTTGCTCTAACTAGAATGATCCATCATGGATTCTACTAAGTGCTATGCGTATCGAATCAGTTTCGAATACGATTGGAAAAACTAGGGCTTTGGTTAAACCCTTCTTCTCTACAATTGAAAATTCATCCTTCAGTATTCCATCATCACAGAGTTTGTTGTAGGAATTATAGATTTCAAAGTCTCCTATGGCTCCTATTTTGTAGTTATAACACCTTTGCACATCCTGAACCATAACAACTTTGTTACGGATGGTGGATAGGGCACTTGCGAGATCATTTTTGTATGCTACCTCTGGTATGGGCCTAAACTCAGGTTGTTTAACCTCATTGCTGACAAGTTGAATTTCATGGGTCTCTTTCCCTTTGGTGGATTTTGAACCAGATGCCATTTTTAACTGTACTAGGGTTTGACATTTAAAGTAAAATTCACAAACTATACAACTTGGCACCTAAAGGAAATACCTAGTTAAATGCTTGAGATCTCTTGGGTTGATGATGAATTACTACAAATTGCTGATTGAATGCTTGAAAATTTCTCAATCATTCTCTTGGTAATCGCTCTTCATTTGAATGGCTCAAAATAATCAATTTTCACCTTTAAATGGCTCAAAAACCTTGCATTTAATGCATTCTTCTACCTTCACCTATCACTTAGCTTCCAAAGATTTTCAACTTGGCATTTATTCTATTTCACTTGACATGTATTGATTTTGTTAGTAACCTGGCAACCACTTATAGGCTTTGCTCGACTTCCACTTGACTTCTTAACTTGGCTTCCAAAGTAGTTTTACTTGGAAACCAAAGACATCTCAGCATCATTATTCAAATTTTTTCTTGGCATCTTATCTCATGCAGATTTATACTTTGTAGTGCTTCTTCACTGTTTAGGGCTAATGTATGATACTTCCTTATATGTATCAGCCCCATAGGCTCATCTTGTGATTAGTTGGATGAGATATGATCACTTGACCTCTTGGGTGAAGTGACCCTTCCATTGGATGTACTTGGTTCATCTTTTTTTTTCCATGTGTTCTTCATGTTTGTTCTGATGTGTTCCTCATCAATATTTTCTTTGCCCTTATTTACTTTAGTCTTGGGTGCCTTGACCTTTGTTGGACAATTCCTACTGACATGTCCAGTTTTCAAGCAACTAAAGCAAGTATTTTGGTTCAACCATCTTTTATAGTTCCCCTTGAAATGTGTTCTGATGCAATTCTGTGGTATGTGACCATACTCTTGACATTAATGACAACTTTGTCTTGTATTGTAGTCCGAATTGTAATGGTGTACATAGTTGTCCCTTCTTACATACTGATTGACATCCACATAGGATTTGATCTACATTCAAAGGCTCCATGTCCATAATTTTTGCAATTATGGAAGTGTCCATCAAATCTTTGTGTCCTTGTGACTTTAGATCTGCAGTCTTGTGTCATGTGACCTTGCATGTTGCACTTCTGATAGTAACCCTTGCTTTTGGGTGTGTTTTCCTGATTGATTCTTCTACTCCTGCAAACATTAGTAGTATGTCCCCTTTTATTATAGTAATGAAAAGTGGGTTTAGAATCCTTACCTTTGTCACTTCTTTTCTCAACACTCTTTGATGATTCATCAACTTTAGTGCTGGTGTATCCAAGTCCTAATGTATCATGGGCTAATCTTGGGGATTTCAGCAACTATTCAAAGTACTTGATAGCTTCACTTGACTTGTTGAGGTTCTTTGTTGTTTCTTTTTCTCTCTTCAATTTGTTCTGCAATTGTTCATTCTGCATCCTCAAAGTAGAGATATCTATATCTTCCATATTGAGTTCATGATGAAGGTTCATCATTTGGGCAAGTGTATCCATCTACATGTTTGAGATCCGTGTCAGTTCAGTAGACTTTTCTTCAAGTCTATTTGCAAGATTTATTTTGTCATCTTCAAGCATGACTCTATCCTCAACTACTCTTTTCTTTTGCTCAGTGATTTCACATAACATTATGGCTTGTGATTCATGTTCCATCTTGAGAGATCTTATCTCTTCTACTTGAACTCTGTTTTTCTCCATTAGTTTTGCTATTGTTGCATCAAACTCTTTGGAATCTCCTTTCACAAACACTTGTGTGGTGTCAATCTCCTTGTAGTGAATATCATTTTTGGCTATAGCTATTTCCTTCCTTCTTTTTAACAATTTTCTTAATTCCTCTCTAGCTTCCTCTACCTTGTGTAGAGCGAGATGCACATCAATCACCTGGTTTTTAATGATCTTCCCAAGTTTGAAAACTTCCATCTTCATATCTTTTCCACCAATCTGTTAGGCTTCTTCTTGAGAGAACTTGGCTCTGATACCAATTGTTGGAATGTCTTAATGGTAAGAGTGCTTCTGAGAGGGGGTGTGAATCAAAAGTACTGACCTTTCCACTTGTTTTAAATCCTCAATAACATATAACTTAAATTAACATGCATGCATATAAACATTAAACAATCATGAGAAGCAAACATGCATCACCACATAACACTTGAGATTTTGGTGACCCAAAAACCCTCCAGAAATAAGAAGGTAAAACTTGGGTGGGGATGATGCCCACAAAATTATCGCAGCAATTGATTTCAACCACTTCTGATGGTTTTCCCTATTAAAAGCTTTACACACTGTCAAATGTGACCTGTTGAAAGGATTTACAAACACTTTGCATGAAGTGTCACCTTGTTAAAGGATTTACATAAGGCTACTAAGCCCACATAACTCAATAGAATTTCCAAATTCCTAATACAATTGTGAGAGAGTATTAGAATAATACACCTGATATAATGCAATCTCTAATGCTGATCTTAGGTACTTGATCTTCTCTTCTATCATTGATCTCTGCTAGATCTGATATGCTGATTGTGTTCCTTGTTTTGTTCTAATCAACTAGATGTGTAAATTTTGTCCTTTCCACTAAATCTTTGACACCAATGTTCTACAACAACCTTAATAATATGCTCTTCTTTTTCTTCTTCTTTCAACTTTGCTCCTTTTTTCAATGGCACCAAGACTCCCTTATAAGGATCATTGGTTCGTTATGCATCCTTAATTCAAGTGTTCCTATTCAAACCCTTGAAATTCACCCATTAGTTGCATGGAGTCTCTAATTTTCTGAATGGTTGCATGAGGATTACATAGATGGTTGGGAGGATTTGATCTTATCCTTTTATCCTATCATGAGTCATGCATAACCATTTCACATCATGGTTTGTGATTACACAAACTTTCATGTTGATCCTACATTGCTCGACACATGAAGTAATATTGATGCTCGACACCATCTATTCTGGATTGCTCAGCATCCACTGTGTTTTGTAGTGCCTCTCCCATTTGACTTTTATAAGTCATCCTGATGGATGCAACCTTGCTGATCTTTTGTTGTGATGGATCATGATTGTGACCCTGAGTGGTCTACACCGTCGAGGTGTTTGGATTTATGTTTTTGTATTAGTTGCTTTGATTATGCTTTTGACTGATCTTTGAGATTTTGATGTGATTTTTTGGTTCACTGAGGTTCGTGCCAGTGGTTACAAGGATTGATGTGGTATCATGAGGTTATTTCATGATTACCCTGAGATGCGTGCAGAGATTGCACTATGTTCTATTACCATGCTACACTAGACTAGGTTCTTGTAGCAGTGGTTAGTCATGTTTATGACTGTGTTTGCTTATGTGTTTTAAGTGCCTTATTAAATGCTTAAGTAATTAGAATGGATTTCTCTTGTTGGATTATTTGGTTATGTGCTGCGAACATTTGCCTTGTTTTATTTTCATTTGAGAGATATCTGTTCTTATGTAATGTTTTACATTTGAGATGACTTGAGGGTCAAATGTTACTCTTTGATTCCAGTATCATAGATATTAGACTACTATGTTGTTCAGTTAATCATATTGCATGATGATGCCATTTTGAGATGACAATGTGTTTCATGATGATATCTGGTTATCTGGTTTTTGGACATATTTCTGATTGCGTTACGTGATGGATTAATGCTATGGTTATTTACTTCATTCCTACGTTGTTATGCTTTATGCGAACATGAGTGATGTAAATAGATTATTTTAATATAATTAAATAAATGGTTAAATTAGGTGATTTAATGCATTTATTGCTTCGGCTATGTTATTATATGCAATTGCACTTGATCGTGTTGTTTAGTGTGTAGGATGTATATCCCTGGTAGTGGCACATGGAGTTAGTGATTCAGCTTTTCATATTTTACCAATGTCGCTCTTATATGGTTGACGTACCCTTAATTTAATGTTTAAATTAAACCTTTCAGTGATTATTAAATTTGAACTCATTTACATTTGTGATTAGACTAGTAGGCGTGTCTGTGCATTTAGAGGTTCGCATTGTTACGAAAGTTGTTAAGGAGATTTCTGTGTTTTTGGGTTTTCGGGCTTTTTAATTGATTTATTTTAATTTCTAGCAAATTTTCCATAGATGAATTCCTATTTATAGGAATAGCCTATTTTTGTTTGGGTCAATTCGGGGTTTAACTAGGTTGGCTGGTTATTTGCCCTAATCGATTATTCACTCAAAAAGTGAATAAGTATCCAAAAAGGAATTTAATTCCTCACTTCTCACTTTCAAATTGGAAAGTTGGAGAGTGAAACCCAAAATCCTCTTCATAAGGATTTATTGTTTTGTTCGTTGTGGCAGCTACGGGCGTGGGATCGTCACGAGGTTGAGCTCGTTGGATCCAGCTCGGGGAAACCTTGGATTGCCACAATTTTTAGCTACTTCTGTGAGATATTTATTTTATAGATTAGATTCCCATTTTGCCCTTTTGGCTGTGAGGTAGGGCTTTCATGTTTTATTGTTTCTGCTCCATTTCTGCTTCTATTTTTGGTAGCCGTTTGTTTGGAGGCTAAGAACTAGTGTTCCCCTCTGTTTTTGTATGTTAGTTCTACTCGGTTGGGCAGGTATGAACATTTTCCTATTTTTCGGGATGAGGGTTTGGGATTTTACGCCGTTATGCTGGCCACTTTTGCATACGGTGTTTGATTCCATTTATTTTTGGATTTTTGAGGTTTTTGAACCCAAAGGCCAAATGGGTTTTAATTTTGAAGTTTTCCAAATTTTGAGATTTTTACCTCGTTTTGTGTGTCGCCTTGTTTTCTCAAGTTTTCTTGGCACAATGTGGGTCGTGGATGTTGATGATCTATTTGGATATCAGTCAGGCCACTTTTGCACCTTTTTTTGCATTGAGATGCGTGTCACACCCCTACTCTCGATTTTGTGTTCGGTTGAGTGATTTGTTACCTGTTATAGTTTCTTTTGGACCTGTGCTTTTGTTTCGTGAATGCTAGGATTTGTGTAGAATCCATACTCTCGGATTGAGGCCGGTTGAGTGAGTTCATGATGTTTGGTCTTGTTACATGATTGGGATTCATGTAGAATCCATACTCTCGGATTGAGGCCAGTTGAGTGATTTAATGATGTATGATTTTATTGGCTTTGGGATTTGTGTAGAATCCATCCTTCCTGTGTTGCTTTCAGTTAGGTGTTTTCTTTGCATTGTGTTCTCATTCTTGTCCTTGTGTTATGATCTTCGTGCTGGTGATGCACCACACATGAGTACGTGCACGTACATTTGTTGGATGACTTGTGAGGCTTGATCTTTCATGGATTTGCCAAAGGTTATGATCATTGGGGTTGGGATGGGAGTATGCATGCCCACAGGCACTTGTTGTAGGATGAGCATGGGTAGGGTAGGGTAGCATATGGAGGTGGCTTCTATCTCGCAACCTAGTGACCTTAGTCCCATAGGGTTGGCGAAGGATAGGAAGTTTTAAATAAGTGATAACTAAACAAAATGTGTGACTGGTAATACAACTTAAGATAATAAAATGGTACTTTTGTGTATTGGCCTTCCGTTGAGGGAGTTGAGCTACACAGATCCGAGCTTGGGCTTTTCGATGCCAAGCAACTCTCCATGATGTTAGTCCCTACTTAGTAGCCTTTTGAGTGTCTGACCAGGACCTGTACTCCTTGCATTGTCTTAGGTTCTTGGTTGTAGCCATCATACTGTCTGGTGTGAGTGTTAGCCATGGATGTCGTGTTTTATGTGTGTTTGTGGTTGGATCATTATCTCCATCAGTACAGTGAGTGTGGACCTATGGGTGCCACATGGTTGGGAGGCGTAGCTACCTTCACCACTGCTAGGGACCGGTGTACAGAGATGGTCTTGTCCTAGTGCGACCGTTGCTGGATGTTTTCACTTGGTACTTCGAGTTCCGGAGTATGCTTTCTTGTGATTTATGCTTTCATTGGGATGCTTGTATATCATGTTTAGATGATGTTAGTTTATTTGATGCATTCCCATATTCTAATGTTTAGCATATGATTAGATGATGTTAATTGTTTTAGTAGTATATCTATTGCTTACTGTTGTGTAGCATGTGATAGGTGATGTTACCTACTGCAGGATTATCTTATGTGTTATCACTAGCATGTTAGATTTCCTTATGTTGATATTGTGCATGTTTTTAGTAGTGACATCCCTATTATGACAGTATCGACAATTTGGTAAGTGGCTTGGGATGTTATGCGCAAGGGATGGCTAGGACCCACGATGGTCTTATGATGCTATTGATGGTTGGGAGGAACTGCATACTTAGTTTGGTTGTTCAGCTCTTTGGAATGTTTATTTCAATGTGTTCTTTGCTGCTATAGTTTATATGGATAGATGTTCTTCTTTCTGTGTTATTCTTGCACTTGAGTGTTCTTCCCTCGAGCATTTTTGGATCTAGTACTCCCTGGTGTGGAGGTTCTTTGGTCTGTTCTTCGCCTTTCAAAGTTCTGGAAGTGTCTTTGTTTTCTATGGGCGACATTTGTTTAGCATGGTGTGACACTTTAAAAAGTATCGCACACCCATGCAAACTATGTTGTATGAAACTGTAAAGTATCGCACGCCTTCTTGAGAAATGTCGTATGACACTGGAAGAGTGTCTCACACCTTCTTGAGAAATGTCGTACGATGCTGAAAAGTGTCGCATGCCTCCTTGAGAAATGTCGTAAGACACTAGAAGAGTGTCGTATGCCTTAAGGAGAAGTGTCACCCTCCCTTAGTAAAAAGTGTTGCATGATTTTTATGAATGCACATGACAACATCATATAGGTATCACAAATATCGCAATGGAAGACTTCAACACAATCTCGACAACCAACGAATCTCCAAATGCCACTACCAAACTGACACACCCAAACAAAAGCCAAAAACCACCACAACAAGATGAGGGCACAAGAAATGACCACTCATCAAAAAAACACCAAGCTGGGGTAAAATGCAGAATCCTGAAATTTGGCTAAGCCTAAAATCCTGAAGCCCTGAAAATTGGCTAAGTCTGGATTTCTAAAGCCCTAAAATTTCCTAGAATCCATAACTTATCTCTGAGAGGTCTGAAACCTATCTCAAATGATTTGTCGCATATATTAAAATATATCTTAAGTATAAGGAATTAAATATACATCAACTTATACTTAAACGATATATTTTAAACCCCAAGAGACAACAACAGAACACAAAAAATTGCATTCAATGAAACCCACCAGAATACAAAATGCAACAACATAGCATCAAAGAACGCCCAAAAGGGTATCCAAAACCACTCTCAAAAAGTTTGAATCACAAAGAAAGGGAGTGCAACCTTGGTAGATATTTAGAGTATGATACTTCCCCATATGGATCTTATGCATGCAAAGACATTAGTCAAAGACACAAACCTTACACTAGTAGAGCACATGCCAGAGTTATCAACCAAACTTCATATAGATTTCTACATCTTAAAGGTATTGCAAGATAATAGGATAAGACCATGTCTTTTATTTTGAAGGTTCATTATGATTTTCTCTCTCATTTTAGCATAACACTATAAATTTTGGCATTTGCAAAAAAAAGAAGGGGGGAAGTATGTGTACATGCATATATAGGAAAATATGTATATAAGAGGAAATATATATAGCAAATCAATTGGGAAAATATGTATATAAGAGGAAATATGTATAGCAAAGCAATTGTATGTAAAAAGAATATAAATAAAAATAGTTTTGAAGAAACAAAAATTAGTTATAACTAAGTTGCAAAGCTACAATCAAATTTGAGTTGTAGAGTTTTTAGTTCAAACCAAGTTGTAGAACAGAGCATATACAAAGGGGGTGTTTGATTAAAGAATTTTGATTTCAAATTTTGTGCATGATAATATTTTTGTCACTAATTCCAAAGGGGGGGATGGTTGAAATTATGACATGACATATTGTCAATTAGTGCCCAAAAATTTAGAAGTCATGAGAAGATAGTAGTGATCGAGGTACGAGATATAAGTGTATTAACCAAGCCCATGCATGAACCAAGTTAATAGTGTTAACTGAGAAAGTAGTAAATAGTGTCAACCAAGTTGACAATATCTACTAAGTTTTAGTGTCAACCAAGAATTTGGCTTCAATTAATGTCTATCAAGCTACCAATGTTGACCAAGTCATCTTCACTCATCAAGTGATCAATGTGAACCAAGTGAGTAGTGTTAACCAAATGCCACAATGTTTCTCGTGTGTTAGTATATCACATGAGCAGATAATTAGACCCGAGTATCAGCATTGAGTTGAATTGGTAAATTATTGCTTGAAACCATCATGTAGATGACTTGTTAATGCAATTATTTGGATGGATATAAATATAAGTTACTTTGTTTGTCCAAATGAATAAGTATCAATTGAAGAACATTGCATAGAAGAGAAAATGAAAGAGTAGAGTAATTAGAAGGCTACAAGAAGTATACATGAAATGAAAAGACTCCTAATAGAGTACATACTTAATTGTATTAAATAAATCCTTTCAAAAGGTGGACCTAACAGTCCTACTTACTCTTAACTGGGAAGATCACTAGAAGTGATCAATTGTAAGCCTTAATAGGCCAACTTTATTATTACATTAGTGAAGCATTGTGGGTGACATCCCCACCCTAGTTTTACCTTCTACTTTGAGGGTTTTTGGGTTATTAATTCTTGTGTCAAAGTGTTATGGTGTTGTTACTTTATTACTTTATGTTCCATGCATGTAATTAGATTAGATAATCTATAAAGTGGGATTGAGTGAAATTTATTTTAAGTGATTTCTGATTCACCTACACCTCCCTCACTCCCTCCCCTCCCCCCCCCACACCCCCCACCCTCCCAGTCGTGTGGTCATCATTACATTTCCAACAAAGACTCCTTAATCAATTGCATTAATAAATGAAAACATTATAATCAAATCAACTTATTTAAAATGAAGATAACTTCTATAAGTACAAGAGAACAACTAAGTTAACATATAACTTAAGTAATGAATATTTTTAATAGATTGATCTTGACAATTGTTAATATTGAGTATGTCCTCGACTACAGAATTTGATGGCATGAATCTATTAATCTTTTAATTTACCAAATTGTAACTTAATTACTTTACATATTCCAACAATGACCACAGTGTTCATGTCCATGCAAAGTTGATTTGAGATTATATTATGCCTGATACATTCCTTTATTCCCAAAATGATCTAATGAGTTGTGTTAACTAAAGTTTTTGTCAAGTATTAGTTTGAGTGCAATGTTAGTTTTAATTTTATTATTTGATTTCATATATGGCTCATAACTAATATTCTAAAAAACATAAGTATATTTTCTTTTTTCTATATATCTAAGTTGAAACTTGAGAAGTTATAAGAATTAGTCCTAATACCTTTTCTTTGCTTACAATCATTTATTTTGATTGGAGCTTTGTTTCTACCACTTTAACTAATATAAAACTCTTATATTTGTATATTCCATAGATTAACTAATTAATGTGCATGCCTTAGGGGTTGACATCATTCTTCTAACTATCATTGTATTTGAAGCATTGAACAGGATTCTATAGACTTACACCTTTCAAATCTTAATGGTCTCTAATGGAAAGTACCATTTAAAACTCAAAAAGCCTAGCTTGCATATGATCCAATACTCAGCTCACCCCCATAGAATGATTATGTGAAGATAGGAAAATAAATAATTAGTTGTACAAATGATATATGCTTTCATGACTTAATAGAGGTACATTGAATCTAGTAGTTTTTTTCAAAATTAACTCATTCTTTTAAAAGTATGATGCAATGTATATCAAATATAGTACAATCCTTACTATTAGTTAATTATAATGTGGCATAGTAGTATTTTCTTGTGACATTTGTGTAATATAATTTATTAATTACATTTAAAGTGATTTTGAAATAATTAAAATTTCCAAATCAACATAATAAATTTAAATGGAAATTATTTTAGAACTTAGGAAACTAAAATTTAATTATTAATAATGGGTTTGATATTCAAGTTAGCTAAATATTGAATTCAATTATGTAATATATTTTGTGTAGTGTAAATAATAATTCAAATTATACCATAGTTTACATATATTGTAATCTTATTTTTTTGTGAATACACTTTTTATTCTAATAAATTATTATTATTATTTGATACAAAGTGCTCTCTAACTTAAAGATTTCTTTGGAAAGATTGACTTTGCATGATAGAGTAGTCATTCACCTTGCACATAGGCAATAATATCTTTAGGTGTTGGATTTTAACTCTTCCCTTAGAAAGAAATGGAATGAATTAAAGGAGACACTGACATATTATTTCTATGGAGTAGTCATTGCACTTGAAAGATTGACTTTGCATGATGGAGTAGTCATTCACCTTGCATATAGGCAATCCTATCTTTAGGTGGTGGATTTTAACTCTTCCCTTAGAAAGAAATGGAATCAATTAAAGGAGATGCTGACATATTATTTCTTCCTTGAACCTCTTATGAGACCATTGGCTTCTCTAATTTCTCCTTATCTACTACCCAAGGTTGTTGTCTTCCTCACACATCCATGCTCATCCCTAATAAATAATTATTCGCATGACCGAGAAGATCTATTCATGTAAGATTAATAAGATTTCCTCCCTTTCCTAAGTTGTTGAGAATGACCCCCTTCTTAAATCTAATACTTCTCATCCTGAGGATCCATGTAAGGTCACCCCTCCCTTCGTTAGGGGATGCTTTAGTAATTAAAAAATCTCTTATAGTAATAGAATGAATGTAGGATGTAAAGACAGTAAGTATGATTTTGTAGCTTTACCTAATTCTATTAAAATTGATACATTATATTAATGCCCTTGATAATATTAAGGATGCATATGACTAATGTAGGGGAACCTTGGACATGGAAGTCTACCAAGGGGTCACTTGGATTACCTTAATTAAATGAGTACTATAAGGACATAAAAGGTATCAAATCAATGTAACTTGGGTGAATAGTGCCTATCAAATGTTAAAGGAGTCACGAATGGTATATGCATGCAATATTTTCATAATGACGTAAGTTCATTATGTAATGGGAAAGGGTTTATGGTCTTTAAGTCTAGAGGGAATAAAACTATGTAATATGACCACTTATGGTCATCAACCAATGTAATAAGGGCATTGTGGTGAAAGGGTGTCTAAGTTGGTAATAACACCTTCAATGGCTAAAGGGTAGTTTGATATCTTGTAGGGGGGATCTAAGTCTGTAAAGGTAATAAAAAATAAAACCATGTAATAGGGTGAAACTAGAATGTAGTATGAAATTTGAAAATTTAGCTATCAACTTGACAACATCTCTGATTTATTACATAATCTCCAAACAATCGACTAATAAGACTTATCAACACATATAGGAGATGACAATCAGTTTGGAGAAATTTTAATAATCAATTTAAAGATTGGTTTTCACTAGTTGGTTGGTTTGAAGGATTTATAATCATGAAATGGTCAAATCCAAAATATCATGATCATGAATGAGTGGATGTAAAAGGATTTTTAATCAATAAAATTTGGTATTCTACATTACTCAATGTTATGATAGTATGCATAGTAGTTTATAACTGCATTTTATGACTTTGATATCTCTAATTCAATGATCCATTATATCAACATAGTAAATCATAAAATACTTTATCTATCTTTGAAGTAATTGATTTGGTTGAGAAACAAGGAAGAACTTTGTGATAGAAGTAGACTGTTGAAACCTTGTGTTAGGGTAGTCGGTGAATTGATAAAATGTAGATCTAAAAGATGTAATGCGTGTCAAGGCTCATGATTGGCCAATAACATTATGAGTAAATTGTATGTTATGCTTCTATTTTTTGCATGTGACTATGTTGCAAAAGCATGTGTTTGAGTGGAGGAAGATGCTAACTTATTGAAGGTGATTAATTGACTACTGCAATTGGACACCAAGGTATAATACTTATTTTGTTTCATTAGAATGTTTGATGTATTATGAGTCAAGGATGAGAATGAATGTGAAAAGGCCTTAGGAAGTTGTTTAATGCATCTTTCCATGAAGGTAGATACCATAAAGTGATGATCATAAATGATAGGAATGTCCTAAATGTTAATAGGATAAGTGTGAGATTGTCAAGTTTGGGTTATGGAAAATATATGAGTGTTAATCAATGTGTAAGATCAAGTCTTGATCAGAGTAGGATTAATGGTTGGTGTGAAGATGGTGAGAAGTTATAGATAATATTTGGAGCCTAGCGGTGATAGGATTGATGTTTTTACCATTAATAGATATATAGTGGGTGTGTTGTGTCCAAGTTATTGATCTATTTTTAAAGATGAATAAGATGTTGATAGAGGTTTCCTAATGATTTCTTTGGTTGACCACTAACCTCTACATCAGTGACTCTAATGATTCTTAGTTTGACTACTCTCTTGTTGTTAAACTGGTTGACGCATCTTCATCCTTTAACTCCTATCTATCTAAAACCAATGTGTATGGTATTTCTTATCCTTGTGACCCTTAAGTAAGATGAGATTAGTGTAGAACTAGATATATTTTCCCCTTGTAGAGACTCTTCTCAAGTAGGAATAAAGTTAATGATAAGGTAAGCAATTGATGTAGGAGCACCTTGAGTTGTCTTGCTATCTTCCTCACCTTTGTTTATTCAATCAATTGTTGTTGAGCACCATTATTGCATGGCTCTAGTATCAATCAAGAACGTATGTTGGTAGAGCTCCTAAAATTGCCAAGTTCCTTCATGTGTCAAGTTGGCCTAGTGGTTTCTTTTGATACTTAGTTCCTCCTTTGACCAAGTTTGTCTGTGATTGGTTCTTAGTGAGAGCTTACTTGTTTATTTAGTTTACACCATGTTTTGAATTTAATGTAGGGATCATACATTGGGATGCATGCAAAATATTATGAGGTTGACCTTCTCTTATGTAAATATCTAGAATATTTTGTAAGCCAATTTGGCAAGTATAAGTAGCAAGTCTAGTGTAGGTTTAGAGAGACAAGATCAAGTAGAAGAATTGTAGAAGTTAGCAAGTTAGAATAAGGATATCAAATTGTAACTATGTCATGTTGGATTCATTTTTATATATATCTAATCATTGTATTGGTCATAACCCATAAGGCCTCATAGTCAGGCATGTTTGTAGATCATTTGAGGAGTCAATAAGACATTTTTTGTTTCTCTCTCACCCTAGTGTTGTTCTCTGTATTGTTTTACATTATGTTTACTCGAGTAGTTGCAGCTTGAGAACTAGAGGATAGCTTGGTGGAACTAAGAGTACACATGTAGATTCTTCTTAGTGTTCTTATCTCATCATGGATTTGGGCTAGCTAGAATTGAGATTGTAAGTTGGATCTTGCATAATTAATATCATAATTGTTGTTTATATTTGGCCCAACCCTTACAGCCAAGCATATTGCATGTAATTAATTATTTTATGAATTAAGAGTTGTGATTTGGTATCAGATCTTGCATTATTTTTATTTTTTGTTGTGTTTCTATTGTGTGGTTATTTGTTGGGGGTTTGGACATCTCCTTTGGAGATTCTCCTTCCTTGTATTGCTTCAATTTAACATATAACTTGGAAATCTTTTTGAGAAAAAATCCAATTGGATTAAATGTTGTTGATACATTAGAGGAAAGGAGCACATTTTGATGTTATGAGTGGTGATGAATTCAAGGCATGAAACCCTAATCTTAGGCTTGAGGAAGATCAAGATGAGGAAATATTGTTGAGAGTTCTATCTAGGGCACATTCAAAGTCTATTGTTGAAGTTATTTCTTATGATGGCTGATTGGATACCAATGTTGTGCTAGACTAGATCTTTGATATGGAAAATTTCTTTGAGTTTGAAAGCACTCCTGATAATAGGAAGGTGAAAATCACAATCACTAGGTTGAAAGGTCATGCCTCACTATGGTGGGAGAATTTGTAAATTAATAGATAGAGAAGATGAAACAAAAAGATCAAAACCTAGTTGAAAATGGTGAGCAAGGTGAAGAAGAAGCTCCTTCTTGTAGATTACCAAGTTATGTTGTTAAGGAAGATGCAAAATTTGAGGCAAAAGGACATGACTATGAAGGAGTATATGAGGAATTATATATATTGGACATCAAATCTAGACATATTGATGATTAGGTTGAGAAATTTGCAAGGTACCTAAATGGTTTGAGATCTAGAATTCAAGATGAAATAAGTTTTGTGAACATGGATAGTGTGGAAGAAGCATATCAATATGCCTTGAAAGTTAAGGAGATCTTAACAAAGAAACATAAACAAAGACAAAGAGGTAGAGGTGGTAGATTTCATAGAGGCGGAGGTGGAGCTTATGGAGAAAATGGAAGATTTGACAATTTTGTGCAATATAAGGAAAAAACCAAGTGGAAAGGTGGTAGTTCATACCGAGGTGGTAATAGTTCTTATACTAGAGGAGGACTTAGTGGTAACTATTTTAAATGTGGCAAGGAAGGATGTAGAGCCTTCAAATATAAACATTCTAGAAGGATGAATGAAGGTAATAATTGTTAGAGTAATAAAGTATTTTCTTATTAATTAAATTATATTGATTTAATTATTAAGCCACTTATTATCTCTAGTTTACTTAAACTTTGTGCATATAATAATTAATTCTTTTATTAATTATTATAATGCAACCTAGGTTAGTTACTTGTTAGGATTTTGATCTACTTTTATAAGGATTGATCTGTTTATAATTTATTTAGTAACTTTTGATTATAACGATCTCTCTTTTTGCTCATCAAGAATGTCTCATCTATGGTTCTAGAAATTTCAACCTCCATAATTTTGCTTCTATCTTTTGGTAGTAGGTGTTTGAATGTAGTTGATTCTTGGGAGCCACGGGGTTGATCTTTCATTAACTTCAACATGGTATCAGAGCTCCAGATCTTTATGCCCCTATTCTATTTATGAGAAGTTTGGTTTGGCTTTTAGATTTGTATTTTTTCTTTCAAATGGTTTCATTTTTTAGAGTTTTTTGTATTGAATCTAGGGCATTACCATTTTTGGTGCACTTTGAGCCCAAATGGACATCATCATTGAGCTCAGAGTGCCCAAAAACCCCTATATTCATATAAAATTTGTCCAATTTGGACACAATTGGAATTTGAGTAAAAAATATTGCTCCCAGACTTGACACATTTTTTGAGGTGACAATTTTCTAATTTTTTAGCTCAAAAATTTAAATTTTTTGCCATGCAAATCAAGTTTTCTGCTAAAAAATTGAGACTTTTGGGCACACAAATTGAGATCTTGCAAACAAAATATCTTCGAAAAGTTGCTTTCGAGCCCATCATGATGGTGCATTTTATTTGGAATTTTGATGTTGCTTGGTTTTAGATTTATGCAACCAAAGTTAGAGGTTCTATTTTTCAATTGGGAGATATATCTTGAGACATTCTATTTTCTAGATTCTTCTCCAAGCATGTCCTATTTAGTTTTTTCCTTTTTTGTATTTTGGGGGATATCTTGGTTGTTTTAGGTCTAGAGATCAATTTGTTTTGTTTTAGATGATTTTTCATGGGTTTTATTATCTCTTGTATCATCCTTATGTCTCTTTTGATCTTTGTTGACACCCTTTTTTTAGTATTTTCACAAAAGCACTAAGATAAATTGCCAAAATATTGCATTTTGGGATCTTGGACATCTGTGTGTTTTATTGTACTCACAGTACATTATAAAGTCCCTTGGGGGGTTTCACATTGGCCATGTTAGCCATCTTCTTTTGTCAAGTGAGTGTTCCTTCCATGACATTAGCCTCATGATGTATTGATGACATGTGTCAGTATAGGTGTTTGTACTTCTTTTGCACTCTCGATGTTCTTGGTTCTTCTTTCTGCATGAAATATTGTATTCAGTTTCAGTTTTCATGTCTTACCTCTTAGCATTATAGGGGGGTTATGTTGAATCTATTACTTTCTTGGTTTGATGGAGTGAGCTATGTATTCAATATTTGATCCTATATACTAAGCAGTTGCAGTGGCAGGATACCTATGCATTTCAATGAGGTGGATCATTTGCCTTATAGACATTCTTTTGTTCCTATTTTTGGAGACCATAAAGATACCTTCTATATTCAATTTATTAGCTCTTCAAACTTAGTCTTCTCTACCTAGTCATGTTCTATACAGTGGATGTTCTTTAGATCAGCAATTTGGCAATGTTTGCAACTTCAAGCTTCAATGGTGTTCTTCATGATCTTCTTTTTATTTCTATCTTCTGGAACATTATTTCCATCTTTTTTTGGAGTAAGGTTTTTCCCATGTGGTTTTCTCTATTTCTCCTCTTTTTAGATATTTGGTTGTGCTTGGGTACCTCATCAAGCCTCCTTATTGAGACCAAATTTCCTTTTAGCAGTAGTTTCTAGGTTTTTAGCTACTCCCTAAGTTTATCTTAAGGGGGGTGTTAGAGTAATAAAGTATTTCTTATTAATTAAATCATGTTTATTTAATTAATAAGCCACTTATTATCTTTGGTTATTATTAAACTTTGGGCATATGATAATTAATTATTATAATGCAACCTGGGTTAGTTACCTGTTAGGGTTTTGATCTCCTTTTATAAGATTTGATCTCTTTGTAATTTATTCATTCACTTTTGATTATAGAAATATCTCTTTTTTCTCATCAAGAATGTCTCATCTATGGATCTGGAAATTTCATCCTCCATGGCTTTTGCTTCTCTCTTTCTATGATAGGGGTTTGCATCCAAGTGATTCTTGGGAGTTGTGGGGTTGATCTTTTATCAACTTCAACAATAATGGCCAAAATATTATGATTCAATGAGATCTTGAGGGCTCACCAAGTGGACCCAAGGTTGGAGAAAACCTGATGGTAGGGAGAACTTTGTGCAATGAAAGAGTTGATGAAGAACATGTCCCTAAGAGAAGTCTTTTCAAAACCAAATGTAATATGGTAGGAAAATGTTGCAAAGTGATCATTGCCAGTGGTAGTTTCAACAATTTGGCATCTAATAAGCTAGTTAGAAATTTGTAGTTGCAGAGGTTGAGATAGCCTAAACCCTATCATGTTTCATGAATCAAGGATGGACATAAATTGTTGGTAAGTGAGAACTGTGTTGTGAAATTTAAGATTGGAAACTACTTTGATGACATTCTATGTGATATTATGCATGTGGATTGGTGTCATACTTTGTAGGGTAGACCTTTCTAGTATGATAGGCATGCTTCACATGATGGTAGATTAAATCAATATAGTATTTGGGTGAATCAAAGAAAGAAAACATTGTTGCCTTTGATTAAAGTTACATATGAGGTAAATTATACTACTGTTAGAGTTTGTATGGTCAATGAGAAATAATTTGAGAAGCACATGAAGAAGAATCGAGTTTGTTTTTCTATGATTCCTAGAGGATCGAGCTATGATAGTAATAGTTGAGTGATAGAAAATAGCAATGACCAAGTGATAGAAGTTAGTAGAGGCCAAGTGACAACAAAAGATGATAGTATTAGCGAAGTACCAGTAGAAATAATTTTAATTATTGAGGAGTACAACAAGATTGTTGTAGAAGATATACTAGACGGTTTAGCACCAATAAAAAATATAAGTCATTAAATGGATTTGATTCCTCGAGCTAGTTTTATGAATAAACCACTATATAGATTGACACCTACCAGAAATGAAGAACTTAATAGGCAATTGGAGGATTTGTTGTAGAAAGGTTTGATTAGAGAAAGCTTGAGTCCATGTGTTGTACTTATTGCATTGGCACCTAAGTGTAGACACTTAAAATTGTCCTAAACACTATATTTATTCATTTAATATTTCCTTTGACATTATAGTTATTTATTTATTAATTAATTATATTTTTCATAGTCTTCTACTTATTTAATTAAATAGGTTCACTTTCCTAATGTATTTAAATTTAATTTAAATACTCCCCCCCCCCCAATGTATTAAATTTATTTCATGCATAGTGTTCCATAAATCCCCTTTTAAATAAATCTTATTTATTTAATTCCCTCCATTCCAATAACTTTGATAATCCTATGATTAAATTAAATCCTATTTAATTTAGTCTTAAACCTATCCTAAAACCTAGTCTACACCCATCACTTTGATCCTTCTAAGCCTACCCATGACTTAATCCCACTTATTTATCCTAAACACCTTGCTAAATCCCTTTTAGTTCCTAAGCATGTTCTCACACGTGTGAGGAACCCTTCACACTTCTTACACCTCTCACACCTTCCACACTTCTTACACCTTTGTTCCCCACTCCTTCCTTCAAGTTTTCTCACACATGTGTGAGAAAACTTTGAGTGTTGACCTTTGCATGACTTGTCTCCATGTCTCCCTTGTGGCACCTATGTGGATGCCACATAGATGCCACCTCCCCAAGGCCTCTCTCAAGCATATAAATAGAGCCCTTGTCTCAAGTATTTTCATCTCCCTCATTTGCATTGTTATCATGCTAGTTTGTTGTTAGAACTCTTTAGTGATTTCTATAGTTGCATTTGTTATTAACCTTTGGTAGATGTTAGATTTTCATCTCATTTGCATTGTTAGCTTAGTTTGTTTCTTGCATTTCCATACTCATATCCTTTGAATTCTCTCAAGAATTTTTGATTCTATAGCCATTGTTTGAAGTATTCTCCACTTATTTAGCATAGTATCATTTTCACATTGCATTTCATATCAAGAGATTCAAATAGTTGTGTTTTGGGAGAGCACACCAATAGGACCTCCCATAGGCACCTTTGTTGAGCTACTTTGAGGTTGCATGAGGACTTTGTTTTTTTGTTGCATTGAGTTGCAAAACTCAAGCATAGTGTTGGTTGTATTTTGTTTTGTTTTGAATATTTGATATATGTATCCAACTAAAATTTTCTTGTTTACGTTGCTCCTAATAGGTTAGGATTTCTTGCATACACTAAGAAGAATGGATAATGTGTACTGATTCTAGAGCTATTAACAAAATAATAGTAAAATATAGGTTTCTTATGTCGAGGATGGATGGCATAATGGATTGTTTGAGTGGAGAAAAATAATTTACCAAGATTGATTTGAAGAGTGACTATTGTTAGATTAGAATTAGAGAAGGTAATGAGTGGAAGACTACTTTGAAAACAAAGGATGGTTTTTATGAATGGTTGGTAATTCCTTTTGGTTTGACTAATGCATAGAGTACTTTCATGAGGTTAATGAATGAGGTTCTGAAGAGATTCTTTGGCAATTTTGTGATTGTTTATTTGGATGACATTCTAATATTCTATAGGAATAAGGAAGAACATCATGATCATATTAGACAAGTACTACAAAGATTGAAGGAGAAGAAATTACTAATTAATTTGAATAAATGTTCATGCATGGAAGAGGAGATCATGTATTGAGGAGTTGTGATTTTAGTTGATGGTTTGAAAATGGACCTTGACAAGGTTAAAGAAATCCTAAAGTGGCATACACCTAAGAATGTGGGTGACATAAAATCATTTCATGGTTTCACTAGTTTCTACAAAAAGTTCATAAGGAATTTTAGTTTTGATTGTAATGTTATGACTGAAACAACAAGAGGAGATAAAAAGGATTTCAAGTGGACACATGGAGCTAATAAGAGTTTGGAGGCCTTGAAACAAAATCATGTTGACCTACATGTATTGGATTTAACTAATTTAAATAAGGTATTTCAAGTTGAATTTGATGCAAATGGTAGTGCAATAGGAGTTATGTTGAGTAAGGAAGGTCTTTATTTAGTGAGAAGTTCAATGATGCTAAAAAGAAGTATTCTATGTATGATCAAGATTTCTATGCTATTGTTCAAGCCTTGAAGAAATGGAAACATTATTTCATCCTTGAGGAGTCTGTGTTGTATACAGATCATGAACCTTTACAATACTTGGGAAATCAACATAAGTTGAATTAGAGACATATGAAGTGGATTGAGTACTTGTAGAGTTTCACATTTTTCATAAAACATAAAAGTAGAGTCACTAATTGAGTTATAGATGCATTGAGTAGAAGACATTCTTTATTGACTGAGATGAAGATTGAAGTTCTTGGCTTTGATGAGATGAAGGAGTTGCATGATACCAACCCTAGTTTTTCTCAAGCATGGAGAGAGTGGAGAGCTCTGAATCTATCAGATCAACCAAACTTAAGTATGATGACTATTTTATTCAAGAAGGTATGTTATTCATAAGTATTCAATTGTGTATACCAGGAAGTTCTATAAGAGTTAATTAGATTAAGGAAAAGCATTGTGGTGGATTAGATGGACACTTTGGAATTGATAAGATGTTTTTGATTAAAAAAATAGGTCTTACAGGGATTCTGACACCCAAAAGTTAATACATATCAAAGGGCTGAAAATAAACAACAAAAGTATAGCCATAGTACTACGGCCAACCAAAAGGCCAAGATGACAGATAGGAAAAAAGCTAAAAATTGAAAACTACAAAAGCCAAACATTCCAAAGACAGGTAATGAAAAACCTTTGTTACTCCTTCATCTTTCTGTCAAGTTCATGCATCGTTTCCATTGCTTCTTAGGCTTTCTGAATCTCCTCATCCATATGCTCGTACTTCTTCTGACCCATCTGATCCAAGTTGTTGAAGATAATGTCCATAGTCATGTCCTCATCCATCCCATCTCTAGCTCTATCCTTTTCCTCATTTTCCTCTAGGAATCCCCTGGCTTTCAACTTTTTGGCAAGAGAAGAGATGCTATCATTTAGAGAAGTCAAAATTGAAATCATTTGGTTTGCCATATTATCATTGTAATTCTCCAAATCTTGAATTCTTTTTTCAACCAACCTAAGGCCATCCCCCTGATCTATCAAATTTCTATGTTCTAACCTCTTCCCTTGGTTTTGCAGCTGACCCATTCTTTCTTTTACCTTCTCCAGTTCAAGGTAGAGCCATTTAATTAACCTAAAATTGTCAATCAGACTATTTCTAGCATTATTAAGAAAATTCATACCAATTTCCCTTGCATTATTAGTGATAGCCACTGGTGCCACATCAATGAGTTTCTCCATCTAGAGCTTTCCCTCTTTACCTTTGAGGATTTGAGGGTTCATGGATTGTCTCACAATTCCCATTTTTGTGGTTCTAACATTAAAATTTTTCTAGGCCATGTGCATGTCTTTTATAACCACCTCTCCACTCTCATCCTTTGTTTTCTCCTTATCACGTTCCTAAGGGGGAATTCTGGAAAGAGGAATGGCAGTGATCTTTGGTCCAGAATCCATTTTCTCCTCTAAGGGCACATCCTTCTCTTTAGACCTCCTCTATTTTTTAGCAATCGGCTACTCCCTCTTAACATTCTCCTTCTCCTTATTCTCTTCATCAGTATCCATATCATCCCCTTCCTCATTATACTCATCATCTCCCTGACCAATAATTTTAAGTCCAAGCCCCCTGGAGCTTTTCCTACATGGGACTTTAGTTGATGAAGGTGATTTCTTCTCAATTACCTTAGCCTTCTTTCTAGATGAAATATTATCATCTTCATCCTCTAAACTTATACTTTGAACATCATCTGTGTCAAACAAGAAGTTTGAGCTCCTCATCTCCTCGGATGTACCCATTGCCTGGGTGAGGGTTTTTCTTGTAGATTGAGCCTTGAAATGCTCATAAATCAAAAGCAGTAAACTCTTATGTAGGGCTGGATTAGAAGTAAGCTTTTTCTTGTGCACCAAAATATTCTTATGCATGGAAGTATATAAATAAAAAGGGAAAGAAACCTTAACTCCATAATGAAAATGATTGAGCAAAAAAAAATGATGTGTTCTAACTTTATCAAATCTCATATCCAAAGATATATATACTCAATAATAGCCCTTAATAAATATCTCCATATTTTCTTAATTGAGTCCATCTCGTAGTAGGTTTCGCTTTTAACTAGTTCCTTTTTCTCTTCTATATTCTTTGCAAAATCCTTCACAGTATTTGCAAACACCTTCTTATCTCTGTAAGACTTCAATCCCTCATCCAAAATTTCAGTTATATGAGAAATGATATCCATATTCACCTGGTATGAGACCCCATAAACTTTGACCCTTCTATGCTTCCACAAATTTACCATAAGATTAATAATCATAAGGTCATTTCCATGGAGCTTGGCTATGTCCATGGAATTGATAAGATGTTGAGTTTTCTTAAGGATAAGTATTATTGGCCACATATGTATAAGAATGTTCATAAGTTTGTAAGGAGTTGTGGAATTTGTCAAGATACAAAAGGAGTAAGTCAAACTATTAGATTGTATATGACTATTTATGCTCTTGAGAAACCTTGGAGTGATATTAATATGGATTTTGATCTTGGCTTACCCAAGACAGTAAGAGGGTATGATCCATATTTGTTGTTGTGGATAGATTTTCCAAAATGTCACATTTCATACCATGTACAAAGACATTAGATGTTGTACATGTTGCTAATATTTTCTTCAAATACCGAGAAGCATTATCATTGACTGAGAAAAGAATTTTGTTGGCTATTTCTAGAAGGCTTTGTGGAAGAAGGTAGATATTGAGTTAAAATTTAGTTCTACATTCCATCCACAAACAAATGGATAGAGAAAGGTTTTGAATAGAAGCTTGGGTAATTTTTTGAGATGTTTAGTTGGAGATAATTCGAGTAATTGTGTATGGTAGTGGCACAAGTTGAGTTTGTATACAATAATTCTATGAAAAGGAGTATTGAGAAAATACCATTTGAGATTTTTGTACTAGAATGCATTCTAGAGATATATAATATTTTAGGGATACTGTTGGTGAAGAGAAGAGAAGTGTTGAAGGAGAAGTATTTGATGATGTTATGAAGTCTTTACATGAGGAAGTGAAGTTGAAGTTGGAGCAAAGTAATCAAAAGTATAAGGGAAATACAGACAAGTCTAGAAGACACCATGTTTTTGAATTTGGTGATGAGGTGATGGTTCATTTGAAGAAAGGTAGATTTCTTGTTGGAACATATAGTAAGCTAAAAATGAAGAAGTTTGGTCCTTGCAAAATCTCGAGAAAGTTTGAGAGTGGTAATGCTTTTGAAGTTGAGTTACCTAATGACATGGATATATCTCTTATATTCAATGTTAATGATTTATATGAATATCATGAGGTAGATGATGAAGTTGTTATATCAAGTGATTATCCTAAGAAGTGGATTGAAGAGATTGAACAAGTATTGGATCAAAGGTTATGTAAGAGTAGAAGAGGAAACTATTACTTTGAGTATTTGGTAAAGTGGAAGAACAAACTAGTTGAAGATACTACATGGATTTCTCCATATGAGTTGGATTCAACTTAGGTTGTGATACCTTCATGATTCAGGAGAATCATTTCTTTCAACCCTAGTTGTCTCATATAAGAGCATCCTAGGTTGCCTTGCTATCCTACTCATCTTTGTTCATTCTTTCAGTTATTGTTGAGTTCTAATTATTGTAAAGCACTAGTATTGTTGAGCTCCAGTATTGATCAAGCTTTTGTGATCATTGAGTTGGCTTGGTGGTTTCTTTTAATACCCAGTTCCTTCTTTAATTGAGTTTGTTTGTGATTGGTTGTTAGTGAGAGCTAACTTTTTTATCTAGTTTGTGTTGTGAATTTAATGCAGGGGTATGCATTAGGATGTGTGTAGACTATTATGAGGTCAACCTTCTCTTATTTAAAGATCTAGAATCTTTTACAAGCCATTTTGGCAAGTATAAGTAGCAATTCTACTATAGGTTTGATGCAGGAGCATCCTAGGGTAGTTAGTAATCCTACATGTTGGAGGGATTTTGGCTTTGGATTTGAGGACTTAGTCACCAAAGGAGTGGTGCTCGATCATTACTGAATGTAGTGTTGGTCAAGGATCTTTTTCACTGAAGGATCTTATCCTATACTATTGTTGGGCATGTGGGGAACTTGACAATTCTTATGGGAGCTTGGTCATGCTTGGTGGTTTCTGATGCTTGGAAGTTTGGGCTTGTTGAATGAAGTTCTTATGGATTTGATCAATTGACTTGGTGCATTTAATGCATGGGGAGTCTGGTCATGATATGGAGTGATTGTGGGAGTTTATGTGGACCTATTTGGGTCTTGGTTATTTTTCCTAGGTGTATCTATTAGGTGTTGTAAGTCATTTAAGGCATTTGATAGTTTATATATGTGTAGAGTGACTTGTGGCTTAAATATTCATTCAATTTAAGGGTTTATTTAAATTGTAATTTCTAGGCCAACTTTTACCTTAGTTGGGTATAAGTAGAGGGGTCTAGTGGA
Source organism: Cupressus sempervirens (assembly GCA_028749045.1). Lineage (NCBI taxonomy): Eukaryota > Viridiplantae > Streptophyta > Pinopsida > Cupressales > Cupressaceae > Cupressus > Cupressus sempervirens. Next base: position 84,408,639 of record CM053792.1, on the reverse strand, counting down.
GTCTTGGATGATTATTCAATTCAACATGGAGTAGTTGAGAGGAGTGAAGTTTTTGAGAAGAACAAGTAGCTACAAGTTGGGATACAATGAGATTGCTTGGTGGTTTGGGAGCACAAGTTTAGATCTCGCTAGAGGTTTCTACCAAAATGTTTTTGTGTTACAGATTTAGCTACCTAGTGTTTGGGATTGGAACTTGAGGGATCTTGTAGAACTATTACTTGATTTGTATTTAGCTATCACAAAATGTTGAAGGAACAAAATGATATATAATAGGATAATATGGAATAATGAAATGGAATAAGCAATGAAGTAGGATGAAATTTTTAATGAACAAAGTGTTACATGGTAGGATGGTATGAAATAATGAAGTGAAATGAAATGTATAAGTATAGGGATGGGATGAAAGGAGATGAAAAGATAAATAGAAATGTGATAAAATGGGATGTGACAAATGAGGGGTGAGTGAAGGTGGAAAATGGAAGGAAATGAAATTGTGTGAGATTCAAAGGCTATGAGGTGAATTGTCAACTTTTGAGATTCAAAAGCTACGAAATGAAAGGATGAAATGGAAAAATCAAGGAGATGGAGGATGAGAAAAGATGATTCCAAAAATCAAATGAAATGGAAGGTGGTTTAATGAGATTGTTTGAGATTCAAAGGCGGTGCAAGGTGGCCAATGAGGTGGTGAAATTTGGTAGTGACTAGAATTTTTTGAGATTCGAAGGCCACATGATGTAATGACTAGAGTGGAAAGATGAATTCATGAAGTTGAATGTTGGTGTGGATGGGATGAAGAGTCAAATTTCATGATAGTTGAGAGCTTAGAAGCTTTGTTTGTGGTTTTTGTTGATGTTGTTGTCCATTTTGTTGATAACTAGTCATGAAGTTGTTGATTTGGTGAATTGTATCCTAATTTATGTGCCAACTATTTGTTTTCAAGGAACCCAAGATGAAAATGCAAACTAGATGAATGCAACTAACTATCACTTTTTTTTAGAGAGATGCAAACTAATTGTCATCATAGAGCATGTGATAAAAAGTGACTAAGTACAACCACCACTAGCTTAGCTGTAGTGATATGAATACTATGTCATGCCAAGAAGTACCAACAAAGAGGAACAATTTATAGGAAAACATGACAACCACTAAGAAATAGAAGCTATAGCCATAGGATAATAAAAAAATGCACACCAACTAGTCACATGTCAGATAAAAGACCTCACCTAAGGTAGCACACAAAATTGGTCAAGGTACACATGGCATTCTATCTGAGAGGAGGCACTTATAGGTGGACACCAATAACATGTGAAACCAAAGGACCACAGGAGTTAAATAGTGAAAAAATAATAAAAATATCATGTCTTCATCCTAGTACCTCTAGTCAAACACATCATCGAGGCACTAAAAGTACATGATAGCATAGAAAACCATTATTTGTGAACTAGACATGCTTCTAGTTGTGTGTAATAGGGTCAAGTTTGTCTAGTTTTGCTAGGGAGAAAATATTGTACCAAGTATATGAGAAGGTGTGGGATGTGCCAGCGGTGATTTAGGAGTAGAATATGATGGTTGGTGTACATCGACAAAAATTTGGGTGGTTGAATGTCAAAGCTAAGGGTCAAGTGTACCAGGTACTAGTGTAGTGGGATGTAGAGAGTGGATACATCGAAGACTAGTACATAATAGGTCTTAGGTGATTGATGGCTACAAGTATGCAGATAAGATGGGAATGAATCAAGGAAAAGTGAAAAGTAGAATGTGATTGTTGGATGTATTGAGAAGTTGTAGGAATCATGCAAGTGAAAGTATGTCGAGCTCACTAGATCAGTCACAATAGGAGTGTGATGCTAGCAAGGGAAGGTGGATGAGGCAAGGGTGAAGAACAAAGTGTTTTCAGTGAACCTCCAAGGAGTGGGTGGATCAGTTGGAACTCCAAGTGTTAATATTGAGTCTAGATGAGACAAGTCAGCTAGGATAAAGGCTAGTGCAACCTAAAGAGGTGGGGATGGAGGTGGAAGAAACACTCTTGTTGGATTTAATGATGTTATTAGGGATTACAGTGCAACAGGTGTTGTAGGTGGTAGCAGATGATGAACCAATGATGCAGGTGGAGAATAGTCCACCTAAGAAGATAAAGAGTATGTCAGGAGTAGAGGAAGAGGTGGGGGAAATAAAATTGCCTAATAAGTCTAGTTGAGGAACTTTAAAGGATGTGGGTAGTGTTAGTGGAGGGGAAATAATGAGTGGGAAGCATCAATGGATTAACCTTAGGATGTTGAGACGAGGTTCAATAGAAGGGGGATTGAGTAGTGTAAAGTTGGGGGAGCCACAACTAGATGTGGGAGATAGAAATCAATCATCACGAGACATGGGAGGATTATGGAAACTATTAGCTATAGAAAGATTTTGAGCAAAGAACATAGAATAGGAGGTCACATTTTTGTTGGGATTGAAGGAGAAGGCAGAGGAGGATGGGGTGCAAATGGAGGCAAGATGACTATAGTTGGTGGTGGATGCAGAGCAGCCATGAGTGTAATCAGTAGAGATAGAGCTGCATGTGGAATATGCACGTGTGGAGGGAAGTGATATGGGAATGTAGGCTGAATGGTCATGGGCTTAGCAGTTGCAAGAATAACTAAAGATGGCATAGGTGGGTTTAGAGAGTGCTTAGAATGAGCTAGTGTTATTGTAGTTGCAGTCTAAGTCTTTTAGGGAAGCGATTGCAAAGGAAAACTCCCTGGTCTTGAAGTTGGAGGAGTGGTTAGTATTAAGTAAGGGGAATGTGAGGCAATTGCAACATTTGGCGAGGAAAAACTAGATGTGGAGCATTAGCAAATGATGATTGATCAAATGCAATACAAGCAATATGTGGCCCAATGAACAATCACTGCACAGTGGGTGAGCAAGTTGGTGGAGAATGTGTTTTTGGAAATGCACCAGATGACAAAGGTATACCAAGAAGCTTCTTATTGGATGGTATGTTATTATTAGGCATTACTAAATGAGGATTAGCAAGAGACGTAGTTCATAGATAGGGAATTTATGCATTCGCTAAACACACAATTACATGGCGGGAGATTTTTGCTTCCCATAGATGTGGTGTGGACACGTAGGGTGACACCAGGGGCTTCTTCATCTAGAGCTAGGTCAGAAGAGACACCATTGATTGGACAACCTATTGTGCCACCTCCCCTAGGGAGGCTAGAGTAAATAACCCACTAGTCACTATTTAAATCTAATGTTGTCATTGCCATCATAGGAGAATAAAAAATTTGCTCTTGTTGTTGTGGTAAATGAAAGGACAACAGATGGTGATTGTAATGCCTCATCATGTTTGTTTTTAGTATTTTGTGGAATATATGAATGTTTATGTGTTTGGTGGAATATGCAAATTTTTTTGATATTTAATGGGTATTTGAATGTTGTTTGTGTTTTTTTGATAAATGTTGGAATAATTTGACTCTTGTAAAAGTGGGAACAATACAATTTGTAGAGTGAGGATAACCATGACTGGTAGGTGAGAATGTCTATGTTTATGTTAAGAACCATTACAAACAATAATAAAGCCAATGCAAGGACATTTCACTAGGTGTGTGAGAGGCTTATGAAAAGGTGTTGGGGGCCCAAAAGAGGACACTTGGGTCTCAAGTAGGTGAAACAAGGCCTTGAAAAGGCACTTTAACCCAAAAAAGGTGTGTTGGGCCAAAAAAGGTGCTTGAAGCCCAAAAAGTCATTTGAGGTGTTTGAGGGGCCAAAAAAGGTGCTTTGGGCCTAAAAGGATGATTTGGGCCTAAAAAGGCGCTAGAGGGTGTAATGTCCCCATCTCTTTAGCCTCTCAATAGATTTCTTAGCCTTTTATCCTTCAAACGCTAAGTGGAAATAATGAAATTGATTTCTTTAATTAAATTGATTTCTTATAAAGTCATTAAATAAATTAAAAGAGATGACTTTATATTTAATTAATTTAATATTAGGGAATCGTCAAGAAGCACAACTCATCTATTGTTGGAAAGGAGGAAGCTTCCAGAATAGTGTGATAAGATAACACTTATAATTCTTCTAGAAGTGGGGGTAGGAATAATATAAATAGAGGAGAGAGCCTCATGGGAAGGCATCCAAATTTGTTATTGATATTTGCCTATGTATTTGTGGAGCCAAGGGAACGAAAACTCCCAATGATAGCAATTTTGAGGGTGTGAAACATCACCTGAATTATTGTCGATTGGCGGTGGTATTACAGTCACTTCATTCTGCCAAATTTTAGGCCAAGGGCTAGGTGTGAAGAGGAAGAATAAGTAGGGTATTTGGTATAGGAGCTTGTTGTAGGAACACTGCATTACCTTGTCATTAGGGCATAATACCTGGAGATATTAATTACATTGTCAGTGGAGACTCAAAGTGACTTCAAGATCCAGGTTTCTCTTGCTTATTCATGCATATTATATGCTACTGCTATAGGTGTCAGTCTTTATTAAAATTAAGCATTTATTTATATATATGATACCAAAGTTTTGGATTTGATAATTGTTTGTATTTAGATCTTGTATAGATGTCATGGTTGTAGATGTATCATATTCTCTTAGTGCATTAACAGGTGAAAGGAAGAATTATGTTCATTGTGCATCCTGTAACCATTTATTACTAGAAAAAATTAGGGTAATTTGTGATCAGTTTGAGCAAGTCTCATTATAGTGGTATCAGAGCTTTCATCCTGCCATCCTGTGAATAGTCATAGTAGATGAGTGAGAGAGAAATTAGATGTTATAATAGGGAACAACAGAAACAAAAATATTAAAATCCACAAGTTGAAGGGGATACATCCTCAAAGGCATTAAGAGAAAGAGATACCAGAAAAATAGTTCAGAATATGGCAGAAGAAGAAAATAGGGATGCAAGAGTTGAAAAGAAATTTGATAACATGCTTGATATGTTGTCATGCTTATTAGCAAAAATGGATCAGCAAGTCACTCAAAATTAGAACGCAACCACTCAAAATCAAAACATAGCTAAACATAGTGGAAATAATGAGGGAAGGTCTATACATCATGCAGAAGAAACTAGAGGATCAACCTCTAGGCCTCTTTTTCCCACCTTTATACCAAGAGAAGAACAACCAAATTCTACTCTGGCTATTTCTTTTGGAGATGAAGCTAGACAAGCTTACTTGGAGTATACCAATCTCCCTCTTGATATGAGAGAAATATAGATGTTTGATCAATTCATGAATCAAAGGAATAGGAGAGGAGGAAGGAATGATCACTATGCTCCAAAAAATGACTATCAACAAACACTTGGTAAGATTTTCATGCCTTACTATGATGGAAGTAACAAATGCACAGCTAGGTCTTGGGTTCAAAATCTTGATAATTATCTTTCTTTGAGACCAATGCCTGAAGAGGATACCATAAGATTTGGCACACTACATCTTGAAGGAGCTACTCATGAGTGGTGGCATCTTGGGTTAGTCACTCTTGGACATAACCTTATCACTACATATGAGGAGTTTACTAACAAGCTAATTGAAAGGTTTGATGTCAAAGATCCTGAGGTGACTTTTTGTGAACTGGCACAACTAAAACAATATGGTTCTCTTGATGCTTATGTGAATGACTTCCAACAGTTATTGGTCATGGTTCCTAACATCAGTGAAAGAAGATTGGTGGTCTTATTCATAGAAGGATTGGTGGAGCCATTGAAGGGTTGGTTGAAAGCTTTCGATCCTCCCTCACTATAGGAAGCAATGAAGAAGGCACGAAGCATGGAGTTTTCTACCCCTACCAGAAAGTTTACATCAAAGGGAACATTTTCCAATCATGACAATAAGAAGTTTCCTAAGAAGGAGGACAAAGCCAAAGATAACTCTACTTTTCCACTTGACCGTGAGACTCTTAATGATTTGAGGAAGAAGAAACTATGCTTCTATTGTAAGGGACCATATGATATTAACCATGGTTGCACTATGAAAACTAAGGGGAAGTAAAATCATGCAATGTGGGCACTGATTGAAGGTTCTAATTTAGACAAGCAATCTAAAATTAATGATTTAGAATAAAAAAAATTAGAACATGATGAAGAATTAGAGGAAGAAGTGAAGCTTGAAGAGGCTCATCTCACAAGTATTCAGCAGGAAGGGTCTTTTAGGATGCGAGGGGTTCTTGCTAGTTAAAAGATTATTACTCTTCTTGATATAGGTGCGACACACAATTTCATTGATGCTAGGCTTGTTGAGAGGCATGGTATAAAGACTGAGAAGTTTAAGGGAATTTCAGTTAAGGTTGCTGATGGTTTCACTCTTATGTGTCACAAAATGATTTCAAAATTGCCCATGTGCTTGAATAACTATGAGTTCAAGGAAGATTTTTATGTGGTGAACATGGGAGACAGAGATATGGTTTTGGGAATGACATGGTTACATGAAATAGGGATATTCACCTTCAACCTCCATGAGATGGAAATGAGATTTGAGATGGATGGAAAAACTCATGTGTTGAAAGCACTCAAAGACACCAGTTGCAAGACTATTTCCCTTAGGAAAATGGAACATCTCTTGCCTCATGACATGGTTGAGTGGGCAGCAGGTTGTGTTTTGAAGCCAACATGAGAAGAGCAGCAAAAACCTATTTATGATCTTGATATACAAGAGTTCAGGATCAAGCATGACAAGGTCTTTAGTGAGATTCCACATGGTAGACCTCTAGATAGAGGGATAGAACACATCATCGAATTGGAGGAGGGTGCTAAGCCTATTATAGTCACTCCTTATAGGCACCCTAAGTAGCTTAAAGATGAGATAGAGAAAACTATCAAGGAGTTGCTAGCTATGGGGCATATTAGACTAAGTAAGTCACCTTTTGCTTCATCAATAGTATTGGTTAAAAAGAAGGATGGTACTCTAAGGATGTGTATTGATTATCAAATTCTTAACAAGAGAACAATCAAGAACCACTACCCCATTCCAAGGATTGATGAATTACATGTTGCCAAGTACTTCTCCAAAATTGATCTGAGATCAAGTTACCACCAAATTCGTGTGAGAGAAGAAGATATTGAGAAGACAAATTTTCGTTGCCATTGTGGACATTTTGAGTTTGTGGTTATGCCATTCGGGCTAACCAATGCCCCTGCTACATTCCAGTCTACTATGAATAGGGTATTTCATTCATAGTTGAGGCAATTTGTGTTAGTCTTCTTTGATGATATCTTGGTTTATAGTTAGACATGGGAAGAGCATCTTTCACATCTTGACATAGTTTTGGGTATTTTTGGTAAGGAATCTCCATATGCAAAGGAATCTAAATGTGAGTTGGGCACGACAGAATTATTGTATTTGGGTCACATCATTAGTGCAAAAGGAGTTCAGACGTATCCAGATAAGGTCAAGGAAATTATTGACTGGCCCACTCTGACGAATCTAACACAACTTAGAGGATTTTTGGGTTTATGTGGTTTCTATCACAAATTTGTCAATGGGTATTCTCGCCATGTAGCACCACTTACAGATTTGACTAAGAAAGGGGCTTTTGTTTGGACTCATGAGGCACAAGAATGCTTTGAGATGTTCAAACAACTTATGACTACTTGCCCAATGCTTGCATTGCCCAATTTTACTAAAGCCTTTGAGTTGCAGTGTGACACTTCAAGTGAGGGGATTGGAGCTATCCTTATGCAAGAAAAACATCCAATTGCATATGAAAGTAGGAAGTTGAGGGGCCCAGAGAGGAGCTACAGTATATATGACAAGGAAATGTTGGTCATTATGCATGCATTGGCTAAGTTCAGGAAATACTTAGTGGGCAGTAAGTTCATTGTTAAAACAAACCATAATAGCTTGAGACATTTATTTGGGCAATGGGATCTTAATGAACGTCAGCAAAAGTGGGTAATCAAGTTGCAATCTTATGATTTTGACATTTCTTTTGGCAAAGGTTCATATAATATAGTTGGTGATGCCTTGTCTTGCTGACCACATTTGAGCTCTATGGCTAAGGTTTCAGAGGATTGGAGTCATTTGATTGTGGCAGAGTATGCTAAGGATTCTTGGGCTTCAAGTATTATTGATGGCTCACTACATGATAATAGGTACACGGTGGTGAATGATCTTATCATTTACAAGGGGAGAATTTTCTTGACTCTAGGATCAAAAGTGAAGAACATAGTATTGAGGTCCTTTCATGATTCACCATTGGTAGGCCATCCTAGGTATTTCAAAACCTATTGACAAATTTAGGAGAGGTTCACATGGAAGGGTCTAAACTCTGATGTTTTACAATATATTAGAGAATGTGTTGTTTGTCAGCAGAACAAAAAAAATCATACATATCCTGTTGGTTTATTACAGCCACTTCCAATTCCAAACAAGAAGTGGGAATTTATATCTATGGACTTTATCACATGGTTTCCAAAAGTGCAAGGCAAGAATTGTTTTTACATGGTGGTTGACCACTTGACCAATTTTGCACATTTTTTCCAAATCACTATTTCATTTTCAGCCACATAGGTTGCTGAACTATTTTTTTGTGAGGTGTTTAGATTGCATGGATTACCATGAAACATTGTTTGTGACCGAGTTAGTAGGATTATGAGCAATTTTTGGAAGGAGCTTTTTAGATTGTGTGGGACTAAGCTTTCTCTGAGTACTAGTTACCACCCTCAAATAGATGGATAGACAAAGATAGTCAACAAATGGGTGGAAGGATACCTCAGAAATTATATTGTTGGGTAGCAAAAAGGATGGGTTAAGTGGATATACCTTTGTGAGTACTGCTACAACACCACTTACCATATTTCTATTCAAATGACACCATTCATGGCCTTGTATGGTTATGAGGCTCCTAGATTTCTTGATTTTTTGATAAGTGATAGAAGAGTGCCTAGTGCTAGAGACATGTTACAGGAAAATTAAGATATCATGAGGGCTCTTCATGAAAACATCTAGAAGGCACAAAACCAACAAAAATAATATGCAGATCAAAAGAGAGTGGAACACTCTTTTGAGGTTGGAGACATGGTGTATTTGATGTTGTAGCCCTATAGACAGTCTACTCTCAAGAGGAGTGGTGCAGAGAAGCTCAAGCCATGATACTAGGGACCCTTCTGGGTCATTAAGCATGTGGGTGAAGTGGCTTACGAGCTAGAGTTGATGGCAGACAGCAAAGTGCACAATATTTTTCATGTATCATGCCTCAAGAAGGCATTGGGACATCATGTGGCTTGTTCTATAGTTCTAACACCCTTAGATGATGAGGGTAAGTTGATTTTGATACCATAGGCTATACTAGATTTTAGAGAGAAGAGATTAAGAAGCTGTTTCATTAGAGAATATTTGATTAAATGGAAGAACCTACCTATTGAAGATGCTACATGGGAGAGTGAAGAGATTATGCAACATCCAGAGTTGAGATTGCTTGGGGACAAGCAATTTCCAGAGGGACGGACTATAATGTCCCCATCTCTTTAGCCTCTCAATAGATTTCTTAGCCTTTCGTCCTTCGAAGGCTAAGTGGAAATAATTAAATTGATTTCTTATAAAGTAATTAAATAAATTAAACGAGATGACCTTATATTTAATTAATTTAATATTAGGGAATTGTCGAGAAGCACAGCTCATCTATTGTTGGAAAGGAGGAAGATTCCAAAATAGTGCGATAAGATAACACTTATGATTCTTCTAGAAGTGGGGGTAGGAATAATATAAATAGAGGAGAGAGCCTCATGGGAAGGCATCCAAATTTTTTATTGATATTTTCCTGTGTATTTGTGGAGCCAAGGACCTATAGATAATCAATTTGTCCTTGGGAATGAAAACTCCCAATGATAGCAATTTTGAGGGTGTGAAACATCACCTAAATTATTGTCGATTGGAGGTGGTATTATAGTCACTTCATTGTGCCAAATTTGTGGCCAAGGGCTAGGTGTGAAGAGGAAGAATAAGTAGGGTATTTGCTATAGGAGCTTGTTGCAGGAACACTACAATACCTTGTCATTAGGGCATAATACCTGGAGATATTGATTACATTGTTAATGGAGACTAAAAGCAACTTCAAGATCCAAGTTTCTCTTATTTATCCATGCATATTATATGCTACTGCTATAGGTGTCAGTCTTTATCAGAATTAAGCATTTATTTATATATATGATACCAAAGTTTTGGATTTGATAATTGTTTGTATTCAGATCTTGTATAGATGTCATGGTTGTAGATGCATCCTATTCTCTTAGTGCATTAATAGGTGAAAGGAAGAATTATATTCATTGTGCATCCCGTAACCATTTATTACTAGTAGAAATTAGGGTAATTTGTGATCAGTTTGAGCAAGTCTCATTATAAATGGGCCTAAAAAGATTCTTTGGGCCTAAAAAGGCACTGGAGGGGTCCGAAAAGGATGCTTGGGCCTTGAAAAAGGTGCTTGAAAGGCCTATAAAGGTGCTTTGGGCCTAAAAAGGAACTAGAGGGGCCTAAAAAGATACTAGAGGGGTCTGAAAAGGATGCTTGGGCCTAAAAAGGTGCTAGAGGGGGGAGCCAAGCTCTCACACTTATGCTTACTTATTTTGTGCCCTTGGTTGAGTCAGGATGAAAGAGTCTGATAGATTTTTGGGATTTTAAGATAGCATTAATATATTTGTTGAAGGGTGCTAGACTAATTGTGGCCACTGTAACTTAAATAAGACTAATGATCCATGGGGAATTGTTTCTCTTGACAAGAGGAAGGAAACAGGGGCACCTCTTGTGCTATCCGCATTGTGCCAAATTTTTCAAAGTTTCATGAAATATTTTAGGACATTACTACACTACTTCTTAATATCAATGAGGCATGTTGGTTGCAAATATTTTGTTTCTTGTTGTACAGCCTGATTGAGCTAGAATGAGGCAGGAATTGACAGGAATTTTGGGGTGTTGTTAATGTGTCAAGCTTTCACGGCCATGTTTGGCAATTATGACCCCCTTTTGAATGCTTTGGGCTACTTGTGATTTAAAAAAAAAAAAATTTAGATGATTTTTAATTTTTTAAAATAATTTTTGGCAATTTTTGAATTTTTTTTTGGTAATTTTAGATGATTTTTGAATTTGTGAGGGTGAAATAGAGGATGTAAGTGAGATTTGTTAGAACACAAGGGTAACCAAGACCATGTGAGGTACCTAAAGAGGCAATAAAGGGATTTAATGACATCCAATGGATTGATTGAGGGCTAAAATAAATATTGGAGATGATTGGCCAAGGTGAACAGTAGAGATGTGCATTGATTTTCCTACAATTCATGTCTATAGTATCTCAATACATAATCAGACTCCCTGTCTTGCTAAATTTGTTGTGCTCCCCTTTGTTGTTGCCATACTATCTATTTGTGCTATTGTGAACCATATTTGATGCCAAAAGACCTTGGAACTATAACCCACAATTCCTACTACTCTCACTTCTAGTTCTAGTTTAGTCTTTGCTTTGTGGTATGGACAAGAGTTGTTGCATGAACATAAAGAGCTATGGGTGTACATTTAATCTAGGAAAAGGGCTTTGATTTTCTCTTGTTATTGTTATTGCTATTATGGGCTTTGTTTGCCTTGCTCTACTACTACTGTCATACTGGCTATTTTTGCTAATGTGAACCATATTTGATGCCAAAAGACCCTGGAATGGCAACCCACAAGTGTTTCTCAGTTCGGTATGTGTGAAATTAACTTGATGGTGCTTGAAACAAGCAAGATTTGTCCAAAGACAACTGCTTAAGGGTTGTCTTGACTTTTTTTTAGCATTGAAGGACTTGTGTTGTTTAGGGAGGTCCAAAAGTGTTGTCTCTCACCCCTTTTCAAACTAGAGGTGGTGTTCTCACTTCTTTTGTACCAAACCTCTTTTTTTTTTTTTTTTTGTATTTTTGATGTTTTTTTTTTTTGGGGTATTTCGAATGTGTTTCTTAAAGCTCTAGACATAAAACCATTTGAGATGGATACTGTTAATGGGTTCTGCTAGTTCTATACCATCACAATCTAAATGTTTATAAGTACCAGTCCCAAAGGATTTTGTGATAAGGTAAGAACCAATCCAATTGGCTCCCCATTTTTCTTTCTTTTCCCTCACTACTTGGTTCTTAGGGTTTTCTCAAAGCACTAGGTCACCAATTTGAAAAACATGGGGTTTGACCTTTTTGTTGTAATCTCTTGATAATTTATTCTGATACACTTTTAGATGGTCATGTACTATATGTTGATGATCTTCTAACAACTCTAGCTATTCTAGATGGGCTATAACCCTCATCTAATAGGACATCTCAAAGAGTAACTCTCAAGGATGGGATCTTAATTTCTAAATGGAGAATAGCTTCACAATTGTAAACCAAGGAGAAGGGTGTCACACATGTAGGCATCCTAACACTCATCCTATAGGCCCAAAGGGTAGGGTTCAATTGTAAATGCCAATCCCTACCAATATCATTGACGATTCTTTTGAGGATGTTGATAATGGTTTTGTTGGTGGCCTCTACTTGCCCATTGCCTTGGGGATAATAAATTGATGAGGAGAGGTGTATAATATGAAATTTTTCACATAATTCGTCAATTATTTGATTTTTAAAGTACAGGGCATTATCAGTGAGAATGGCATGAGGTATTCCAAACTGACAAATGATATGGTTGAGAACAAAAGAAGAGATCTATTTTCCTATAGAGTCAGCGAGTGGTGCTGCTTCAACCCACTTGATGAAGTATTCTATGGTTATGATAATCCATTTATGCTCATCAGAGGAGGGTGGATGGATAGCTCCCAATCAAATCAAAGCCCCACTGATAAAAAGGCCATGGTGTGGCCAAAGGGTTGAGCTCTTGTGCTGGTGCATGAACAAGGTTACCATAGATTTGACATTTTTTGTAGGTTTTGACATAGTCGATAGAATCCTTTTCTACGGTTGGCTAGAAATAGCCCATCGTAAGAATCTTCTTTGCTAGTGTGAATCCACTAGAGTGTGACCCGCAAACCCCTACATTGACTTTTTGTAGAGTGACTCTAGACTCATCCTTTTCGAGACATCTAAATAAAGTACTATCAAGACCTTTCCTATACAATGTATTGGCCACCAAGGTGTAACGAGAGGTTTGTCAAATGAAATTTCATCTTTGGTTACATGAGAAGTCAGATGGAATAGTGTTATCATAGAGGTAAGTGATGATGAGACTATACCAAAGAGAATTAGGAGCATCTAAGTGGAAAATGATAAGGGAATTGGGTTGAATAAATGCGGGTTGAACCACCTCTTCTATTAGGAACTCATATTGCTTGTGTTGCTATGGGAGCTAAAGTAACAAGGCCAAGGTGGCCATAGCATCTATCACTCTATTCTTCTCTTTGGAAATTTGTTCAAAAGTAATGTGAACAAAACATGCCTTGAGTGTATCGACCATATGTTTATAAGGCAATAATTTTTCATCTTCAGTCTAATAAGTGTCAATAACTTCATTGATGCCCAACTAGGAGTCTCCATAAACCTCTAGTGCTATTCATTTCCATTCTAAAGTGAGCTTGAGACCTAAGACCAAAGCTTCATATTTTTCCATGTTGTTGGTGCAAGGGAAGAGTAGGTTGTAGGATTTAGGGATGGCAACACCAAGTGGCGTGATGAACAAAATACTGGCACCTGATCCATGGTGTGTGTAGGAACCATCAAAATAAAATTTCCATGTTACTAGCTCTGTCTAAAGAATGTGCATATCAAGGAAGTCAACTAAGATAGGATTGGAACTCTCTATAGCTACATCTACCAATTGATCAGTAATGGCATGTCCTTTTATTACCTTCCTATCAACATACTCAATGTCAACTTCGCTTAGAATCATCACCCATTTGGCTAGTCTACCCATTAATGGTATCTTCCTAAGAAGGTATTTGAGAGGATCAATTTTGGAGATGAGCTTGAATTTGTGTGTTAGGAAATAATGACATAGTTTTTGGGAAGCAAAAACTACAGCTAGGCAAGCCTTTTCAATGAAAGAGTAATTAAGCTCATAGTTGACCAAGGTACAATTGATGTAGTAAATGGCTCATTCTTTTCCTTGGTCATTTTCTTGCACTAAAAGAGCTCGATTGATTTATCCATTAGAGAAATGTACAATAGTAATGGTTTGTGTGATACTAGAGGTACTGACATAGGCAGATTCACCAAATAGTTTTTAAGTGTTTCAAAATCTTTCTGACAGTAATCATCCCACTTAAAATTCATGTCTTTATGTAGCAAGTGTGTGAAAGGTATACACTTTTCCACCAATTGAGAAATGAACTAGCAAATTGATTAAAGCCTACATTGAAGAGAGCATAACTGACTCAAGTTCTTTGGAGGTTGCATATTGGTTATATGGCTTGTACCTTTCCGGGGTCAAATTCTATCCCTTTAGCTAAGACAATGTATCCTAGGAGCTTTCTTGATTTGATGTCAAAAGCACATTTCTTGGGATTGAGCCTAACCTTGAATGCTTCTAGGTGGATGAATATTTTGGCCAGTATGGGAAGATGTTCTTCTTGACTATGGGATTTGGCAAGAATTTCCTCCACATAATCTTCCATGAAGATATGCATCATATTGTGAAAGATAGTGGTCATGGCCTATTGATAGGTAGCCCTAGCATTCTTTAACCCAAAGGGCATTAAATTCTAACAAAATGTGCCCCATGCACAAGTAAAAGTTGTTTTCTCTTGATCTTCTGGTGCTATTCGAATCTAATTATACCTTGAAATCCCATCCATAAGTGAAAACATGGAATGACCCACTGTTAGATTGACAATGGCGTCGATGTTGGGGAGGGGGAAACCATCTTTGGGACATGCTTTGTTTAGATCTTAGAAATCAATATAAATGTGTATGTTGCCATTCTTCTTTGATATGGAGACAATGTTTGATATCCATGATGCATACGCCGAGGGTCAGATGAAATTGGTGTTGATTAACTTTTCTAACTCTGCCTTGACCAACAGAGCTATATGGGGATGCATCTTTCTAAGCTTTTGTTTTACTGGCTTGACCTCTGGAAAAATGTTAAGATGGTGGAGGATCAAGGTTGAGTTCAAGTCGGGCATGTCCACATAAGACCATGCAAATTTTATCTTTCTTTGAAGCATTCAATGAATGCCTTCCTTTCTTATGTGGTCAAGGACTGTGCCAAATAAATGACCTTCAGTTCTTGTTCTGTGCCAATGTTGACTGGTTCTGTCAGCTCAATCAAAATAGAAGATCACTCCTCAAAATATTCAAGTAAGGTAACAATTACCATATCCATGGGTACCATAGTTGGGCTTTCACCTTGGGATGCATCACTTCTATTTGTTTCCATTTTTTTGTCAAGATTAGCCAGAACTTGGTGGTGGTCACTAAGGTTGCAAGATGCTTTCCCTACTCTAGTGTGACTAAGGTGATTGATACCCAACCTGACTATATGCCCTTCTTCCATTCTTTGTTGATGAGATGGTTCAACCACATTAAGGTAGATGAAAAGTTCATGGTTAGTGTCAAAAAGAGGGAGGTGATGAGGCTCGATTGTATCCTAGTTAATGAGTTTGGGATGGACTAGGGAAAGTGATTTGTAGCATGGGAAGGGTTCAGTGGGGTTTAAAGACATAATTTCATTAGATGGATCATACACTGTATCTGTTAGATTTATGACATGGACTTTTTCTAGAGTATCAAGAAAAATAGAGCTTGAGAGAGGCTCATAGTAGTCATCTTCAACTTCTACTGGAAAGAAGTCAGGGAATAAGGTTTGAAATTGAAACCCTTCAACGTGTTCATCATCTTCTAAGACACCCTAATGTACTCTATTTCTTAGTGAAATGGATCTTGAACTATGAGTTGTTCCTTGTGTAGCCAAACTGTTAGGGTTGGGTATGCGGAAAACATCACATTCTTTATCACGAAGAGACTCCTTAGATAGTGAATCAAATTCCCCATTTAGCAGAATTATCATCTTCTTCATTATTGGAGGTATTTATGGATGGTTCTTCTATGGAATGTGAACTTGAGAGGGACAAATTCACATTTATGATGTCAGTTGTTGCTGGGGTATAACTATCCTTTTGTTTGGGTACCCACACCAAGGTAGAAGAGGAAGGATCATTATGCTTCAGGTGAGCTTCAAAAGAGGTTTGTGTCTTATCTTGTCCACCATACCCTACCCCTATTTTAGACTTGTTGGACCTTAACTATGTCATTAGAGGTTGATGATTCCTATCCCTTTCCCTAAGGGGCCATCTGTCGTGTATCCCATCTTTTTCATCAGGTCAAATCCTTTCCCATGTAGGTGGGAGGAGATGTCAATGTTATGTTGACCGATGTCTTCCATAAAGTTTGGAGGTGTGCAATTTTCTTTGAAAAAATGTGCGTGATATGGCTTGGTGGATGACAATTTTCCATGAGACCTTGAAGAAAGTGGGGGATCAAATAGGGGGACTGAGTATTCACTTACCCCTTTATGGTGCAACTTACACTTTCTATCAAATTCTTTCATCAGTTTATCCATTTCTTCATAGTGTGATTATTTATGATCTTTTGGTGATGGTGGTGGTGGAGGAGTGGAAGGACCCAAAAAAAAAACTTTCTCTTTACCCTTAGTTGATGTTGATGAGTGGTTTCTCATTTTATTAGTATAGTGTGAAGTGTCTGTAGCTGTGGACTAGCTGATGTCATTTGTCAGTGTGCTAGTTTCTTCCCTGTTATGAGGGACAAGTGAGTTACAATACTAGGCAAAGTGTTGATCTTTGGGTATGGTCACCTCTTGAGCCATGTAAGGAAATTTAAGGACCTAGTGGTAGGTGGAGAGAATGGCTTGCATGTCATGAATCCATGGTCTTCCCAATAGGATGTTATAAGTTAATTGTAGGTCTAAGACCTAACAGACAATCTCTTTCACAATTGGTCCTACTCTGATTGGTAAAATAACCATGCCTTTGGAGGATCTTTCTTCATCATCATAAGCCTTGATGGTAATTTTCTTTCTTGGGTCAACAACATTCTTTGTGTACCTAAGGGCTTTTACTAAATTTAATCTAAAATTAACTACATGTATTATCTAGATTTGTATCATGTATTTGCAGAATTGTAGAAGATAGCCAAGTTTTAGCTTTATTGGAGTAGTGCATACTTGTGAATGTATCCAAATTTCTATGTACAACCACCTATTGGAATAATCAAATGGGAAGAATACTTCTGAGAGGGAGGGGAAGGGTGAATCAGAAGTAATACATTTTATCCATTAAAACTTTTAACTAAAAGTAAACTGCATGCATGTAAATAGATCAAATAAGCATAAAGTAAACACATTTGTCAACAACACATAACACTAGAATTTGGTAACCTAGAAACCCTCCAAAATGAGAAGGTAAAATTGGGGATGATACCCACAAAATCACTATAGCAATAATGTTTGACCACTTATGATGATCTACCTTGTTAAAGGCCTGCCCTATTAAAGGCTATACACTATGTCAATAGTGACCTAGTTAAAGGATTTACAAACACTTTACATGAAGTATCACCCTATTAGAGGATTTATCACCTTGTCAAAGGTTCTACAAATCTAGTTGTTAAGCTAACCTATCAACGTAGGATTTTCCTTCTAATACAATTGTTTGAGAGTATTAGATGCATAAACTAGATAGCTTACAATCCTTGATTGCTGAATTTAGGCACTTGATCTACTTTCTTTGATCTTGATCCTCTAAGATTTGATATCTGTTCAATATTCTGATACTTTGTTCTTGATCAACTGGATGTTGCAATACTACTCTATTCCTCTAAGTCTTTTCACTCTTCCCACTGAATTTCACTATAGTTTTCTCATACCCTACTCTCATCCACACATACAATGGGTTTTCGTTCTCCTTTTAAAGAATACGAAGACTAAGGGTTAGGTATGGATCTACGATCCATATTGAATCTTTATTTCCCACTCATTCTTTTTACTTTTTTAACTGGTTGCATGCCTTCTCCATTTTTCTTATTGGCTACATACTAATTGCATAGGAAATATAAAAGATTCATTCTTATCCTTTGAGATGCTTCTATGTCAGCTCAAAAAATAGTTTACATCTGAGTTTTGGAAGGCACAAACTCATATGATGATTCTATGTTACTCGGCACATACTAGATTACTAGTGCTCAACACATATAGTATTTTGGCTTGCTCAACACCTATAGCACTTTGACTTGCTTGACATCTACTATGACTTGGCACCAATATATCACTCGGCTTATATGGTTCACTCAGCACTTGAAGTCACTTGGCACTTGATCTTCACTCGGCACTTGAAGATCACTAGTCAACACCTGTTGTAGTTCTATCTAGCTCGAAACATATAGTGTACTCGGCTTCTATATGAAAATTTGTTAAGCATGTTGACACTCAATTGTCAAAACCAATCTAAGACCAACAATCTTGCCCTTTGACATGAGTGTCAAAAATGCTTAACTAAGCATTATTTATCTAACCTTATGAGTACATTATCCAATTTGTTCGACATATATGTAAAATTTCAAACAACTTGTTCAAAATTTTGTAAGGAACAATATACCTTAAAATTCTTATAACTCCCCCTGAGTTGATTGTGCCTATTCATTCATGTAACCAAAATTCTTGTGCTGATGAATATGATACTCTTTGCCTTTGCCTTGTTTCTGTACTCAATACCTATGTTACCTTCCATACAATTCCCAAAACATTGTAGCTCCCCCATACTACATCTTATCTCTTATCTCCCCTTTTTGGCTATCTACAATCATTCCCCTTTATTCTCCAAAAGAATGAGTGAAAGAATGTAATCACTAAAATACTTAGTATTCTCCCCCTTTGTTATATCTCCCTTATTATATCTCCCCTTTTATTTTATTTCTCCCCCCTTATTGACACTTATGTCAAAGGGTGCTAAGGAGTAATACCATATTTTTCCAAAAATTTACTATTAACCTCCATTATCATCTTAAGAGTTGCATCCCAATTCTCCAAAGCAATTTCTAATGACTTATGGTAGATGGCAGTCTCTGCAGCAAGATGTACAAGTCCATCTAATGTAGAAAGATTAGGATCTTTCTTTAAAATAGTTTCAGCATAAACTTTCTCTTTATGGAGTACTTTCAAATGTGGGGTTATGGAATATTAAATCTACATTAATTTGGCCTTTATATTGGCCTCTTCACTTGTGATTGTAGCTAACTCCTTTTGGGTGTGAAGAAACTGGGTAAAATGTTTCCCACTTTGACTTGGATCTCTTGGTAGCTGCATGCTAGAAATCCTTATATTTCTCTCCAAGCTCAGTATTCTTTGGCCTATCTCTTATGTGATATTGGAAAAATCACATAGCTTGTTGTACAATGAGAAGATATTCTCAAGTACAGTTTTGACCTTTTCAATCTTCTTGTCCAATTCAACTTGTTAAAGTGTTATGTCATTGGATATTTTCTCATTTACTTTTCTTTGAAACTTCCTTTCAGACCATTCCATGAGTTTCACATTTGTCTCCTGGTCTTCACTTGTCACCTAGTCAATAATATCTAATAATTGTTCCATTATAGGCTTTGTCTCATCTAGTGATTGCAAGTTGAAGGCATCCATAAAGATGTCCTTAATCTCATGCAATGCTTGCTTATGTTTATACTCCTTCCTAAGTATTTCTTGCCTCTTTCTCCTATTCAATGCATCCTACATCTTTGTGATCTACTCAATGCTGATTGTCTTGGATTCATAGGTAGGTATGATAATTTCTTCATCTAACTCAGGGTCTCCATGGTGAAGTACCCTAGTCACTTTGGTTGAGCTCAAGCTTGGTGTAGATATTTGCAGAGGTATGACATCAATGCTCAGCTTCTGAAGAGTTTTTGTAGGAGTGCCTATTTTTGGTAACTCTTTTAATGTTTGTATTGCAACCTACTCTTCTTCTTTTGATTTTTCCTCCTTTTCCTCATCTATTCTCCCTTAATCAATCAAAATAATCTAAGGTGTACCTGTTGACTATATTGTAGGATCAAATGTAATAATTTTTCATGTTTGATCTATATGTTTCGTTGCCTCTACACTCAGCTTCTACACTGTGGTATCAATTGTTATAGATGTATCAACTATTGCAATTGGTAGGGGAAGCATTAAAATTTGAGTACTAGTAGTTGTAGATATGGAAGATGGTTCTTGGGGATTCACCTTGTCTCTTGATGAGTTAGCTATTGCCTTCTATAGCTCATCTACACTGACCAATACTAGATTATTGCATAATCTTGCTTGTTAGGTAGATTGGTCAAGGATCTTTGTGAGATCCTCTGCAGTTAGTGGATTGATGTTCTGACATGATTTTTTAGTAACATCCTTTATAGTTATAGTGTCTACAGGTGTGATGGTTACATGAGGAGGGCTAGGAGGTGGCATTTGTGTGTCTTGCACATTCTGGTCTTGTTGCTGCTCCTACTTAGCTGTTGCCATTTGATCTCCTTTTTGTGTCTTCTCCTCCTCACATTTTTCTTTCTCCTTTCATCTTTCTTGTCTTCTTCTTTCTTTTCTTCTTCTCTCTTCTCTTCTTCTCCTTTTCTTCTTTCCTCTTCTTCTATTTTGTCTTCTTTCTCCTTCTCACCAACCTTTGCCTTGTTTTCTTCTGCATCCTCCTCTTCTCCTTTTTCATCCTTGTCATCAGTCAATTTGTATATTGACTTCCACAATTTTGTGGACTTATTTACTACATCTTCAATTTTATTTTGTAGGATTTGAAAGGCTCTATACTTTGGTGCAAATTTTCCACCATGTTTCTTGTTAGCCTTAGTTACTTGACCTCTAGGAAAATCAGGCATCACTTGTGCCAGTGTTGATTCTCTTATTTCCTTCTCCATTTTTAAACAATAATTCCATTTATTTTCAATAATCTCATATAACTCCCTAGGCATAGTATTGTCTAACTCAAGAGGTGTGTACTAGAATTCTGCCATCATGGCATACACTGACTCTTCTATCTTGTTTTGATCCTCTCTACTTAACTTATTGAAATTAATTTTTTTCAAATCAGTAAAATCTGCATTCTTAATATTTTCATAGATTTTATCTATGTGTGACTTAGGAGGATGGCTTACCACTTTATACTGGTTGATGTCCTCTAATTCAATCTTCTCCTCATCATTAGAATCTTGTTGTGCTACATACTTTCTCCTTTTCTTTTGCACTTCACCAGTCTTCTCAGTGGCCTTCTTCTTCTCTTTGGTTTTCTCTTTGGCCTTTTGAGTAGATGCCCTTGTGGTAGCTCTTGTTGTAGGTGTCTACTTGGCTTGTGTAGGATTTGTAACCTTCTTGACTTTGGGTTGGGCTGGAGGCTGTACTTTGCCCTGTCTTTTCTTTGACTCAACTTGTGTTGGTGCTTCCTCAATTTCTTCTTCGTTGAAACCTTCCTCCTTATCTTCACCTAAGCCTTGAGTTAATTCCATTGGGCCTTGCCCTTGTTCTTCTTCTTCACTCTCACCTTCTTCTTCTTCTTCCTCTTTAGCACCTTTTGCCCCTTCAATGCCTTCACCAAATTTCTTCTTTATTTTTCTCACTAGCTTATCCTTCCTCTTAATTACAGAGGCTATCTTCAACTCCATCTCAACTTTAGACTTTACAACATCATATGTGTCAAAAGGTTTGGCAGTCTTGTCTATTTTTTCTGCAAGCGATGTAGTTATTGCTCTTGATGCTTCATCCACATCTAGTTCATAACCCAATGGCCTTAGCCATCTCACCCTTGGAACTGTTGCTTGGATGTCAATCACTTCTGTGCTCTTCTCATTCTTTCTCTATGTTCAAATGATGAGAAATGATAAAAAAATTGACCTTATACCTTTTCCAAACATATCATTAAATGATTAATATGTATACAACCATACACTCAGCTCCTCAAAATTTCAACATAACTTAGCATCAATTGGTTTTCCTTCACTCACCTCCAACTAAATTTATTCTTTGCCCAACTTCTATTGAAATTCCCCAACTTGGTATCAACTATCAACTCAGTTGCAACTAACTGCTTGTCATGCACTGGAACTTTACTCGGCATCTAAGGACAGCTCAACAACACTGGTGAAAACCATGAATTTTACCTTTTGCATCTCTAATCTTGTTGATTTCTTCTTTCGTAGTGCTTTTTTATCTTGGAACCGATGGATGATGTGGCTTTGCATATCAATTTCGTACATCTATTATTGCTTAGTTGGATGAGGTATGACCACTTGACTTGTTAGGTGAAGTGATCCCTTCATTTGATGAGCTACACTCATCTTTCTTCTTCCAAGTCTTGTTCATTTGTCCTCTGATGTGTTCAACATCTACCTTCTCTTTTCCTTTGTTGACTTTTGACTTGCATGTCTTTGACTTTTTTGGGCAATTCTTGCTGATATGACAAGTCTTTAAGCAACTAAAACATGTGGTTTGACTTAACCATCTACTGTAGTTCCCTCTAAAATGTTTCCTTATGGAATTTTCAGGAATGTGTCCATATTCCTAATGGTAATGATGATTATATCTGGTGTTATAGTCCCAATTGTGGTGATGACCATGGTTACCTTCTCTTGTTGCCTGATTTGATGTCCACTGAGGCTTTGATCTACACTCAAAAGCTCTATGTCCATACTTCTTACAATTATAGCAGTGACCTTAAAATTTTGGTGTTCTGATAATCTTAGTCCTGCATTCATGTGCTTGATGTCCTTGCTTCTTGCACTTATGACAGTAGCTTGCATTCTTAGGCTTATCATGCCAATTGTTCTTCTTATTCCTACATACATTAGCAGTGTGTCCCTTTTTACCACAAAAATGACGAGTAGGTTTAGTGTTCTTACCTTTGTTACTCCTTTCTTCTGCAGTCTTTGTTGATTCTCCTTGTTCAATGCTAGTGTAACCAAGTCCTAAGGTATCATTACTGGCCCTTGGTGATTTTAGTAGCTGCTCAAAGTACTTGATTTCCTCATTGGGTTTGTTAAAGCTTTTTGCAACTTCTTTCACTATTTTTAGGTCATTTTGTAGTTGTTCATTTTGTATCTTCATTGTAGAGATCTCAATGTCTTTCATATTTAGCTCATGATGTGCATTCATCATTTGGCTTAAGGTATCTAGCTACATATTTGAGATTCTTTCAAATTCAATTGTCTTTTCCTCTAGTCTATTGGTAAGATTTATCTTGTCATCTTCTAGCATGGCCTTGTCTTCGATGGCTCTTTTCTTTTGTTTAGTTATTTCACAAAGCATTATGGCTTGTGATTCTTGTTCAAGCTTGAGTATTCTGATTTCTTCTACTTGTGCTCTATTCTTTTCCATTAATTCTTCTATTGCTACATCAAACTCTTTGGAATCTGCATTGAAAAATATTTTTGTGGTATCAATCTCTTTGTAGTGTGTGTCATTTTCAGCTATGGCTATATCCTTCCTTCTTTTTAAGAATTTTCTCAATTCTTCTCTGGCTTCCTCCAAGTTGTGTAGAGCGAGGTGCACATCAATCACCTGATTCTCTATGATCTTCCCAAGTTTGAAGACTTCCATCTTCAGATCTTTCTCTAAGTTGTTAGGCTTCACCTTGTGAGAACTAGCCTCTGATACCAATTGTTGGAATAATCAAATGGGAAGAATTCTTCTGAGAGGGGGGTGGGGGGGTGAATCAAAAGTAATACATTTTATCCATTAAAATTTTTAACTAAAAGTAAAATTCATGCATGTAAACATTTCAAACAAGCATAAAGTAAACACATGCATCAACAACATATAACACCAAAATTTGGTAACCTCGAAACCCTCCAAAATGAGAAGGTAAAACTGGGGTGGGGATGATACCCACAAAATCATTGCAGAAATAATGTTTGACCACCTGATGATCTACCATGTTCAAGGCCTGCCCTGTTAAAGGCTATACACTATGTCAATAGTGACCTAGTTAAAGGATTTACAAACACTTTACATGAAGTGTCACCCTATTAGAGGATTTATCACCTTGTCAAAGGTTCTACAAATCTAGTTGTTAAGCTAACCTATCAACATAGGATTTTCCTTCTAATATAATTGCTAGAGAGTATTAGATTCATAAACATGATAGCTTACAATCCTTGATTGTTGAATTCAGGATCTGATTTCTCTAATCTTGATCCTCTGAGATCTAATATCTGTTCGATATTCTGATACTTTGTTCTTCATCAACTAGATGTTGCAATAATGCTCTATTTCTCTAAGTCTTTTCACTCTTCCCACTGAATCTCACTATAGTTTTCTCATACATTGCTCTCATCCACACATAGAATGGGTTTTTGTCCTCCTTTTAAAGAATACAAAGACTTAGGGTTAGGTATGGATCTATGATCCATATTGAATCTTTATTTCCTGCTCATTCTTTGTACATTTTTTATTGGTTGCATGCCTTCTCCATTTTTCTTATTGGCTGCATGTTGATTGCATAGGAAATATAAAAGATTCATTCTTATCCTTATTATCCTTCGAGATCCTTTTATGTCGGCTTAAAAAATAATTTACATTTGAGTTTGTGAAGGCACAAACTCATATACTGATTATGTGTTACTCGGCACATACTAGATTATTGGTGCTCGATATATATAGTATTTTGGCTTGCTTGACACCTATAGAACTCTAACTTGCTCGGCATCAACTGTGACTCGACACCTATATATCACTTGGCTCATATGGTTCACTTGACACCTAAAGTCACTCAACACTTGATCTTCACTCAGCACCTGAAGATTGCTCGACACTTGAAGATCACTTGGCACCTGTTGTAGTTTTGTCTGGTTCATCACATATAGTGTACTCAGCTTCTATATGTAAATTTGTTAAGTTTGTTGACACTCAATTGTCAAAACCAATCTGAGACCAACACTACCAACCATGCAACCTTAACACAAATATTAGACCTTTATGCACTAATTAGAGATGCACACCTAAATTATCCTATATCATATAGTATTGAAGTTGAGAAGATGCTTCTAAGAGTTATAACAGACTATCTTTGCAATATCTTGTCCTTAGATGGTTCTTCTAATAATACAAGGTTAGAGAATTTCTGATGTTGGAGATACTCTACTGGTGTAAAAGTATCTACAATGCTGAAAAGGATGTTGATTCAAGATTTCAAAGAGATAAAAACTTTGGAGATCCCAAAGAATGACTATCCCCACTTTGATATTGTCATGCTAGCAGAGTTGGTAGAAGAAGACGGTCGTAGTACAGATGTGCTTGTTTTATTGCTCAACCAGATGATAGATAGGCATCTAGAAGATAACCTTAGAGCTTTTTAATATGTTTTAATGAATATAATTAGAGTGTTTCTAGAGGCCTCGAACTAGTTCGGTGCAAATGATATTTTCGAGGCTCTACATCAATCTTATTTTGCCACAATTTCTTCAGAAATGATGACCTCTGTAATGATGCCAATTTTTTCACATACTTTCCTATGCAAGATTCGAAGCTCTAATGGCAGAGGAATTATGGATCGCAATCGCTAACCAGATAGATTTATTTGATCTCAATAACATGGAACGCAAAACTTATTCAATACATTATAATTCCTCTTATCAATGAATAAAACTTTACAAATATGGGCAGCTGGAATAATGAGGTTGAGAAATGCATACAAAATGTGCAATTGTGCTCATTTCTTTTAGCCGCATTTAGATGTTTAAAATACTGATGTGCTCATTTCTTTCAGGTGACTCATATACCTGTAGGCAAGTTAAAAGAGAAGAATTTTGCCAACTATGAAAGTGTAACTTTTTTCAGTCTCCTTTGTCTTTTATTGCAAAAGTCTAAACATTAAGAAGGCTTTCTTATTGAATCTTTAAGAGCTATAGTTTTTGAATAATCATTTGGGATCAACGGTGGAAAGGTATCATAAAAATTCTTGTGAAAAGGTCCTGCACTAGCGCAGCTTGATGAGCAAACAGGTAGTGGGCAAATTCTAATATCTACATTGGTTTATCATTTCTTCTGGCTGAAAAGGTAGGTTAGAAAATGTTTACTCTGCCTTTATATGCATGAGACACCATGCAAATTGTCATGTTGATCATTGAACCAGGAAGTACACATAGTAAAACTTAATTCTCTTGGGGTAATTTCCATGTGGTTTGCAGGACAATGTACATAATTGAGAATCTATTAGGATTTTCAACAAGGACATATCATATTTCAACCTTATTTTGGATGTGGGCTTCTTGACTAAAGCATGCAAATTAAAAAATTTCAAGGCTAAATTCATATTTTATGTCACACGTCTATCAGATAATATTAGATATTGGAGGTCCATTTATAGGCATCTTACAGATAATCCCGAGCATCAAGTGTATCTTATTTTTAAGTACTTGTAGAATTGGTGCCAATATGAAAATAGACATGGTGACTACTTGTCGGCTTTAATGAAGGCACAACCAAGATTTTTTGAATGACTGGGAAAGCAAAGTTATGGTCATGATTCTTCTATCTTCCGGTCAATAATGTCATGTTATGGTAGCTCATCATGATTTAGGCAAATATTATCTTAAATACTTTCATTTGGTACCAATTGGAGATTTTCTTGTTCTCACCGATTTTGTTGGGGAATTTCTTCTTCGAACACTAGGTTTTCCATTTGGAGATTCATGTTACGTTCCCTACAAGTTACAACCTAGAAGCATTTTAGAGGCAATATGGGTGCTCAACCAGACGGAGTAGTGATATTGAATTATTCTCTGGGTAGATAGTGATGAATCTTCCACCTTTGTAGCAAGCACATAAAGTGAATTACCCAAACTTAGACATCTAGCAAGATATCAAAATAAAAAAATCATCGCTCTTCTATCCTACTAATTCTCCTAAATATGCTATGTAATAAATATCTTACAATCAATGTAACAGTTGCACCTTGTTGGTGCAAGAATAAGTTTAAATGTTTTATTTAAGAGAATATTTTACTGATGCATAAGAATTCTTGATTTTAAAAAATAAACCCGAATCTCTGGGTCCAACTCAACAACTAGAGTGAATATGTAGCATCTAATCTTGATTCTCAGTTATGAATGCACTACAACACTAACACTGTTTTTAGTTACACTACTTTTTGAAGAAAAACTTGGAAATTACTATTGTTAAGAACGGATGCACTAAACAGAGTGCAATTGCATCAAAAAGTTCAGAAAACGCAATCAAGAAAACCTTTTAAAAAGTTATCTGCTGTTGTTAAGAAGAGACTATTAAACAAAGGACAAGTGTATCAAAGGAAACTGAACAATCCACAAGAAGAGAGAATGAGTTTTGAAAGAGATACAAATTGATTTAAGATATTAAAAGCTGCGAAAAACATTTAAGCATTAATCGTTGAATCAAGTAATTCTTTATGTTCAAGACTCCTTGAAATAGAACATAAATAAGAAGCTGTAACACACAGCAGTGTGTAATAGGAACCCTAAGTAATGCGATGGAAGAACCACAGTAACGCATGAAATAAACCCCGACTTAACAGGATCGACCGACATGTAAACTGATGTCGAAGAGCGGTGGAAAAAAGTAGAAGATGGAAAAGTTAACTACGAGTGGACCATGCATGGTGCAAACTGATGTCGAAGAACGGTGGAAAAGAGAGCTAAAGCAGAAGATGGATAATTTAACTACAAGCGGACCATGCATTATGCAGTGGACTAAAACTTAACTTTGAGTCGTGGTGAAATAGAACATTCTCCTTGGAATGTACTCAACCAGATCTCCATCTCCAACAGTGTAGCCCGGCAACACACTCCATTCCATGGACCTCAAATTAAAGGTCAACAGATTAATGCTTCCTTTAATGGTAAACCAAATCTTGTCTGATGAAGCTGCAACCGTAAAATCTGTTCCATGCGATGACTTGACTGTGTGTTCCAACAAATGTGGAGGAGTAGTAGAAATGAGAGACCAGGTGTGAGTTGAATCCAACTCCCATATCCCCACCAAAGTGTGCTCGATAAAAGGGAAACGACCCCATACTTTGGCATCCTGCAATAACCTCCCCACCAAAAGCAACTTCCCATTACACGCCAGTAAGGAAGGCAGAGTGGAGCAGAAATTATTTTCATTATCATGATAATCTATCTGTGCAGGCATACCTCCTGCGATCTCCTTATACTTAAACCCTCGACGAGCAATGTTATAACAACCCAGACGACGACCGAAGCTATTTGTAAAGTAGACCATGCCATTCTCTACGCTCAGAGTGCTATTCCACCAATGAGTAGTAATATCATGGGGAGAGAGCAAGTTTCTGGCAGGGATAGAAGCTTGGATTCTCCTCCACACTTTTTTTCTCGACTCGTACACCTGAATTCTATCGTCAATATCTATAGCAATTATCTGATAGCGGCCAGCGCGGACAATGAGTTCCACAGCTGCTCTCTGCAGCCCGGTCTCCGGACAAGCCAATAATGTTTGCTGCTTGGTCAACAGATTGAATATGACAGGTGTCTCAAATCCATCACATTCATGGAGAATGAGTAAAAGACCATCCGCTGCAGCACACAGGAAAAGCCCAATCTCATTCTCATTCTCATTCTCATTCCACGCAGGCAAACGCATTGGAAACCACTGATTGAGAGAAACAGAGAAGCAGGCGATTCCGTTGGAGCTCTGTTGGGTCACAAAATGCTCCCCATTTCTCATTTTGAAATCGGGGGCAGGTATTACTTTGAAATTGGGGGCAGAGATTACTCTGTTCCACTCTTTACAGACGCTCTTTGCCCTCATCAATGATGGCAGAGGAAGTCTTCTCAATATCTCCTCCACCGCGTCACCATCCAGATCAGGATTATTATTATTATCATCATCAGTCTCCTCCTCCACTGCAGTAATCACATTTACTTGCGCTGCTTGCTCACCATACCTGATTTCCAAGGGCTCTCGTAATTGTGGCTGCTCAATATACAGCTTTTTGAAGACTCTGTGTAATTGTGAAGCCGGAACATCTGAGAAGCAGTCGGAAATGAAGTGGAGCCATGCCCTATTGAAAATAACACCTTCACCGACAATGTTCATACGATTTACGATCCTTCCCACCACTGCATCGTCCGTCTCCATTGATAGATAATGAGCGCTTCTTGATGTCGCCCAAAGGCATTGTATATTTATATGCAAACTTTGGTTGAAAAGTCAAGCCAAAAATAGATTCGATATAGGGACCGTGATTCCTCCTGGTCCATCCATCATGCTTTCCACGACTTAAACTTGACTTCAGTGCCTAACTCCACTTACAGCGCCACTCAACTAGCTGCGTTCTGTTCCATTTTTATTTTTTTTATTAAAAACGTTTAGTCTCATGCGTTATTCAGATTTTTTGTTTTTATTTTTGTTTTTAAAAACTCACGCTTCAAATTTATTTCATATTTAAGATAAAAACGTTTAGTCTCATGCGATTTTTTATTTTTATTTTTAAAAACAAGTCATTGGATTTACTATTATTCACTTTTTTTTAAAAAAAATAATAAATGATAATATTATAGATAGATAAAAGTAACGGGGAAGTCATTATATAATATATATAAATATTATGTATGATCTTTAAAATTAAAATTTTAATTAATATTATAATTTTACAATCAAAGTTGGCTTATATGGAGATCACCCTAGATTGGGCAACTATTTAATTACGATATTATTTATATTTTAAAATAAAAGATTAAAACAAAAAATTTCCACAAAATTTTGTATTTATACTAATAAAATAAAATATTATTAATAACTAACACTATAATTCATATAAGATTCAATTATTAATATTATAATTACAATAATATAAAAATATCTTAGTTATATAGTTATTATAATTTATTAATTAAATTTTAATTGATTTTGAAATAAATAAAATTTTGAAAACTCTATAATTCAATCTTAAATTTAAATAGTTAGGAAACTAAAAATTAATTATTAAGAATGAGTTTGATATTCAAACTAATTAGTGGGTGCACTTGTTCTTGTACTTTTTACCAAAAAATTGAAAATAATGTTAAACATTATATATTTCTAATTTTATTTGAAAAAATTCTTCTTATTTATTTTTATTAGCAAAATGATCATTACTAATTATTCGAAGAGAATATTAAAAGTATAAGTAAAATAATTTTATAAAATATTTTTTATAACAAAAAAAAAAAAAAATCTTATTTAATTTAATTGTTCTTTTCTTATATTTTTAATCTATTTTTATAATTAATATTTTTTTAATTAATTGAAAAATAAAATAGAAAAAATATAAATAATAATAATATCTTCACATTAAAAAATAAATTATAATAATATATCCAGAATTTTATATACTAAATTTAAGATTACTTTTATATTAAAAATTAAATAAATAGTTTTCCAATATTTTTATTTTTATAAAAAACTATTATCGACTTAATTGATTAAAAAATCTTTGCATACTAAAGTTAAGGTTATTTTTATATTAAAAGTAAAATGGTTTCTCAATATTTTTATTTACATAAAAATAATATCATGTATTTAATTAATTAAAAAAATACATAAAAGTTAAGAAAAATAATATTCATAAATCTCTATAATAAGAAATAAAATAGATTTGTATTAATTGAAAAAATATATAATTCAATTTTTTTATGACAATAAAATCTTAAAAATCTTGTTATCATTTTTTATTAATTAAAATAATAGTAAAATTATAATTTTTAATTAAATAAAAATATCAAAATTGAGATATACCATAATAAGATTCACGAATAATAAATAAAACAAGTTTGTATAAAATAAAATAGATTTGTATTAATTGAAAAATATACATTTAATTTTAATTTTGATAGTAACAAATTTTATTTATTTATTTATTAACAACTAAAATAATCAATATAAATTATCTTTTTTATTAAACAAAAACTAAAATTAAAATAAATAATAAATTAGATTTTTATTAAATAAAACATATTTTTATTAACAGAAAAATATATATTTTTAGTTTGATTTTGGCAATATAACGAAAACATTATCTATTTTTTACTAACTAAAATAGTCAATATTAATTGTTTATTTTATGAAATAAAAATATAAAAAATTAGAATAAAAAATAATAAGATTTATAAACCTATAAAAAATAATAAATAAATTATCTATTTTTTTAAGTATTTTAAATTTGCCTCAAAAATATGCATAAATCTTCTTCTATGTTCAAATTCTGCCTATACATATAGGGTCAACGTATTTCAAAGAACCACAAATTTGAGAAGACTCACACATTGAAAAATATTTAATATATTCATATCAACGAGGTCCAACTTAGATTTTCAATTGTCAGTATTTCACTAGTTGTCTATTTTGTATAGTGTCAAGTATCAAATATTCATTTGATATACTAACTACAAATTTTCGTCTCTTTTTTTATAACAAGGGTTTGCATATATTGTTTCAAAGTAGAGGAGAGAGACACAAAGAGATGTGTCTTTGTCATTCAATCTTTAGAGAAAATGTTTTTTTTTTGTTATGTTATTTCAAGATGTCATCTAAGTTAGATAATAATTATGTGTTTGTTATCCAATGCTCTTCAATTTATGTTTGTTCATCTCTTATTTTTTGTATTGCTTTTGATATTGTACTGTTTCCTTTTAAGTCATTTAATGTTTTTGTTGGTGTGAAAAAAGTATTTGACATTCCTTAATTGGTACACTTAGACTAGGCAATCCCTATTTCCAGTTTATAATTTACATTTGTTACTTTATCCACTATCTTTTACTTTTAGGTTATGGAAAACAATCAACTACCTTAACTAATTAATAGACATTTCAAGCGATAACTTTAAAATGTCACATCTATGAATTGGAGGGGAATGACCAAAACAATATTATGACTTTGTCAAACAAGCTTTTAGCAACTTGTGTTGAGATATGTAACAATATCATTCAAATAAGTGAGAAAGCAAATGATGTACATCATGTTCAATTTAGCACTATAAGCACAACTAAAATTAACAATCACCAAAGTCAATACAATTGATTTCATTGATAAAAACAACTGCCTCCTAAATGAGATTCCAACTCTGTGCAAAGCTTCCATGATTCAATATCTCAATGTATTCAACTATATTTAAAGTGTTTTTAGGTTATAATATAAGTTGTACTTTGGGCCATGTTGTATCAAACAATGATTTTCTTCGTAATAGGGTTCCAAGGTCCCTTCAAATCTTGTTGTCTACTTTAAAAAAAAAAATTGTTTACATTATTATTACAATGTGATTGATGATATATATACTATTTCAATTATGAAATGCCAATTTAGGATTTGTATGTTTTATGCACCAAACTGTGATTGTTCTTTTCTCTAATCAATCAATGTACAAAATAGGCTTACAATATGATAGAGTTAATTCATTATTATGGTAATATAAAGACTAAAAATTACTATTCCAACCATCAAAATTCTATTTATGATGTATGTTTATTATGAATGTTATTTTAAGTACTCAATCAATGTACTAAATATGCCTAGAATACAATGTAGTATGTTTGTATTTTACACTATTTTCACACATCTTAAATGAATATTACCAATACAACTTTCAAACATATAGGATGATTAGAGAGAATAATTGTTGGAAATATTCAAGGCTAGCTAGGTTACTTGTTAAAGGATTTTAAGTCGATTCACCTGTTAGGATGAAATAGTAGATCTTTGACTTACAACTGAATTGTTGATAGAGATTCCTTGAAGTACTGATCACCTCTACGTGATAGATATGACTCTACTGCTCCTTCAGTGATATGGCTTTACAATACTTTTTTCTGCTATTGATTCACATTCACATGCTTCTATCTCACATAATTGTCACTCTGTCACACTTGGATATGATAATCCAATTTACATAATTATAATGTCGGCCATCATACAAGTTAACACCAATATTACAAAGTTGGCCCATATGTAGGTACTCAGGTTTTGAAGACTGAATTAGTGAAGTTTTGATACACGACATCTACTGTCATTACTCGACATTGTCATGCACTCGGTAGAAGTAGAATCTTAGTCCATACTAATCAATTCAATGTAGTCTTGAACTCAGTCTGCATTGGTGACTTGGTAGATACTATGTAATTTGGTATAAATTGAATTACTTGTTTACTATGACTACACTTGGTAAACACTAATCCTTATACAGCTTGGTTAACACTGGCTTCACTTTGCATGAACTGTTAGCTTGGTAGAAACTGCAAAGCTCAGTAACCACTGAACTACTCGAGTTGAACTACATGCTGACTTAATTTACTTGGTAACCACTAGAATGCTTGGTATGAACTGTAGTGCTCGGTGGCTATTGAATTAAATGTCAAACACTATAGACTATTCATTGAGCTCGGTAGCCATACAAAATTTGAATAAATGTTGTCACCAATAACAAACTTGACTAAATGTCAACAATAATAACAACAATTCATAAAAAAATGTTTCTTTTCCAGATGCTAAACATGAATGTAGAAGATGTCGAGACACAACTCTCTGAAGCACAAAAAATACAAGCATAATCTCATACGAGAAGTCACTTGTATTATGATTGACATAAAGAGGAAATAAGTGCATGTCGCACGATAAAATGAACAAAATACTCAAAAGAAACTTCTAAGCCTGCAATACCTATCCATGCTCAAACATAACAAATATCATAGATCAACAAACTAGTAGTCCTGAAGAAACAAGTGCATGAACACAAATAGCTGAAAATGACAACACAATTCACAACATGATAATCAACTTGTCAAACAACTTCTTAAAGATAACAAATGTTTTTAGAAAAATAATTTCTGCACTATTAATTTTGTAAACATGTAACATATGTAATGAATGCTACCTTGGTATGCAAGCTTGTTCAACAAATAATACTACTACTTGTAGAAGATGCATTTCTGAAATGGGAATACATCGGTTCTTCCCAACTAACAATATGAACCCATCTAAACAACCATTAGTGTTACAAAACCTCACGCAAGTAGAAGAGATGCTCATTTCTCATGTCAATCTGATATTCTAAGTTTCACATACTTACTGAGGTCAATACAAATATAGTGATCACACAAATAGTTTCCCCTAAGATGTCAAGACAATAGTCAAAACTCTTCTATGAAGAGTTGAAGATCTTGATGTAGTAATAGTTCAACGGATAAATATAAATGAAAAACATTATTATTGTTACATTTGTAGAAGTTGTGGTGAAAATGCACTAGCATACAAAATAAGAAATGACCCCTACTATAAGGATGTCAAACTCAATGTTGATGCTCTATTAGCATTACTTAGCTCTAATACAAACATTGCAAAAATGCTTCATACTATTGAAAGTAATACTAAGGAAACTATGACAACAAATTGTGATGTTGATAATAGGTAAGGTGAAGAGGATTTTGAAATAGAGTACTCAATGTTATTAATAGAAAGACTACTACACAAATGACACAATCTTCAAATTATTAAAGAATCTTTAAAAAACAAAGATGAGATTGACCTTGTTATTGATTGGCCACAAATAAGCTCCACCCATTAATGAATACACTACTTAGGGCCTATTTGACATCCATTTCCTACTCTCTTTCCATATGGAAAATGACTACCGTTGCAAGATAGACCTAGGGAAGTACAACTTCATGAATATGCATTGCATCTTATGCACTTCCATTACAATAGATTTAGTCAACATCCACATTTTTGATACTTTATTCTTAATCTTATGATGTATCACCATAGCCAAGATCTAGCAATAGTATTCATCAAATAATTAAGTTAGATGACAATATACCAACAAATATTAAAGACTTGCGAGCACACTTTAAAACTTTACAAGACACTCGATTAGTAGAGAAACTAATGCACTTTGGGAGTACATTACAAGGAACAAGATTGTATTGGAACAAATGCCATCTAATTTGACAACTATGAGTAGCCAAATTGGTTTCCCAACATTATTCTTCACTTTAAACGTAGCAGCCACAAAATGGCCTGACCTGCATAGGGTTTTTTCAAACAAATATTACACCAACAATGTTCAGTAACAAACAACATACTAGTAACATAATCAAAATCCCACAAACCACAACTCTCTACCTATATCAATGTTTTACAATATTCCATGAAGATTTAATGGAGAAACACTTACATGCAACAAATTATTGGTACCACTATGAATGGAAACATCGGTGATTTGTACATATACACAGATTCATTTGGCTAGCTAATGCACCTAACATGAATGCATGTGATTGGGTAAATAGAGTCAAATATCAAAGAAAATGATTTCTTTGACAAGCATTTGAACCCCCATTCAAAAATATCAAGAGAAAACATGATACACATATCTCCTACACATGACCCATGTTTGCTCAACACATTTGAAATCTTCACAAAAAATCCCAATGAATATTATAAGGAGTTAGTAAATTGTGTCCAAAGATACACATGAAACACACATTATAAACTTGCCTCTGTAAAAAAAAAAACCAAGTAGAATGTAGATATAAAGCTCCATGAAAAGAATGCATGGAATCCACCTTAATATGAGACAAATTAGGTCAAAAATCATACAAATAATCAAGAAATGGTGATAGGATCAACATCCATAATCATGACATGCTCCCAATATGGAGAGCTAACATAGATTGTAAACAAGTTATCTTGAGTGATATTGTTCTAAAATATGTTCCCAAGTACACATCAAAGAAGGAAGGAAAATTATAAACATTTATTGATATGTTGGCAAGGATTTTCTCACATAAAATATTACAATAACTGATACATGAGCATGCTGTGTGTAAGAGAATCCTTGCATCACCCAAAAGTACTTCCTTTATGTTTCTTGAATAGGAGTCACCTTAGTGCATAATTTTTATTTTTGTGAAGGATTTCTACTTTGTAAGTCGATTAAACGAGCTCAGAATGTCCTAATTTCATAGTTGGATGTTCATCTTAGATATATCAACAAACTAGTTGAGGCTCAATGTCATCTCATGGGTATTCATGGAATTATTGCAAATTTCTTTGGTATAATTATGGTATAAAAATGTTAGGCTCAGTTTTGAAGGCCTAGAGGCCCCAGATGGGCTCTAAAATGGAGTCAACTAGAACTTGTGCAAGTTAGCCCCAATAGATTAGAAAATGAGGATTTCATAATGGTGTTAAGATTATTTTTATATTAAAAGTAAAATGTTTTCTCAATATTTTTATTTTTATAAAAATAATATTGTGTATTTAATTAATTAAAAAAATACATAAAAGTTAAGAAAAATAATCTTTATAAATCTTTATAATAAGACATAAAATAGATTTGTATTAATTCAAAAAATATATAATTCAAAATTTTTATGACAATAAAATCTTAAAAATCTTGCCAATAGTGGCATGTTGTGATGGTTAAGTTGTGTTGTTATCCTTGCCATCAAGGTTCGAATCTCATGAGGATGAGGTCTCCCATTTGTGGCCTCACTGTTTCATAGCTCCAGGTCAAAGTGTTTACCCCTCTTTAAAAAAAAAAAATCTTAAAAATCTTGTTATCATTTTTTATTAATTAAAATAATAGTAAAATTATAATTTTTAATTAAATAAAAATAATAAAATAATAAATAAAACAAGTTTGTATAAAATAAAATAGATTTGTATTAATTGAAAAATATATATTTAATTTTAATTTTGATAGTAAAATTATTTATTTATTTATTTATTGACAATTAAAATAATCAATATAAATTATCTTTTTTATTAAACAAAAACTAAAATTAAAATAGATAATAAATTAGATTTTTATTAAATAAAACATATTTTTATTAATGGAAACATATATTTTTTAGTTTGATTTTGGCAAGAAAATATTATCTATTTTTTACTAACTAAAATAATCAATATTAATTGTTTATTGTATGAAATAAAAATATAAAAAATTAGAATAAAAAATACTAAGATTTATAAATCTATAAAAAATAATAAATAAATTCTTCTTTTTAGTATTTTAAATTTGTTTAAAAATATACACAAATCTTTTTGTGTGTTGAAATTTTGCCTATACATATAGGGTCAAAGTATTTCAAAGAACCACAAATTTGAGAAGACTCACACACTGAAAAATATTTAACATATTCATATCAACGAGGTTCAAGTTAGATTTTCAATTGTCAGTAATTTAGTAGTTGTCTATTTTGTATAGTGTTAAGTATCAAATATTCATTTGATATACTAACTACTATTTTTCTTCTCTTTTTTATATGAGGGGTTTGCATATATTGTTTCAAAGTAGAGGAGACATACACAAAGAGATGTGTCTTTGTCATTAATCTTTAGAGAAAACGTTTATTTTGTTGTTTATGTTATTTCAAGATGTCCTCTGTGTTAGATTATATTTATGTGTTTGTTATCCAATGCTCTTCAATTTATGTTTGTTCATCTCTTATTTTCTATATTGCTTTTGATATTGTACTATTTCCTTTTAAGTCATTTAATGTTTTTGTTGGTGTGAAAAAAGTATTTGACATTCCTTAATTGGTACACTTAGACTAGGCAATCCCTTTTTTGAGTTTATAATTTACATTTGCTACTTTATCCACTATCTTTTACTATTAGGTTATGGAAAACAATCAACTACCTCATCGAATTATAGACATTTCAAGTGATAACTCTAATAAGAATGTCCCAACACTGACTGCAATGTCAACATATGTTAATTTGGAGGGGAATCACCAACATAATATTATGACTTTTCCAAAGAAGCTTTTAGAAACTTGCATTGAGATATGTGAAAATATCATTCAAATAAGTGAGAGTGTAAATGATGTACAACGCATTCAATTTAGCACTATGAACACAACTAAATCAATAATCACCAAAGTCAATACAGTTGATTTCATTGATGAAAGAAACTACCTCATTTAATGAAATCAACTACCTCCTAAATGTGATTCATACTTTGTGCAAACCTTCCATGATTCGATATCTCAATGTATTCAACTATATTTAAAGTGTTTTTAGGTTATAGCACGAATTGTACTTTTTGCCATGTCGTATCAAACAATGATTTTCTCTGTAATAGGGTTCTAAGGTCCCTTCAAATCTTGTTGTCTACTTTAGAAAAAAAAAATTGTTTAAATTATTATTACAATGTGATTGATGATATATATACTATTTCAAATATGAAATGCCAATTTAGGATTTGTATATTTTATGCATCAAACTATGATTGCTCTTTTCTCTAATCAGTCAATGTACAAAATTGGTTTACAATATGATAGTGTTGATTCATTATTGTGGTAATATAAAGAATAAAAATTACCATTCCGACCATTAAAATTCCATTTATGATGTATGTGTATATTGTGAATGCTATTTTATGTACTCAATCAATGTACTAAATATGCCTAGAATACAATATAGTATGTTTGTATTTTACACTCTTTTCAAACATCTTAAATGAATACTATGAATACAACTTTCAAACATATAGGATGATTAGAGAGAATAATAACAAAAAATCATTAAAAAATGTTTCTTTCTTTTCTAAATGCTAAGATGGCGAGACACAACCCTCCAAAGCACAAAAAATACAAGCATAATCTTGTATGAGAAGTCACTTGTATTATGATCGACATAAAGAGGAAATAAGTGCACATCGCACCATAAAATAAATAGAATGCTAAAAAGAAGCATCTAGGCCCACAATACCTATCCATGCTCAAACATAAACAAATATCATAGACCAACAAACTAGTAGTCCTGAAGAAACAAGTGCATGAACACAAATAGCTGAAAATGACAACACAATTCACAACATGACAATCAACTTGTCAAACAACTTCTTAAAGATAAAAAAATGTTTTTAGAAAAATAATGTATGCACTATTAATGTTATAAACATGCAACATATGTAATGATGCTACCCCGATATGCATGCTTGTTCAAAAAATAATACTACTACTTGTAGAGGATGCATTTTTGAAAATGGAATATATCGATTCTTCACAACAAACAATATGAACCCGTTTGAACAACCATTAGTGTTACAAAACCTCACTCAAGTAGAAGAGATGGTCATTTCTTGTGTAAATGTGATATTGTAAGTTTCCCATACTTACTGAGGTCAATACAAATATAGTGATCATAAAAATAGTTTCCCCTAAGATGTTAAGACAATAGCCAAAAATCTTCCACGAAGAGTTGAAGATCTCGATGTAGTAATAGTTCAAAGGATAAATAAAAACAAAAAACATTATGATTGTTACATTTGTAGAAGTTGTGTTGAAAATGCACTAGCATAAAAAATAAGAAATGAACCCTACTATAATGATGTCAAACTCAAAGTTGATGCTCTATTATCATTACATAACTCTAGTACAAACATTGCAAAAATGCTTCATACTATTGAAAGTAATACTAAGGAAACTATGACAACAAATTATGATGTTGATAATAGGTAAGATGAAGAGGATGTTGAAATATATTACTTAATGTCATTAACATAAAGACTACCAAACAAATGACACAATCTACAAATTATTAAAGAATCTTTACAAAAAAGAAGACGATGAGATTGACTTGTTATTGAGTGTCCAAAAATAAGCTCTAGCCAT
This sequence comes from Cupressus sempervirens, assembly GCA_028749045.1. Taxonomy (NCBI): domain Eukaryota; kingdom Viridiplantae; phylum Streptophyta; class Pinopsida; order Cupressales; family Cupressaceae; genus Cupressus; species Cupressus sempervirens. Next base: position 84,369,084 of record CM053792.1, on the reverse strand, counting down.
TAATGAATACACTACTTAGGGCATATTTGACATGTCATTTCCCACTCTCTTTCCAAATGAAAAAGGACTACCATTGCAAGGTAGACCTAGGGAAGTACAACTTCATGAGTATGCATTGCACCTTATGCACTTCCATTACAATAGTTTCAGTCAACATCCACATTTTTGATACTTTATTCTTAATCTTATGATGTATCACCATAGCCAAAATCTAGCAACAGCCTTCATCAAATATTTAAGTAAGATGACATTATACCAACAACCATTAAAGACCTACGAGCACACTTTAAAATGTTACTAGACACTTGACTAGTAGAGGGAATAATGCATTGTGGGAGTACATTATGAGAAACAATATTGTATTGGAATAAATGTCACTCTGATTTGACAACTATGATTATCCAAATTGGTTGCCCAACATTTTTCTTCACTTTAGGTGTAGTATCCACAAAATGGCCTGACCTGCATAGGGTTTTTCAAACAATTATTATGGCAATAATGTTCAGTAGCAAACAACATACTAATAACATAATTAAAATCCCACAAACCACAACTCTCTACCTATGTCAATGTCTTACAATATTTCATGAACATGTAATTGAGAAACACTTGCATGCAAAAAATTATTGTTACCACTATGAATGGAAACATCAAGGATTTGTACATATACATAGATTCATTTGGCTACCGAATGCACCTAACATTAATGCACTTGATTGGGTAAAAAGTGTCAAATATCAAAGAAAAGGATTTCTTTGACAAGCATTTGAACTCCCATTCAAAAATATCAAGAGAAAACATGATACACATATCTCCTATACATGACCCATGCTTGCTCTGCACATTTGAAATCTTCACAAAAAACCCCGATGAATATTATGAGGAGTTAGTAAATTGTGTCCAAAAATACACAAAACAAACATTATAAACTTGACTCTATAAAAAAGGAAACCAAGTAGAATGTAGATATAAAGCTCCATGAAAAGAATGCATGAAATCCACCTTAATATGTGACAAATTAGGTCAAAAATCATACAAATAATCAAGAAATGATGATAGGGTCAACATCCATAATCATGACATGCTCTCAATATGGAGAGCTAACATAGAATGTAAACAAGTAATCTTGAGTGATATTGTTCTAGAATATATTCCCAAGTACACATAAAATAAGTAAAGAAAATTTTAGACATTGTTGATATAATGGCAAGGATTTTCTCAAATAAAATATTACAATGCTTGATGCAAGAGCATCCTGGGTGTAAGAGAAACCTTGCATCACCCGAAAGTACTTTCTTTAAGTTTCTTGAATGGGGTTTGTCTCAGTTTAGGGTTTTTGTTTGTGAAGGCTTTCTACTTTGTAAGTCAATTATATGAGCTCGAAATGTCCTAATTTAAGACATGGATGTTCATCTTAGATATATCAACCAACTAGTTGAGGCTCAATTCCATATCATGAGTATTCATGGAGTTATTATGGATTTTTTTGTACAATTTTGTTATAAAAACTTTAGCCTCAGTTCTGAAGGCCTTAAAGGCCCCAGATGGGCTCTGAAATGCGGTCAACTAGAACTATGCAAGTTAGACCTAGTAGATTAAAAAATGAGGATTTCATAATGGTGTTATCATAGTTAATTGGATCAATGGTTCACAAGTTATGGCCTTTCAAATTTGAGCCGGTAAAAATTTCCAAAATAAATATCATTATTGTAATGGGCTGACTCTATATATTATTTTTGGGTTGATCAGCCTCAAGGGTTAGGGTTGGATGTCTAAAAACTTCCTAGATGATGTAAAAATACCTATATATGGAATACCTCTACATTTTCTAGGACAACACTAGGTTGATAGTTAACTCTATCTTACAAATTATTATAAGGAAGGCATCCATGTTGAGTTTGCATATTGTATTTCATAATTTTGTAATTTTGCATTTGCGGTGATAATAAGAAGTCCATATTTTGTTCTCACAAATTGTTTCTATTTCTTTGTTTCTATTATGTAGTTATAGTATTAAGGGGAACACCCTTCATCAAATGGTATTAGAGAAGGAGTTCATAAGTGTGTAGATAGATCGCTAGCTATGAGGTAGTTTGTGCCAGGATCATGATTTGGCCTACATGTGTAGACATACCACTAATTGTGAAGTAGTTTAAACTAGGGTTTCAACAAAAGCATGAAAATGTCTCCACAAAGACAACTTAGTGGAAGAGTCAAAGGTCTTACACCTGAGGATTGTAGAGCCCTACAGAGATAAATGAAAGCATTGTAATAATAGATGCATAAAGGGATGAATCTTGTTGTAAGAGATGAAAGTGAGGATGAAAAAGAAGAAGATGAAAATGTTGAGCTGGAAGTTGAAGATGAAGTTTTGAACTAAGAGGAGGAAAATATTTTTAGGACCATTTTCAAGATTAGAAAAGACTTACTTTTGATGTTCCCACATTTTCAAGAAATATTAACCCAAAGTAATTGATTGATTGGATCAATGAGTTAGAAGAATACTTTGAGTATGAAGATATTGAAGATTTGGTTAACATCAAATTTGTGAAGGCCAAACTGAAGGCTCACACAAATATCTAGTGGTAGGAGATCTAATTGGAGTGAAATAGAAGAGGGAAAGATAAAATAATGAGATGAGATCAAATAATAGTTAAATCAAAGAAATAATTCATTCCCGTGGATTATGAGCTTGATATGTTGAAGAAAATGCAAGGGTTGAAGTAAGAGGGAAGATTTGTTTGGTAGTATACCAAGGAATTCTATCGAGTCCACATCTAAACTTGCCATACAAAAGATGACAAGGAGAAAGTTCCCATTACCTTACTGGGTTGAGGCCGACCATTCAAGATGAGCTAAGTTTGGTAAGGAGGCATATATTTTTCCCTAAAAGTTGAAGAGAATTTGAATAAAAAGTTTGATAACAAGAATAGTGGTAAAGGTCATGGTGGAAGATCTAACTGACAGTCTTATAAAGGCCAAAATGATGATTAGAGGAAGATGAATGAGGCCAGAAATAATAATCAAAACTAGAGGGGAAAAAATCATTACCATGATCAGAATAATACAGAAAAAAGAGGAAGAGCACAAGGATTTGGTAGAGGACATTTTTCTAGAACCTATTTTAATTGTACAAAAGAAGGGCATAGGGAATTTGAATGTTCCTAGTGCCAAGGAAAGATGGATAGGAGAATTGAAGGTCATTCCAAAGTTGTGTATGCTGATGAAGATACCAAATCATCACATTCTAAAGATGCTAAAAGAGGAGAAGTTCTAGTTGACAAAAGAGTCCTATTGAGTGGTGAGAATGAACCTGATCAAAGGAGGAGTTTATTTTTCACAAGGTGAAAATATGAAGATAAGTGATGTGATGTTATCATTTATGGTGGAAGTACTAAAAATATGCTATCAGAAAATATGGTCATGAATTTGAAGATCAAGAGGAAGAAACATCCATGTTCATACCACATTGCCTTGATGCAAGATGACCACAAGGCCATGGTCAATGAGTACTGCCTTGTGAAGTTCAAGGTTGGAAGCTACCAAGATGAGGTATGTTGTGATATCATACCTATGGATGTATGTTATATTTTTCTTGGTAGGCAATAGTAGTTCCATAGGCATGTTGTACATAATGAGTGTACAAATACCTACACTCCAAGAAATAGAGTGAAACATAAGATTAAGTCATTGAAGGATATAGATGAAAAGGTATGAAGTGTTGCTAGAGTATACTTTTTAGATAGAAAGAGATTCCTAGAGGGTATAACGTGTGACAATATGTGTTTTTCTATAATTTTAGAAGATGGTAAAGAAGAAGTACAAGAGGTATCCATAGAAATTGAAAAATTGTTGGAAGAGTTTTAAGATATTGTGTTAGATAATGTACCTAATGAATTACCCCTAGCAAGGAAGACATATGGACTTGATTTTAAGAGCAATTATTCCAAAAAAGGTAGTGAAAAAAATGACACTGGAAAAAAGTGAGGAGTTGAATAGACAAGTGCATAAGTTGCTATAGAAGGAGTTGTTTCAAGAGAATCTGAGCCCATGTCTTGTACCAGCATTATTAGGACCAAAGAAAAATAGAGAATGAAGGATGTGTATAGATTCTCAATCTATCAACAAGGTCACGATCAAGTACAAATTTTCATTGTGGTAGATGAATGATATTATGGATTATTTTAGTGGAGCTATGTATTTCACAAAGATAGATCTAAATAGTGGGTACCATCAGATTCACATCAGAGAAGGAGATGAGTGGAAGACTTCCTTCAAGATAAGGGAAGGGTTTTACAAGTGGTTAGTCATGGTTTTTGGTCTAACCAATGGACCAAGTAATTTCACGCAGCTCATAAATGAGGTATTAAAGGAGTTTCTAGGTAAGTTTTTCAATGTTACCAAGATGATATCTTGATCTCTAGTAAGATGTTAGAGGAGAATTTGATGCAAATTCATAATATTTTTAAGAAGTCGAAGGAAGAAAAATTGTTGATAAAGTTTTAAAAGTGTCACTTTGTGAAGGAGTTGGTGTACCTAGGATTTGTAATTTCAATAGAAGGTCTAAAAATGGACCTTAAGAAAATGAAGGTTGTCCTTGATGGCCTACTTAAAAGAGTGCAATAGAGGTAAATTATTTTCATGGTCTTATTAGGTTTTATAGAAATTTTATTAGAAGTTTTAGTATTATCTATGGACACTTGACTAAAACAATTAGAGGGGATGGGAAAGAATTTAAGTAGACATTAGGAGCAAATAAGATTTTCAACTTGTTGAATTAAAATATTGTAGAGCAGTTTGTTTTAGAACTTCTAGGTCTAGATAAGGTGTTTCAAGAAGATTGTGATGCTATTAGTACTGCAATAGGGGTTGTTTTGAGTCAAGGAGGTAAACATATTACTTATTTTAGTAATAAGTTAAATGATGCCAAAAGAAAGTATCATGTTTATGATCATGATTTTTATGCTATAGTTTAGGCATTGAGGAAGTGGGGAAACAATCTTTAGTCTAAGAAGGTTTTTTTATATACTGGTCATCAAACTTTGGAATATTTTAATAGTCAAGGAAAATTAAACCAAAGATATTTGAAGGGTATGTGCAGGATCATGGTGTGCCAAAAAGTGGCAATGTGAAAAAAATAGAATTTGAAGACGTCTAAAAGCACTTCAAAATTCGCGCTGACTTTTTTCCACCTATCCAGGTACCAAACCTAGAAGGAAACGCCGAGCCTTATCAGATATTCGATATTATCAGATATCCAATCACATATTGGATATATGATAATCAACAGCTTATAGCATTATTATTATTATATTATAATAATATAAAAATATTATATTACAATAGTATAATATATTATTTAATATTATATAATATAATATTATAATAATAATTATTATTATACTATAATATAATAATATTATTATTATACTATAATATAATAATAATATTATTATATTATAATCGTATAATATTATACTATAATAATATTATTATATTATAATAATATAATATAATATAATAATAAAAAGTAATATATTATAATATAATATATAATAAAAAAGTATAATATATTATAAATTATAATAATATAATATAATATAATACATTATAATAATATAATATAATAATAATATTATAGGGTGGGGGCCCTAGCTCAGTTGGCTAAATCTTCCTTGTTGCAGGGGGTTGGTCACAGGTTCCAGTCTCCCTCGTCCCCATGGTACCGATGGGTGTGTCACGCCAGCGCTATCGGTCACGTTAAAAAGTTTACTCGGCACACTGCAGTTTATAGGGGGGGCTGTGTTGCACCCGATTCCTACAATCTAATTAAAAATAAATTAATAATAATAATAATATATTATAATAATATAATATAATATTTTATATTATAATATATATTAATGTAATATAATGTATATAAAATATAATAATAATAAAGTAATATATTATAATATAATATATTATAAATTATAATATTAGTATAATAATATTATTATATTATAATAATATAGTAATATATTATATTATAATAATATAAAATATAAAATAATGTAATATATTATATATGAATTATCATATAAAATATAAGATATATCTTATATCTTATATAAAATGTAATATGTCGTTCATATCGGATATCTGATATAATATCAAATATTCGATATCTATTACATTACATTAAAAAAAATAGACCTGTGGGCCCTTATTTTGCATATTTGGGGGCCAGTATTTGCACCGCGATCGGATATCGGATATCAAAGTATATATTTTTTTTGTTTTTCTAACTCATTTTTAACCTAAATTCAATAGATTTTAGCATGATTTTGTCTGTTTTAGTTGAATCTAGGGTTTTTTTGAAAAAAATGGTTAAAATTAAGGCTTTTTTTAATATATATTACGTTTTGCAATTCAATAGGAATGGTTGATCAGAATGATGACACTGAGGCAGGGAATAATATTCCTAGTAACCCCCCACCAAATGATCCAGTACCCCCACAAAACCATCCACCAAATGATCCTCTACCCCCTCAAAACCCTCCTTGAATCAAGGATTTGATAAATGAAAATCTCACCAAGTTGAGATGTTTGCATAGAACATATAATAATGTACCCGTATTGGCTCCTATGTTATCCATATTAAACATCACAGTGGATAACATTGAAACCCTTACGAACCAACAAAATGTCGCTCTTCATTGGCGTAATGAAATGCACAAGATGTTTGATGATGGTTTGGATTATGATGAGGTTGCAGCCCTCAACATAACCAAAGACGATTTGGCTAGCCTTTTTGCGAACCAAAAAATGGGTTTACCAGTTGACCCAAAAAAATTCAAACTATCGATTAAATAGTGCACAAATGATGCCATACATGTAAAATTTTGGGATCATTGGTGGATGGTCTTTGATATCCCTCCACATGGAAATTTAGACATACCATTTTATTTCCTTAGAAAATTATATGTAGAATTTGTGTTGAAACTTAAAGTGAACTATTGGAGCATGAAGCCCAACATGGGCTTAGGACTAGAAGCTCCTCAGGATAGACCCTCTTCCCAATGGAAGAATGTTGGCACTTTTTTCACCCCCACAATATCTCCCCTCCTCCTCGAGTGCAACATCCAGATATTATGATAGAGGCTAGCTCAAACCATCAAAGCCATTCATAGGCTAAGTAGCCTAATGATATCTTAGGTTAGGTCAGCCTTGCCTCCTCGTGTTGATGATGTTGGTGCCAGTTCATCATTAGCTAGCTCATCACACGTTTGTGTGCCTCACACTTGCATTACATGCAAGAATATTTGCCTAGGTCCCATAGGTGATCTTCTTGAGTATCATTTTGTATTAGACGAGGATACACCAGACACACGGGTAGAGGCTACAGACCCTGATGCGAGAGAGGAGGAGAATGCAAAGGCATGGAATCCTTTGGTGTCGGTATGTGTATAGATTTTTTTGTTATGACATATACAATTTAAAGTTAATTTTTATAATAGAGTAATTTTAATTTTTAAGCCATATTGACTTTTATTTGTATGTGATCTTCATTCATGTTTAGTTGATGACCGAGGAGGAGCTCAGATAGATTGATGATGTCATGCTCTCGAGCATTTCATTTGGCCTTGAGACATCTATGGTACATTATGTTGTGTTTGCATTTTTTTCCTATTTGATATTGTAGCACATATGGTTGCTAAACTTTCTTTTATCTTGCAAGTACCACCTATCCCGGAGGGACAAAGTGCGAGGAGTGGCCAACATGCATTGACAAAGGAAAGGTAATTAGGTGCTTTCTATTTGATTAAATATTGATTCATTATTGTAACATGTTTGTGGTAATCCCATTTAATTACATTCTTTATTGTATATAGGGTGTGGCTAATGGCGATGAGCATGTACATATTTCACATCGTAGACCATCAGGGATTTCCATTCACATTGAGAGCCCCATTGTATGTGTAAGTATCATTTATTTTTTATTATCCTTATCTTCATAAATAAATTCAAAACTGATTTCCATGATATTAACAACTACTATTTTGTATCTCATAGGAGACTCCTAGTGCACATGAGGTCCAACAGGAGAGTTAGGTAGATTTGATGACACAACCACTCTTTCCTGAGGAGGAGCCTACAATAGTAAGTTGTACTTTGAATTCATGATTAAATATGTTATAAATTTAGTATTCTATGAATTATAATGTTATAGTTTAAATTGTATATTCATCTAACAAACATATTTGAACATATACAGCCCATAATCAAAGAGGTAGAAGCATTGTCGAGGGCATATGAGAGGACTCCTGACCAGCATAGGAGGTCAAGGAGAGAGGTATTTATTATGAAATTTTGATAGTATAAATCTTCATTACAAAAAATATCATTATGCATTTGAGTAATTCAATGTTAGATACAAAGAATCATATAAATTTAGTAGTATAATTTTGGGTTTTCCATTTTTGTTTATGTAGGATGCATCTGATCCACCTAGTGCAGCGAAGAGGCTGCATTTTGATCATCCACCAGCACCCTAGAATAGTATAGTTTTTGTAGGATGCATCATGAGACACTTTGAGATGGCATATGCCACATTGTATACAAAAACATTGATATTATACACATTCTGATAGCATGATCAGCCACATTTTGTATATGGATCTATCTATTTTGATATATATTTGAGTACTTTGTCTATGGATACACTGGTCTATTTTGATATGTTCATTATTAATAAATGATATATTACAGTTCAAATTTTTATTATTGATTCATATTATATAAGTAGTGGTTTGTACAGATTTATGACTTATAAGAATGTATGGTCTATTTAGCACTTATTGCATTCTAGCAATGCTAATATAGATGACAAAACTTCCTAAAAATCTCCATCCTTGCACTACTCTAACTCAAAACCTATTTAACCATACAATTTTCAAGATCAAAATCAATCAATTCACTAGCCCATTTAAAAATTAATATCATATGAATTCAATATTTATTCTCAACGTCCCTAGCATTGGAAAAGTCTTATTTTGAGTGGTTGAGCTAACCAAATGCTTTTAACATATATTTTTTCTTTTAAACGTAAACTGTAATAACATAAAAAAGATGTGTGACTTATACAGATAATAATAGGAACAAAAAACATATAAGTAATTTTTGTAACATTAAATAGGGTATGTGCAGGATCATGGTGTGCCAAAAAGTGGCGATGTGAAAAAAAAAGAGTTTGAAGACACCTAAAAGCGCTTCAAAATCCGCTCTGACTTTTTTTACCTATCCAGGAACCAAACCTGGAAGGTTAAGCCGAGCCTTATCAGATATCCGATATCATATCGGATATCTGATTTTAAATCCAATATCCGACTAATAATTAAAATCATATAATAGTATGATATATTATTTAATAATATTATTATTGATATAAAATAATAATAATAATATTAAATAATATATCATACTATTATATTATAATAATAATATTATTATAATAATTATTATACTATAATATAATAATAATAATATTATTATATTATAATCGTATAATATTATACTATAATAATAATATTATAATAACATATTATATTATAATAATATAATATAATATTTCATATATTATAATATATAGTAATGTAATATAATATATATATATATAATATAATATAATAATAAAAAGTAATATCTTATAATATAATATATAATAAAAAAGTATAATATATTATAAATTATAATAATATAGTATAATAATAATATTTTATATTATAATATATAGTAAATTAATATAATAAATATAAAATATAATATAAAAATATATAAAATGTAATATATATGTTATATTATATATATTATAATATCGGATATCTGATACCTGTGCATGGATTAAATACAAAACCACAGACCTGCGGCCCTTATTTTCACGCGAATTTGGGCCAGTCAGATCGGATATCAAATAATAAATCGGATATCAGATAGCAAATCGGATATCAGATATCAGGTATGTTCCCCCCCCCCCCCCCTTGACTCATTTTTAACCTAAATTTAATAGATTTTAACAAGATTTTGTTTGTTTTAGTTGAATCTAGGGTTTTTTTGACAAAAATGGTTAAAATTTAGATTTTTTTTTAATATATATTACGTTTTGCAATTCAATAGGAATGGCTGATCAAAATGATGACACTGAGGCAGGGAATAATATTCCTCACAACCCACCACCAAACGATCCAGTATCCCCACAAAACCGTCCACCAAATGATCCTCTACCTCCTCAAAACCCTCCTCGAATCGAGGATTTGATAAATGAAAATCTCACTGAGTTGAGAGGTTTGCATAGAACATACAATAATGTAGACGCACTGGCTCCTATGTTATCCATGTTAAACACCATAGTGGATATCATTGAAACTCTTACAAACCAACAAAATGCTGCTCTTCGTTGGCGTGATGAAATGCACCAGATGTTTGATGATGGTTTGGATTATGATGAGGTCGTGGCCCTCAACATAACCAAAGACGATTTGGCAAGCCTTTTTGCTAACCCAAAAATAGGTATACCAGTTGACCCAAAAAAAACCAAACTATCGATTAAATGGTGCACAAATGATGCCATACGTGCAAATTTTTGGGACCGTTGGTGGATGGTCTTTGATATCCCTCCACATGGCAATTTAGACATACCATTTTATTTCCTTAAAAAATTATATGTAGAATTTGTGTTGAAACTTAAAGTGAACTATTGGAGCATGAAGCCCAACATGGGCTTAGGACTAGGAGCTCCTCAGGATAGACCCTCTTCCCAGCAGAAGAAACTTGGCACTTTTGTCCCCCCCCTGATATCTCCCCCCCCTCCTCGAGTGCAGCATCCAGATATTATGGCAGAGGCTAGCTCTCAGACCATCAGAGCCATTCATAGGCTGAGTAGCCTAATGATATCTCAGGCTAGGTCAGTCTTTCCTCCTCATGTTTATGATGTTGGTGCTAGTTCATCATCGACTAGCTCATCACACGTTTGTGTGCCTCACACTTGCATTCCATGCAAGAATATTTGCCTGGGTCCCATAGGTGATCTTCCTGAGTATCATTTTGTATTAGACGAGGATACACCAGACGCACGTGTAGAGGCTACAGACCTTGATGCGAGAGAGGAGGGGAATGTAGAGGCATGGAATCCTTTGGTGTCGGTGCATGTATACATTTTTTTGTTATGACATATGTGACTTAAAGTTAATTTTTATAATAGAGTAATTTTAATTTTTAAGCCATACTGACTTTTACATTTATGTGATCTTCATTCATGTTTAGTTGATGACCGAGGAGGAGCTCAGACAGATAGATGATGCTACACTCTCGGCCATTTCATTTGGCCTTGAGACATCTACGGTACATTATGTTGTGTTCTCATTTCTTTTTTCTATTTGATATTGTAGCATATATGGTTGCTAATCTTTCTTTTATCTTGCAGATACCACCTGCCCCAGGGGGACAAAGTGCGGGGGGTGAGCCAGCATGCATTGACAAAGGAAAGGTAATTAGATGTTTTCTAATTGATTAAATATTGATGCATTCTTGTAAAATGTTTGTGGTAATCTCATTTAATTACATTATTTATTGTATATAGGGTGTGGCTACTGGCGATGAGCCTGTACAGATTCGATGTCCTAGATCATCAGGGATTTTCATTCGCATAGAGAGCCCCATTGTATGTATAAGTATCATTTATTTTTTATTTTTTTAATTGTTAACAACTACTATTTTGTATCTCATAGGAGACTCCTAGTGCACATGAGGTTCGACGGGACAGTTATGTAGATTTGATGACGCGGCCACTCATTCCTGAGGAGAAGCCTACAATAGTAAGTTGTAGTTTGAATTCATGATTAAATATGTTATAAATTTAGCATGCTATGAATTATAATGTTATAGTTTAAATTGTAGATTCATCTGACAAAGGTATTTGAACATATACAGCCCACAATCATAGAGGTACCAGCATTGCTGAGGGCATACGAGAGGACTCCTGAGCGGCGCAGGAGGTCGACGAGAGAGTTATTTATTATGAAATTTTGATAGTATTAATCTCCAATACGGAAAAGATCATTATGCATTTGAGTAATTCAATGTTAGATACGTAGAATCATATAAATTTAGTAGTCTAACTTTGGGTTTTCCTTTTTTTTTTATGTAGGAGGCATCCAATCCACCTAGTGCAGCGAAGAGGCTGCATTTTGATCATCCACCAGCACCCGAAGATAGTATAGTTTTCGTAGGATGCATCATGAGACATTTTGAGATGGCATATGCCACATTGTATATAGAAACATTGATATTATACACATTCTGATGGCAGGATTAGCCACATTTTGTATATGGATCTGTGTATTTTGATATATATATATTTGAGTACTTTGTCTATGGATACATGATCTTTGATATATATTTTTGTAAAATTTTGTCTATGGATACATGTATTTTGATATATATTTTTATCATTTACGTGCAAAATGATATACATATTAATTTAGTATCTAGTATTGTTCAATTTATCGTGGATCATGTGTCATGCCCTAAATTTTACTAGTAAAAACACAACAATTTTTTTTTTTTTTTTAGCTTATGAAGTCACATAAGAAATTACATATTGTAAAACAAGGTTATCATTGAATAGGAGTTCAAGACTCATGTGAATAGTGTGAAGGTGTTAACATTTTAGTCACAGGTGGTTTTCAAATAGATTGGATGACAGTCTAGTTCAAGTTAGCGTCACGAGTCAAACGAGCAAGTTCAAGATACAACACTCATAAATTAGTGAAGTAATTCATATCCTAACAAGCCTCTGATACTAATATTCTATTAGGGTCTGTCAGTTGTATCATATGGACTAGGTCGTGATTCTAGCATGTAAGGGAAGGGGATCAGAATTACTTATTATCCTCATTACCAATGTACACACATTCATTAATCATTACAATATATATTAATGTGACAATTAGTATATTACTATATCCTCATTATCTATCAACATTTCTTCCTCACCAAATTATTGAGTGCACAACAAGATTGTAAGCAATCTACTAAGTTTTAAATTTATACAATCAATGGTATCACATAACATCTATGGATTGTTATTATCAACTAGTCATTTACAATACCACAAGGAGAAAAATTTCTTTCACATTTTCAAATGATAACAATGATGTCAAAGCAAATCTGTGACTCGTACCAATGCTTTCATAACAATATAAACTCCAAATGAAACATGCATATACAACATTATCAATATTTTCTTCTACACGTACATTAGGTAACAATGATACAATCTCCTTCCATCACAATGGGGCAACATAAGGGACTTTTCAAAATCATAAGGAACATGGACATTGAAAGATATGGACAATGAGTAGCATGAACATTGTCCAACATGATCGTTGAGAACATGAACAAGCTGGTGAATCCTCCTTCACAAATGAGGGCACAATGTCAAGTTTTCTCATCCAACATCAATCTGCAAGATGATCATTCCAAGCCATTTCCATTGCTCCCTTGGACACAAATCTGCATATGCAACACAACAAAATAACAAGGACCATGGGTGCTTTCCACCCAACCATAGGCCTCAAAGAGACCACCCCCGCGCTAGGGAACAAGGCTCAAACTGGGATACACATACAATCTTTCAATGCATAAACATTACATTTCAAACTTGAACAATTTCCCCCCAAGACTATTTCACAATGGCTTCACAGATGGAACCATAAACATAGGGTGAAGGTGTGTTCTAAAATGGAGACTTGCCATACCAAACCATATTTGCAATAAACAATTTTCATGCCCTCTCGGGGCTATCATAATTCACCAAATTTCATGCCCTCTTGGGGCTATCATAAATGAACCATTTAATGCCCTCTCGGGGCCTCCACATTTCCTCCTCCAAACCCACTACCATCAGCTGTAACTCCTCAAACTTCCTTTCTACACCATACTTTCCTTATCACCCCCAGCAAGATATGAAATGTTATGGCATACAATGGATCCCATACTCCAAGGTTCTCAATACATTTTTCGAACCCAACTTAAGCCCTTCACCCTGGACTTCTCTTCCCTTCCCACAAGGGTGAGTGTAAGTCCCAATCCCATAACAATACTCAAACACAAAACAAGAAAACAAAACCAAGTAGAAATAAAAAAAGAAATTTTGGCAAACACCCCACTAGTTTGGCCAAGACCCTCTAATAAAGCCTTCCCACTAACTTATTTTAGCAAAAACACTAAGCCACTCCATCCTTATGAACTTGTCTCCTCTAACGGTTCATCGATAGCCCTCACGAGCTCTGAGTTATGACCTTCGAAGGATCGACCTCAAAATGCACTTAGAGCACCTTGAAGACTCCTCGGTACGGGGTGGCCGCAAATGATGGATGGTCTTTGTGGCCAAAACAAAGGTGTGACTAGGGTTCACCCACTCATCTGGAGCTAATGGGACTGACGATTCGATGCCAAGATCAGCGGTTTCAAAGTTATGCTGTGGTGCACCTATGAACTGAGGCACACTACGAGTTTTGGCATCGAGCGAGATCGTTGTGCTGAATCCAAATGGAATGTGATCTCTCAAAAATGAGATAGGTTATTTTAGGCCTCAGGATCACCGTCCTGTAGCATTTGACAGTTCATCGATAGCCCTCACGAGCTCTGAGTTATGACCCTCGAAGGATCGACCTCAAAATGCACTTAGAGCACCTTGAAGACTCCTTGGTACGGGGTGGCTGAAAATGATGGATGGTCTTTGTGGCCAAAACAAGGGTGTGACTAGGGTTCAACCACCCATTTGGAGCTAATGGCACTGACGATTCGATGCCAAGATTAGTGGTTTCAAAGTTACGCAGTGGTGCACCTATGAACTGAGGCACACTGCGAGTTTTGGCATCGAGCGAGATCGCTATGCTGAATCCAAACGAAATGTGATCTCTTGAAAATGAGATAGGTTATTTTAGGCCTCAGGATCACCGTCCTGTAGCATTTGATAGTTCATCGATAGCCATCACGAGCTCTGAGTTATGACCCTCGAAAGATCGACCTCAAAATGCACTTAGAGCACCTTGGAGACTCCTCGGTACGGGGTGGCCGCAAATGATGGATGGTCTTCGTGGCCAGAACAAGGGTGTGACTAGGGTTCACCTGCCCATCTGGAGCTAATGGCACTGACGATTCGATGCCAAGATCAGTGGTTTCAAAGTTACGCTGTGGTGCACCTATGAACTGAGGCACATTGCTAGTTTTGGCATCGAGCGAGATCGCTGTGCTGAATCCAAATGAAATGTGATCTCTCGAAAATGAGATAGGTTATTTTAGGCCTCAGGATCACCATCCTGTAGCATTTGATAGTTCATCAATAGCCATCACGAGCTCTGAGTTATGACCCTCAAAAGATCGACCTCAAAATGCACTTAGAGCACCTTGGAGACTCCTCGGTACGGGGTGGCCGCAAATGATGGATGGTCTTCGTGTCCAGAACAAGGGTGTGACTAGGGTTCACCCACCCATCTGGAGCTAATGGCACTAACGATTCGATGCCAAGATCAGCGGTTTCAAAGTTACGCTATGGTGCACCTATGAACTGAGGCACACTGTGAGTTTTGGCATCGAGCGAGATCGCTGTGCTGAATCCAAACGAAATGTGATCTCTCAAAAATGAGATAGGTTATTTTAGGCCTCAAGATCACCATCCTGTAGCATTTGACAGTTCATCGATAGCCCTCACAAGCTCTGAGTTATGACCCTCGAAAGATCAACCTCAAAATGCACTTAGAGCACCTTGGAGACTCCTCGGTACGAGGTGGCCGCAAATCATGGATGGTCTTCGTGGCCAGAACAAGGGTGTGACTAGGGTTCACCCGCCCATCCAGAGCTAATGGCACTGACGATTCGATGCCAAGATCAGCGATTTCAAAGTTACGCTGTGGTGCACCTATGAACTGAGGCACACTGCAAGTTTTGGCATCGAGCGAGATCGCTGTGCTGAATCCAAACGGAATGTGATCTCTCAAAAATGAGATAGGTTATTTTAAGCCTCAAGATCACCGTCTTGTAGCATTTGACAGTTCATCGATAGCCCTCATGAGCTCTGAGTTATGACCCTCGAAAGATCGACCTCAAAATGCACTTAGAGCACCTTGGAGACTCCTCGGTACGGGGTGGCCGCAAATGATGGATGGTCTTCGTGGCCAGAAAAAGGGTGTGACTAGGGTTCACCCGCCCATCTAGAGCTAATGGCACTGACGATTCGATGCCAAGATCAGTGGTTTCAAAGTTACGTTGTGGTGCACCTATGAACTGAGGCACACTGCAAGTTTTTGGCATCGAGCGAGATCGTTGTGCTGAATCCAAACGAAATGTGATCTCTCAAAAATGAGATAGTTTATTTTAGGCCTTAGGATCACCGTCCTGTAGCATTTGAAAGTTCATCAATAGCCCTCAGGAGCTTTGAGTTATGACCCTCGAAAGATCAACCTCAAAATGCACTTAGAGCACCTTGGAGACTCCTCGGTACGGGGTGGCCACAAATGATGGATGGTCTTCGTGACCAGAACAAGGGTGTGACTAGGGTTCACCCGCCCATCCGGAGCTAATGGCACTGACGATTCGATGCCAAGATCAGCGGTTTCAAAGTTACGTTGTGGTGCACCTATGAACTGAGGCACACTGCGAGTTTTGGCATCGAGCGAGATCGCTGTGCTGAATCCAAAAAGAATGTGATCTCTCGAAAATGAGATAGTTTATTTTAGGCCTCAGGATCACCATCTTGTAGCATTTGACAGTTCATCGATAGCCATCACGAGCTCTGAGTTATGACCCTCAAAAGATCGACCTCAAAATGCACTTAGAGCACCTTGGAGACTCCTCGGTACGGGGTGGCCGCAAATGATGGATGATTGTTTGAAGACTACTCCATGTGTCACTATCTTTCTTGGAAAAAAAATTTCTTTTGAACATCAAGCTTGCAATATTATCAATTATTGTCAAACTTTTTCAACCAAGTCAAAATGTCAAATGCAAATATTTGTTTGCATTTTTTGCTAAGGGGAGTTTCATAAATTGACTTTGATTTTCTATGTCTCTAGTGCTTGAACATACTTAAAATGGCTCTTTGGTCTTAGAGCTATTGGTATTTTCTAACTTCATGGTCTATGATATGCATACTAATAATTTCTTTCACTAAATGGTTTCCTTGATCTATTGACTACACTTAAATTTGTTCACTTGTCATCTCTCTTTCTATATGTTCAATACAAAGAGCTAGAAGAGACAAATAATCTTTCTTACCTTCATCTCTCTAAGCACATGATAGAAATCAATTCTAAACTTGAGAAAAGGTTAGAGGAGAATATTGCATTCTTAAATTAATCTCCCTTAAGACCTTTACATACACACGGGGCATTCTTAAATTAATCTCCATGGAAGAAAATTTCATAAAACTAAAGATTCCATAGTGTTGAAACATAAAATCCAAGATCTCATTTATGATGGGATTGTTGATACCTCTAATGACTCATCCACTCATAGCCTTCATATCCAACTTCATATCATGTCAGTATGCATGTGTTATCTTGCTTATTGGCTTTAATTTCTTATCCTACATGCTATCTTCTTTCATGGATTTTATGGTTTATCCCAAATGTGCTTCATACAACTTTTCAATATGAAAGTCTTTCAAAACATTATACATTATTATGACTCTTTATGCTTTCAAATGCTATGATTGGTTGTAAAATGGAAGAAATCAAGTATTCTAATTGTTCATCCATACTTTATGGATTTTTCTTATTTGATTAGTTTGATAAAAATAATTTTAATAATCATAATGTCAGCTTTATGTCAAATAAGGAAAAAACCAAATTTGTAATAAGATATATGCATGCAATTATCTTTCATATAGTTATAAATGCTCTTAAAATTGTCGTTATAGCCTTGTATCACATGCAAATATGATTTGGAAGAACTTGTTCAATATCTTCCTCTTATAATTCCTTACAAAGAACCTACCAAAATACAAAAACCATATACAAAAAACTACACATTTTACATCATAATACATCATAAATTTTAGAAATTCTCCCCAATATCACCCCCCTCCAACTCTTCATGATGTACCTACATTCCAATATCATACAAAAATTAGTAACTTATTGTATTAAACAAGATAATCATCAATTCATTAAATCATTATGAAGAAAATAACATAAGAAGTATATATACCTAGTCAAGTATTCCAATAGGGTCCTCTCTCTGTTTTAGGGTCTCCAACAAGGCTTCATGATCAGCATTAGCAATAGTAAAAAGTTCTTTTACTTTTGGTCTTCCTTGATGCTTCAATAACTTTACATTTGTTGCTATAATAAGATGTGAATATATGAGAATTACTTTGTGCTTCTGATAGTCTTCGAATGCAGGAATTCCGTTCCTTCTAAGCATGTATGTCCGCAGCCATGTTCCAGCAACAACCACTGAACCAGTAGGATACGTGAATCCATCATCATCTGTGATCGGTTGTGCAAGTTTTTGTTTTCCTCTTACACAACGTGCTAACCAATAATCGGATTTCTCATCATTCCCCTGTGGTGCAACCAATGCAAAGACATGTCCTGGCTGAAGTAGATCTGATAGATGATTATGCTCAAGTGAACTTTCCATGTCATCATTTTTGATAGGGGGTATGATAGACAATGGAGTAAGATAATGTGTAGCCCATGTGTCCACCCACTCACTTGAATCACAGTGATCCCAATCACACTAAAAATAAGTACGACAAAAACAAGCTAGTTGTCGTGTCCAAATGGTCCATGTACTAGAATTAGAGCTCCGAAATGAATGCATTTTTGATGAGTTTGTCACTGTAGCACAATCTGATCTATCACCTATGGACCCTTCCTCAACCAACCAAAAGAACCTGCGTACCACTGAATTAAGAGTCCCTCCCTGTGATAATGCTAAACTACACCAATCAACAATGCTACGAGCATCAAGAAGCTCTGTTGTTGAAATATTCAGTTGCTCCTTAACTAGAGCTCTCTTCACACATGCCCCTGCTCCATCATGTTCCCCTTTTCCATGGATGGACTCAAAAAAACTCCAAATATGAGGCACCCCTCTTTCTACGTGCATCCTACACAACCAATAAAACATGCAAGCATTCTTGAATTGACCTGTACAGTTATCTGACCAAATGATATGTCTATCCATAGTAATTGCATGCTCGTGTAAGAAATAAAAAAATTTCTCAAAACAATGTTGCACAAACTCGTGAGAGTGAGATCTATCATCACTCATATAAAAATGATACTCTCTAATAATCTTTCGATTATCTTTCGCACTATCAGGGGCATGTCTATATGTTATGTGAACAAAAATTGCAATCTGAATAGAGTTGTAATACTGAGATTGTGTCTCATTTTGAGGTTTCAATGTGTAGTTCTCAGCAAAATCAACAACTGATATAATAGTGCCAATGGGAAAAATCTCCTTACACATTCTAAATTGTTGATCCAACCACTGAGACCTGTGACTATGTCTTGCATACTTGTAAAAAAGATTTGCCTTGAAATCTGAAATAAAATTAGCCACATTGATATCTTTTCCAACCAATTCACATCTAGAGCTCTCACTCCCACTCTTCAATGTGTATTTCACCATTTCATAGACCCCTTTTTTCACTATTGTCTTTCCAAGATCTTGTTCACACCCCTCATGGAAACATGTGTCAAACTTGGATAAGCCACCACATTCTAAACACTTCTCATTTAAGCAAGCATTTTTATAAAAGGAACAACCATCAACTCTATGACATAAGAGTTGATCTAACAAGTCTCTTGATGATTTTGGAAGCCCACTAGCCCCACAATCCTCCAACATTTCTTTACTATGCAAAGTAGAACAGATGGAGCATAATAGTTCATGGTGCATAGAAAACTCAACATGATATTTGCAACAACATGTATTTCGAATTTTGAGTGGCACACAATAAAATGGCTTCAAAGATTCAAAAGCCTTTTGTGATATATGAACACTTGGATGACTCTCTCTAAATTGTTTGAACAACATAGTTTGACTTACCTCCAAATAGTGTTTAGAATGTGGCGTGCGGTCTCTGATGCCAATTCTCAACTTTAAGACATCTTTAGCATTAGGTGATACTCGTGAGTTAGAGTGCCAAAATTGTATAATTTCTTCCTTCACATCGTCGGATAACTTCTTATCAAAACGTGGAAGTCTCCCACCAAATGCCCATGTTTCATTTTGAAGAGGATCATCAATTTTCTCTTGTCGACTAAGTGCTCTTCTCAAAGTAGTACGATTTAGATTCAAATCAATACAAGTTTGTCTCATATATCTACCCTTTCTCAAATGATGACTTACCAAAGAGGTTGTAATAACCCTTCGAGTAGCTCTATTATCCTTCTCTCTGCTATTTTTTCCAACGCTATTGAGAGCACTGAAAAGATTCTTCACAATAATGGCATTTCTTTCCAACTTTTTATTGACACGAATTTTCAATTTGGAAAGCATAGGTCTCATCTTTTGCATCTTTAATAAGTGCATAAAAAGCTGACATTGCTCTACCACTGTCTTGTTGCCGAAAAACATCTGATATAGTCTTGAAGCCCATAACCGAATGGTTCTTTCTGATTTTTTTCTGATTTTTTTCCTTCCAAACTAGTCATAATCGTTTCATCAATTTCAATTATCCATTTTGGTGTTTTAGAACCTTCATGTCGATTATAATTAGGAGATATGTAAGATTCTTGTGCATTAAGTTCCTGTGCATTGTCATGTTCGACATGGTCAATTATGAAATTTGGATTATGACTTGGTGGCATTTCTTCTTCAAAATTTTCAATCTCTACATTTTCAATTTCCGCATGATCATTTTCAATTTCCGCATTATCATTTTCAATAGGTACATTTTCATTCCCCAACTATACATTTTCATTATCTGACTCTATGATTTCACCTTCTATTAATTCATCGTCAACTTGATTGATATTTAGCATACCTTGTCTTTTTTTTCGGTGTTTCATTTTGTCCTTTTCCCTATATGTTGCAATGTCTTCATTGGATATCTTCCTTTTACGTTTATTCTTTCGACGACTGCTGCTCCCCATTCAGATGACAAATTCGAACACCTAAGGTTATATTTTCGAATTCTTTTCGATTGGTTAGGCCCCAAAACATGACTTTTTACAAATCCTGTGAAAAAAGAGGTAAAAAAGTAATATTATCGGGTTTGTAGGGATAGTCAAATATTTGAAATTGATGCCAGTATAATCAGATATCCGATAATGGATCAGATATCCAATCCAGGATCAGATATCCGATCCAGGATCGGATATCCGATATAGGAAGTGGACTTTTGGGGGGAAAACTTGCTAAGGTTTCCCTCCTTTGCCACAATAATATTAATATTATGAAAATATTTGGAGGCAAACGACTTTAATTTATAACTAAGTTAATAGTATATTAGTATTATTATAAAATATCAATAATATTAATATAAAATAGTATTAATATACCTATAGTATCAATATTATTATTATACCTATAATAGTATTAATATTATTAATATAGATATAATAGTGTAAATATATAGTGTTTATTTATATTAAGCTACAATATATAGTATTAATATATATTATTATTATAGCTATAATAGTATTATTATGATTACTATACATATAATAATATTAATATTTAATGTTTATTTATATTATAATTATTATCCTAAAATAGTATAAATAGTATGTCCTAAAATATTACGTTATATATACTAAAATATTACGTTATTATATAGATATATTAATAACATATATATTAACATAATAATATTTATAATATATATTATATTTAATAAAAATATTACGTTGTTATATATATATATATTATATTATTACATATTAATATAATAATATATAATACAAAGAGGGTCGTCATTTAATGGGTCAAAGGGGGTCATAGGTCACCCTATGACCCCCTTTGACCCATATGAATGACTCGACTGTGTCCCTAGGGGTCCTAGGACCCCTAGGGACATACGTCGTCATTTAATAGATCAAAGGGGGTCATAGGTTGACTCATATGAACGATTCAAATATGTCCCTAGGGGTCCTAGGACCCTAGGGACATATGTTGTCGTTTAATGGGTCAAAGGGGGTCATAGGTCACCCTATGACCCCCTTTGACCCATATTACCCATTTGAATATGTCCCTAGGGTCCTATGACCCCTAGCGACATATCTAATCGTTTAATGGGTCAGAGAGGGTCATAGGTCACCCTATGACCCCCTTTGACCCATATTACCCATTCGAATATGTCCCTAGGGGTCCTAGGACCCATAGAGACATATATCGTCGTTTAATGGGTCAAAGAGGGTCATAGGTCACCCTATAACCCCCTTTGATCCATATTACCCATTCGAATATGTCCCTAGGGGTCCTAGGACCCCTAGGAACATATGTCGTCATTTAATGGGTCAAAGGGGGTCATAGGTCACCCTATGACCCCCTTTGACCCATATGAACGATTCAAATATGTCCCTAGGGGTCCTAGGACCTCGAGAGACATATGTCGTCATTTAATGGGTCAAAGACCCATTTGACCCATATTACCCATTCGAATATGTCCCTAGGGGTCCTAGGACCCCTAGGGACATATGTCGTCGTTTAATGGGTCAAGAGGGTCATAGGTCACCCTATGACCCCCTTTGACCCATATGAACGATTCGAATATGTCCCTAGGGGTCCTAGGACCCCTAGAGACATATGTCGTCATTTAATGGGTCAAAGAGGGTCATAGGTTACCCTATGACCCCATTTGACCCATATTACCCATTCGAATATGTCCCTAGGGGTCCTAGGACCCCTAGGCACATATGTCGTTGTTTAATGGGTCAAAGGAGGTCATAGGTCACCCTACGATCCCATTTGACTCATTTGAACGATTCGAATATGTCCCTAGGGGTCCTAGGACCCCTAGGGACATATGTCATCGTTTAATGAGTCAAAAGGGGTCATAGGTCACCCTACGACCCCCTTTGACCCATATGAATGATTCAAATATGTCCCTAGGGGTCCTAGGACCCCTAGGGACATATGTCATCATTTAATGAGTCAAAGGGGATCATAGGTTACCCTATGACCAGCTTTGACCCATATGAACGATTCGAATATGTCCCTAGGGGTCCTAGAACCCCTAGAGACATATGTCATCATTTAATGGGTCAAAAAGGGTCATAGGTTACCCTATGACCCCATTTGACCCATATTACCCATTCGAATATGTCCCTAGGGGACCTAGGACCCCTAGGGACATATATCGTCGTTTAATGGGTCAAAGGGGGTCATAGGTCACCCTACGACCCCATTTGACTCATATGAACGATTCAAATATGTCCCTAGGGGTCCTAGGACCCCTAGGGACATATGTCATCGTTTAATGAGTCAAAGGGGGTCATAGGTCACCCTACGACCCCCTTTGACCCATATGAGCGATTCAAATATGTCCCTAGGGGTCCTAGGACCCCTAGGGACATATACCGTCATTTAATGAGTCAAAGGTAACCTATGACCCCCTTTGACCCATATGAACGATTCGAATATGTCCCTAGGGGTCCTAGGGCCCCTAGAGACATATGTCATCGTTTAATGGGTCAAAGAGGGTCATAGGTTACCCTATGACCCCATTTGACCCATATTACCCATTCGAATATGTCCCTAGGGGTCCTAGGACCCCTAGGGACATATGTCGTCATTTAATGGGTCAAAGGGGGTCACCTATGACCCCCTTTGACTCATATGAACGATTCGAATATGTCCCTAGGGGTCCTAGAACCCCTAAGGACATATCTCGTCGTTTAATGGGTCAAAGGGGGTCATAGGTCACCCTATGACCCCCTTTGACCCATATGAACCATTCGAATATGTCCCTAGGGTCCCAGGACCCCTAGGGACATATGTCTTTGTTTAATGGGTCAAAGAGGGTCATAGGTCACCCTATGACCCCCTTTGACCCATATTACCCATTCAAATATGTCCCTAGGGGTCCTAGGACCCCTAGGGACATATGTCATCATTTAATGGTTCAAAGAGGGTCATAGGTCACCCTATGGCCCCCTTTGACCCATATTACCCATTCGAATATGTCCCTAGGGGTCCTAGGACCCCTAGAGACATATATCGTCGTTTAATGGGTCAAGAGGGTCATAGGTCACCCTATGACCCCCTTTGACCCATATGAACGATTCGAATATGTCCCTAGGGGTCTTAGGACCCCTAGAGACATATGTCGTCATTTAATGGGTCAAAGAGGGTCATAGGTTACCCTATGACCCCATTTGACCCATATTACCCATTTGAATATGTCCCTAGGGGTCCTAGGACCCCTAGGGACATATGTCATTGTTTAATGGGTCACCCTATGACCCCCTTTGACTCATATGAATGATTCAAATATGTCCCTAGGGGTCCTAGGACCCCTAGGGACATATGTCGTCGTTTAATGAGTCAAAGGGGGTCATAGGTCACCCTATGACCCCCTTTGACCCATATGAACGATTCGAATATGTCCCTAGGGTCCTATTACCCCTAGGGACATATGTCGTCATTTAATGGGTCAAAGAGGGTCATAGGTCACCCTATGACCCCCTTTGACCCATATTACCCATTCGAATATGTCCCTTGGGGTCCGAGGACCCCTAGGGACATATGTCGTCGTTTAATGGGTCAAAAAGGGTCATAGGTCACCCTATGACCCCCTTTGACCCATATTACCCATTTGAATGTGTCCCTAGGGGTCTTAGGACCCCTAGAGACATATATCGTCGTTTAATGGGTCAAGAGGGTCATAGGTCACCCTATGACCCCCTTTGACCCATATGAACGATTCGAATATGTCCCTAGGGGTCCTAGGACCCCTAGAGACATATGTCGTCATTTAATGGGTCAAAGAGGGTCATAGGTTACCCTATGACCCCATTTGACCCATATTACCCATTCGAATATGTCCCTAAGGGTCCTAGGACCCCGAGGGACATATGTCGTCGTTTAATGGGTCAAAAGGGGTCATAGGTCACCCTATGACCCCCTTTGACCCATATGAACAATTCGAATATGTCCCTAGGGTCCTAAGACCCCTAGGGACATATGTCGTCATTTAATGGGTCAAAGAGGGTCATAGGTCACCCTATGACCCCCTTTGGCCCATATTACCCATTCGAATATGTCTCTTGGGGTCCAAGGACCCCTAGGGACATATGTCATCATTTAATGGGTCACCTATGACCCCCTTTGACCTATATTACCCATTCGAATATGTTGCTAGGGGTCCTAGGACCCCTAGGGACATATGTCGTCGTTTAATGGGTCAAAGAGGGTCATAGGTCACCCTAGGACCCCCTTTGACCCATATGAATGATTCGAATATGTCCCTAGGGGTCTGAGGACCCCTAATGACATATGTCGTCGTTTAATGGGTCAAAGAGGGTCATAGGTCACCCTATGACCCTCTTTGACCCATATGAATGATTCGAATATGTCCCTAGGGGTCTGAGGACCCCTAGGGACATGTGTCATTGTTTAATGGGTCAAAGAGGGTCATAGGTCACCCTATGACCCTCTTTGACCCATATGAATGATTCGAATATGTCCCTAGGGGTCTGAGGACCCCTAGGGACATATGTCATCGTTTAATGGGTCAAAGAGGGTCATAGGTCACCCTATGACCCCATTTGACCCATATTACCCATTCGAATATGTCCCATTCGAATATGTCCCTAGGGGTCCTAAGACCCCTAGGGACATATGTCATCGTTTAATGGGTCAAAGGGGGTCATAGGGTTTGACCCATATGAACAATTTGAATATGTCCCTAAGGGTCCTAGGACCCCTAGAGAAATATGTCATCGTTTAATGAGTCAGAGAGGGTCATAGGTCACCCTATGACCCCCTTTGACCCATATTACCCATTCGAATATGTCCCTAGGGGTCCTAGGACCCCTAGAGACATATATCGTCGTTTAATGGGTCAAAGAGGGTCATAGGTCACCCTATGACCCCCTTTGACCCATATGAATGATTGGAATATGTCCCTAGGGGTCCTAGGACCCCTAGGGACATATGTCATCGTTTAATGGCTCAAAGAGGGTCATAGGTCACTCTATGACCCCCTTTGACCCATATTACCCATTCGAATATGTCCCTAGAGGTCTTAGGACCCCTAGGGACATATGCCATCGTTTAATGGGTCAAAGGGGGTCATAGGTCACCCTATGACCCCCTTTGACCCATATGAATGATTCGACTATGTCCCTGGGGGTCCTAGGACCCCTAGGGACATATGTCATCATTTAATGGGTCAAAGGGGGTCATACGTGCCCTTTGACCCATATGAACGATTCGACTATGTCCCTAGGGGTCCTAGGACCCCTAGGGACATTTGTCATCGTTTAATGGGTCAAAGAGGGTCATAGGTCACCCTATGACCCCCTTTGACCCATAATACCCATTCGAATATGTCCCTAGGGGTCGTAGGACCCCTAGAGACATATGTCATCGTTTAATGGGTCAAAGGGGGTCATAGGTCACCCTATGACCCCCTTTGACTGATATGAAAGATTTGGCTATGTCCTTGGGGGTCCTAGGGACACATGTCGTCATTTAATGGGTCGAAGACCCCCTTTGACCCATTAAAGGATGACATATGTCCCTAAGGGTCATAGGACCCCTAGAGACATATATCGTCGTTTAATGGGTCAAAGAGGGTTATAGGTCACCCTATGACCCCCTTTGACTCTTATATATTAATAATATACATATTAATAATATACATATATATTAATAATATACATATCAATATAATATATATATATATATATATATATACATATACATATTACATTATTATATTTAATGAAAATATTACGTTATTATATAAATATGTTAATAACATACATATTAATATAATAATATTTATAATATATATTATATTTAATAAAAATATTACGTTGTTATATAAATATTATATTATTATAAATATTAATATAATAATATATAATACATATTATATTTAATGAAAATATTACGTTATTGTATATATTAATAACATACATATTAATATAATAATATATAATACGTATTTTATATATATAAATTACGTTATTATATTTAGTAAAAGTAATAATAATATATATTATATTTATAGATTGTAATAAGATTAACATAAAATATTATTATATATTACTAGATTATATCTTGTATGTTTACATTACGTTATTATATATATATAATATATTAAAATACGCCTTTACATATTAATATAAGTGAAATGATTTAAAAATAAAAAACTAGAACGTTTAAATCGAATTTCCCTCCAAAATTTGAAGATTTTTGGAATTTGACTACCGAGCCATATCGGATATCCGATATCAAATCGGATATTTGATTTGAAATCGGATATCCAATTTTGAATCGGATATCCGATCAAGCTTGGTATTTACCAAGCCTGCCCGGTCAACCCCAAAGACATGTTTATAGAGAGTTTTAGTGATACTCAGACTTCGGGTAGCCGTCTAACAATGTTATTTTGATCGAAATTGAATGAAACTAAATGAGTTTTTTAATATCGCTCTCTATATTCCATCAATATAATTTCTGTCAAATTCTGAGTTCGATAAGTATTTATTAGTTAATTATCAATGAAGATTATTGTAAAGTGCTGATTGACATACTGAAGGAAAATAACTATAACTTTCAAACGGTATAACATTTTTTAAATCTAAAAGTTGCATCACATTTTATACTTCGCCTAGTATAAGAAAAAAATAAAAACAAAAAAAATTTGATCAAATTTTTTATTAGTTAGGGTGGTCAGACACGAGACTTTTTTTAATCCGAAAAAGTTTTGGTAGAAAATTCATATTTAATTATTTATTTGGAATAAAAATATCAAAAAATATGCGTCACATCCGGGCATGAGTCTAGTTTTCATATCTATAATTATATTAAAAAAATATTATGATTCGATTTTGATTAAGGTGGTCAGACATACACCTACTTTTTATTTTCGCCCTGAAATTTTCTTAGTACTGCATTAAAATTCAAACTTTTGACCAATCAATTATTTTTTTCTCCTGATAAGGCCTAGTAGTTTAGAAACTAAATTAAATTTTCTACAAATTATTTTCTTACAACTTTTTGATATAAAGTCCATAACCACTTCAACATTATGTGTCAAGTTGACATAACCCTGATTTGCTGATTTTTCATTGCCACTTAAAGCCATAGTTTGGTACACCATGATCTTGCACATACCCTAAAATAATCATTATTCGAAGAGGATATTAAAAGTATAAGTAAAATGATATTATATAAAGTTTGTATGTTTTCTTGGTGAATAAGTGTAAAAAGAATTCTTCTTTAATTTAATTGTTCTTTTAGCAATAAAAGTAAAAATGTATATTTTTAATCTATTTTTTAAAGTAATTAAAATAATTAAAACAAAAATATACATATTATATATGATCTTTACAATTAAAATATTAATTAATATTTTAATTTTATAATCAAAGTTGGCTTATATGGAGGTCACCCTATATGGGCAACTATTTAATTACAAAATTTTGACAAAATTTTGTATTTATATTAACAAAATAAAATATTAATTAATAATTAAGCCTATAATTAAGATAAGATTCAATTGTTAATATTATAATTACAATAATATAAAAAATATTTTAGTTATATAGTTATTAAAATTTAAAACTATAATTTAATTTTTTTTGGATCGGTAAGTGGGTGAAGCCTAGATTAATTATTATGTGACCTAGATAAGAGGCTCGCAATTTATTGTTGTGTTGTAGTCTCTTGCCTAAATTTAAAACTATAATTTATTAATTAAATTTAAAGTGATTTTGAAATAAATAAAATTTTCAAAAATAATATAATGCAATCTTAAATTTAAATAGCTAGGAAACTAAAGATTAATTATCAAGAGTGAGTTTGATATTCAAATTAATTAGTCGATAGGCTTTTAATGTAGGATTGTTCTTATAATTTTTTATCAAAAAATTTGTTTGAGGTGTGATGCTAAGAAAATAATGTTTGACATTATATATTTCTAATTTTATTTGAAAAAAACTTCTTATCTATTTTTTATTTAGTAAAACAATCATTATTCGAAGATAATATTAAAAATATAAGCAAAATGATATTATATAAAGTTTGTCTATTTTCCTGGTGAATAAGTGTAAAAAAAAATTCTTCTTTATTTTAATTGCAATAAAAGTAAAAATGTATATTTTTTATCTATTTTTTTAAATAATTAAAATAATTAATACAAATTTTCTTTTTTTATCAATTAAAACATAAAATAGAAAAATACAAATGCAATAATAACATCTTCACATTAAAAAAATTAAGTTATAATAATATATTCAAAACTTTATATACTAAATTTAATATTACTTCTTATATTAAAAATTAAATAAATAGTTTCTCAATATTTTTTATTTTTATAAAAATAAAAATCATTGATTTAATTAATTAAACAATATTTATATACTAAAGTTAAGATTATTTTTTATATTAAAAGTAAAATGTTTTCTCAATAGTTTTGTTAGCTTTGGACAACTATTTGTCCATTTGCTATTATTTAGCAAGTAATTGTTTTGCTAACTAATTGGTTAGATTAGAAAATAATATTTGTTAATTAATTGACCACTTTTGGAAAGAACTAGAAACCGACTTGGTTAGGGTTGTTAAGTTGTTTTAATCTCAACTGTCGATTGTAAATCAATCTCGGCCATTGGTTTACCAACAGGAGTAGTATAAAAGGAGGTCAGGGGGGCATTTGGAGAAACATTTGCAGTGTTAGCAAATAGTCTTGCACTGTTAGCAAGGGTGAAGTGTTAGCATGGGAATAGCAGTGGGGAATATCAACGGGATAAATTAGGAGGTTGTCGAAATTCTACCAGTAAGAGGCAAGGAATTTTGTATCTCTTAATTTGCTGAAGTTTAATATAATTTCTCATTTATAGAACTGGTTTTCCCTTAGGGGTTTTTCCAAGGACAATTTGTCCAAAAATATTGTGTTCATTGTGTTGTTCATTTCTTTTCGTATTTTATAAGTGAAGTTGCAGTTGGGTTATTTTTTGATATTAGCTAGGAATTTATTTTTAGCAGTTTAATAATCATTTATGATAGGAGATTAATAATTAGTGATTGCAATAGTTAATTTTTTCACATGGTATCAGAGCATTGTTAAGGGTAGAAGAGTTTTTCCCTAGGAAAGAAATTTTGATCTCTTTAGATTTATTATTGCTTTAAACCCTTGAGATGGCTTCAACTGGTTTGAGAGATCAGGATAGATTGGATGGTGCCTTATATTTTGGTGTTTGGAAGGCCATAATTTCTTTATTGTTTGAAGAGAATGGTATCAAGGATTATGCTACCAGTGTTGTACCTATACCAACAGATGCAACACAGCTTGCAGCATATAAGAAGGATGATGCCAAAGCCAAGAGGATTATCCTTGATGGTGTCAAGGATCATATTGTTTCACATATCGCAGAGCTAGATATGGTGAAGAAGATGTGGGATGCCATTCTGAATCTATACCAGAATGCTATAGCCAATAAGAAGTTGATTCTCAGAGAGAAGCTAAAGAATACCCAAATGAATCAGGGAGAAGACGTCACAAGTTACCTTACCAGGCTCAGACTTGTCAAGGATGAGTTAGCAGTTGTTAGAGATAGCCCTAGTGATGACGAGCTAGTGAGAATAGCCCTAAATGGGTTTACTAAACAATGGAGTGTCTTTGTTCAATTTGTTAGTGGACGAGATACTTTATCGAGTTGAGATTGACTATGGACTGATTTCACTCAAGAGGAGTTTAGACTAAGTCTTGTCAATGGGGCCAACAAGAGTCAGAAAAATGAGGTGGAACAAGAGAATGTTGCCCTAGCAGGTAAAGGGAAAGCAAAGAAGGGATCTAGCAAAGGATCAAATTCAAAAAATGAAAAGAAGAAGAAGGATCTTTCTAAGGTCAAGTGCTTTGGATGTCACAAGTTTGGCCACTATGTCAGTGATTGCCCAGAGAGGAAGAAGGGTAAGAAGTAGGTGGCAGCTTCAGCAAGTGCAGAAGAACTCTCCAGTAGAATGGAAGATGAGTTTGCACTCATAGCTTGTATGGTTAGCTCAACCTCATAGTGTGTTGTGTATATAGATAGTGGGGCATCATTTCATATGATAGGAGTTAGAGAGTACTTCTCCAGTTACAAGGAGGAGGACACCAACATCCAGATTTCTATGGGAAACTTGTCCAAACTCAACCCTATTGGGAAAGGGACTGTTCAGTTTCAGAGGGAGAATGGAAAGATAATTCCACTTCATGATGTGTTATATGTGCCAGGCTTAGGTATGAATTTGATTTCTGTATCTGTTCTTCAGGATAGGGGGTATAACGTACTCTTTAGAGGGAAAAATGTGTTGATTAAGCACAAGGATTGGAAATCACCCATAACTATTGGAGTTAGGAGTGGTCACCTTTATAGATTGCAGTTTGATACTCCTAAGGCACTCATGAGCAATAATAATCCTAGAGATCTTGGAGAGCTATGGCATAGGAGGATGGGCCATATTCATCATGGAGCACTTAGATTACTTTGTGATACAATGAAAGGTGTTCCAGAGGTGAGCATAGAGCATGACAATGTATGTAAGCGATGTGTGTTGGGGAAGTTTGCGAAAGCATCTTTTCCAAGGAGTGACACCAGATCTAAGGGTGTTCTTGATCTAGTACATTCAGATGTTTGTGGACCGATGTCGATGAAATCTCTCAAAGGATATGAGTACTATGTTACTTTTATTGATGATTTCTCTAGAAAGACCTAGATATACTTCTTGAAGACTAAGGATGAGGTTTTCAGTCAATTCCAAGAGTTCAAGGCTCTTGTGGAGAATTTGACAGGAAAGAAGATAAAGGTTCTTCGGTCAGACAATGGAGGCCAGTACAAAGGAAATGTCTTCCAGGAGTTCTGTACCAGAGAAGGAATCAAGAGAGAATGGATTGTTCCTTACAATCCACAGTAGAATGGAGTCACTGAGAGGAAGAACCATTCTATATCAGAGGCAGCAAGAGCTATGCTACATGACCAGGACATGCTCCGTTACTTATGGGCAGAGGCATGTAATACAACAATCTACATCCAAAATAGAGTTCCACACAAGGTGCTAGGGAAGATGACACTAGAGGAGGCTTTCACAGGGAATAAGCCAAATGTTAGTCACTTTAGGATATTCAGGAGTTTGACATATTGTCATATTCCTGGAGATAAACGTACAAAGTTAGATCAAACTGCAAAGAGGGGGTACTTTGTTGGGTACAGTGAGACCTCAAAGGCATATAGGATTTTCATTCTGAGGACTAAAAGAATAATTGTTAGACGTGATGTCAAGTTCATGGAGGACAAGACATTTAGGAGATCGAGAGATTTTCTAGTAGATGATCAGAGTGTACAGCCAACAAAAGCTTCAAGACCAAGTCAAGGGCAAAAAAGCTCAAGTACAGTTACCAGTATGAGTGTAGAATTAGTTAGTGAAGATTCATAGGGTATGGAGAAATAGGTGCAATAGGAAATGCATCTAGGAGACTTAGAGGTTTATATTTCATCCTCTACAGTTGGTAGCGGGAACCATGAGGTTTAAGATACACAAAGGGATACTCAAGAGTTTGTGGGAGCTCCTAGGAAGAGTACTAGACAATGAAGACAACTAGCCAAGTTCAATGACTATGTGGCATTAGTTAGTCAGTTGGTAGATAGTGAGCCTTCTAGCTATCAGGAAGCTATAGAACATTAGGTATGGTGAGATGCTATAGTTGAGGAATATTCTTCAATAATGCAGAATGATGTGTGGGAGGTAGTACCTAGACCAACAGATAGGGTTGTAGTTGGATCACATTGGATCTATAAGATAAAGCATGGTGCAGATGGTAGCATCAAGAAATACAAGGCGAGGTTTGTGGCAAAGGGGTTCTCTCAGAAGGAGGGAATAGACTATGAGGAGACATTTGCTCCAGTTGCTAGGTATACTTCTATCCGAGCTGTAATCTCACTTGCAGCACAGATGGGATGGCAAATCCATCAAATGGATGTCAAGACAGCATTCCTTAATGGTGATTTGAAGGAGGAGGTATACATAGAACAACCAGAAGGCTTTGTAGCACACAAAAAAGAGACCCACATGTGCAAATTGAAGAAAGCATTGTACGGACTCAAGTAGGCTCCTAGAGCATGGTATGAGTGCATTGATACGTACTTGTAGAAAATGGGCTTTGTGAAGAGTGAAGCAGATGCTAACCTCTACTAATTGGTGGTTGGGGATGAGATTCTCATTCTTGTTCTTTATGTGGATGACCTATTTCTTACAGGGTCACTAGGGCTCATAGTGAATTGCAAGAGGAACCTTGCAGAAGAGTTTGAGATGAAGGATTTAAGACTTATGCACTACTTTCTAGGAATGGAAGTGTGGCAAACAGATGAGGAGATTTTCCTTGGTCAAGGGAAATATTGCATTGAAATCTTGAAGAAATTCAGGATGGAGGATTGCAAAGCCATGTCTACACCCATGATCATGAATTGGAGGAAGGTAGATACAACTAAGGAGAAAGATGTAGATCTCACTTTATACAGATAGTTGATCAGTTTGCTTATGTATTTGGTCAACACTAGGCCAGATATAGCATTTGTAGTTAACTCTCTTAGTCAGTTCATGGTTGAACCAAAGAGAATGCATTGGATAGCGGCTAAGCATGTGCTATGTTACTTGTGTGGTACAGTCAAGTATGGGATCAGATATGTTCGAGGTGAAGGTATCAGGTTGATAGGCTATACTGATGCAAATTGGGCAGGAAGTACAATAGACAAAAGGAGCACTTCAAGGTGTTGTTTCAGCTTGGGATCAGGAGTTGTTTCTTGGTTCAGCAGGAAGCAAAAGCATGTGGCTCTAAGTTCAACAGAAGCAAAATACTGTTAGGAATAAGGTGTCTCAACCTTGTATAATTCCTATTCTTATTATTATTTGTTCTGTAAAATGTATTTATGCAAATAATATGTAAATGTGAGTGTACATGTCTAGTTGGCATGTTGATCACTTACATGTGTCGGCATCTTGAAGTGTGTGAAGGAGATCATAGCTGAAATGGTTATGACAGATTCCTATGACGCGTAAGAGCTATTTAAGGAATGAGCTATGATAGGTGTAAGAGAATCTTATGACATGAGGCCTATTTGGGCACCCAAGAATGAGTGGTTGGTGTGTGTAAGAGAATATGCCAAAAATAGGTTGGTATGACAGATTCCCTTACACTTCTCTTGTGATCACTATTTTTGGTAGATTCTATGACAAGCTGTCATTGTCTATTCAAGGGATGGATGCCCTTTTCTTGGTATTGGATGTACGTGTGGCATTGTGCATGTTTCTTAGTGGTTGAGCCATGAAAAATGCCCAACTCCATTATGGGCATTTTGTTGGGTCTTAAGATGTTCATAAAACGGGTATTGCATGTTGTAATGCAATAGTGTGATAGATGAAAGTTTGCAGGTACTAAGGTGTTGCTGGAGTCTTCTATTGTTGATGTTGAACTTGCATTACAAGTGTATTGTAATCTTGTGTTGAAGATAATACATTGTGCAGGTTCTAGAGGGGTGGGGTTGTTTTACCGAAAGGTTTTTCCCCACCGAAAAATCTTTTTGTTATGTGTTCTTTCTCTATCTAATTTCTATAAGCATGGTTGGCTGCAATAATGTTGTTTACATGATATTGAATCTGTAAGTGTAGAAGATTTTAAAAGGATTTGCACCATACTTTCCTTATGAGATTAGTGTAGGAAGCTGTTTTTGCACCTGAGTTTCCTTACAAGTGGTATCAGAGCTTGATCAACTTTTGATCCTAGTTGTTGGGTAGGTTTTTTGAGCTAATCTCAAGTTGAGTGGGAATCTTGTGTAGAGCATCTTGAATCTTATTTGTAGATTAAGATGGCGAGTTCATCATATAGAAGAATGGAGGTGGAGAAATTTAATGGCACTAATTTTGAGTTGTGGAAACTCAAGATGGAAGACATGTTGGAAGATCGTGACCTATGGGAAGCGACTACAAGTTCTACAAGACCAACAACTATAAATCAAGCAGATTGGGATATCAAAGATCGTAAAGCTAAGGGTCTCATAAGACTCTGTTTAACCGATGCAGTCCTTCTGAATGTTCTAGATGAGAAAACCGCATATAGTCTATAGGAGAGACTTGGGGCCGTGTATCAGGCCAAATCTCTGGTAAACAAGTTGTTCCTGAGGAAGAAGTTGTATTCTCTGCGAATGGAGGAAGGTGGATCCTTAATGGATCATTTAAATGCATTTAATCTGCTGGCTACACAGTTGACATCTGCCGGTGTCAAGTTAGAGGAGGAGGATCATTGCTACACACTTTTGTGTTCTTTACCGGATTCATGGGACCATCTTGTGATGGCTCTCGAAAGCTCATTAGTCACCTTCAAAATGGATGATGTGGTGTCTTCGTTGCTATCAGAGGAGATGCAGAGAAAGGCTTCCGTTTCGAAAAAAGAAGCCCTTGCTGTTCGTGGGAGATCCACGGAAAGAGGAAATAAAAATGACAATAAGTGTGACAATAAGGGTAGATCCAAATCCCGTGGGAAGTCAAAGACTTCCAATAAGTCCAAGGAAAAATGTTGGAACTGCGAAAAGACTGGGCACTTCCGTAAAGACTGTAAAGAGCCTAAGAAGAAGAAGAAAGCCTCTGATTCTGGTTCTGAAAAATCTCAAGAAGATGGCGATGCATTCATCATAGCTTTGGCAACCCATGCATTTGATGATGTGTGGTTGGTTGAATCGGGTGCATCTTTTCACATGACCTTTCATCAAAATTGGTTCTCAAGATATGAAGAGTTCGATGGTGGAAAGGTGTACTTGGGTGATGATTCTCACCTAAAGATAGTTGGACGCGGAAGGGTCACTATCAAATTTCTTGATGGACGAGTAAAGGGAATCAATGGAGTTATGCACATTCCAGGCTTGGCACGAAACCTATTATCTATAAGCATGCTGAATGATGTACGTGTGCAAGTTGTTTTTTCAGAAGAAGGATGTAAGATGATTAGAGGATCGATGGTGCTTGCTAAGGGTACTAGGAGAGGTACTTTGTTTCAGCTAGATGCATGTATTCCTCTATGTAATAGTTCTTCATCCTCACCATCTGAACGAGTAGTGAAGAATTATGTGGTTATTGGTTTTGATGGCAATGCAAACACTTTGGAGGGTAAGCTTCCTACAGAAAAGACAATGTTGTGGCATATGAGACTTGGCCACATTGGTGAGAAGGGTCTCAGAACCCTGAAAAAGAAAAATCTTGTTGAAGGGTTAAATGATTGCAATCTCAAGTTCAAATTCTATGAACACTGTGTATATGGTAAACAAAATCGTGTTTAGTTTTACCCTAGTTCTCACAAATCTTTTGATGTTTTGGATCTTATTCATTCTGATGTATTTGGTCTTGTGAAAGTTCCTTTGATCTCCAAGTCTATATTTTTTGTATCATTCATAGATGATTACAGTAGAAGGACATGGATTTATTTCCTTAAAAGTAAGACACAAATCTTTAGTCAATTCAAGGAATTTAAAGCCCTTGTAGAGAATTAGACTAGTAAGAAGATTAAGTGTGTGAGAACTGACAATGGTGGTGAGTTTTGCTCAGCAGAGTTTGAACAGTTCTATAAAGAACAAGGTATCGAGAGGCATAAGGAAACTCCTTATACTCCAAAGCAAAATGGGGTTGCAGAGAGAATGAATAGGACACTGATGGAGAAGGCTAGGAGTATGCTTAGTGGAGCTGGTTTAGAACAAAGGTTTTGGGCCGAAGCTGTGGCCACTGCTTGCTATCTAGTTAACAGATCTCCTACATCAGCTCTTGTTGGTAAGACACCCATGGAGGTGTGGTCTGGTAAGAAGCCTTCAATTAGACATCTTTGTGTTTTTGGTTGTGAAGCTTATGCATATGGTCCAAAGGAGAAAAGATCTAAGTTGGAAAACAAAGCTGTTAAATGTATTTTCATCGAGTACAGTGCTGGTGTGAAAGGATACAAGCTTTGGGATCTTGTGACTAGTAAGGTGTTGTATAGAAGAAATGTTATTTTTAGAGAGCTAACATCTTCTCCTATTGTGCTACAACCAGATGAAAAAGAAAAGAAAAAAGATGTTGTTCAGTTGCCTCCTACCCCTGAGAAGACTGAACGGAGAGACCATGTTGGGTCTAATGATGAGGAGAGCTCTAGCAGCTTTGATAGTTTAGAAGAAGAGGAAGAACAACCTCAACCTCAGCCCTTGAGGAGATCCATGAGAGAAAGAAAGCAACCAGAAAGGTTTGGTTATTCCATGTTAGATTCCAGTTGTGCTTTTGCTTTGATTACTAACACTGATGAGCCTAGATCTATAAAAGAGGCTCTGGGTATGGAAGATGCAGGTTCCTAGATTGAGGCTATGGATGATGAGATGGCTTCATTAGAGAAAAATAAAACATGGGACCTTGTACCTTTGCCTAAAGGGAGAAAACTTGTTGGCTGTAAATGGGTGTTCAAGAAGAAATTCTGTGCAGATGGCAGTGTTGAAAGGTACAAAGCTAGATTGGTTGCAAAGGGGTATTCACAGATAGAGGAAATAGATTATGGTGAAATATTCTTTCCTGTTGCAAAGTTGACATCCATTAGATTTCTGTTATCTCTTGCTGCATCAAATGATTTAGAGATAGAATAGATGGATGTGAAGATAGCTTTCCTTCATGGTGATTTGGAGGAAGAGATTTATATGTCACAGCCTGAGCACTACATTGTTAAAGGTAAAGAATCCTTTGTTTGTAGATTGAAGAAATCTCTATATGGTTTGAAGCAATCTCCTAGGATGTGGTACCTTAAGTTTGATTCCTTTGTGTTGTCAATTGGATTTGTAAGATCAAAATAAGATCATTGTGTTTATTTCAGAGTTGAAAATGATTGCCTTCTTATTGTTGCATTATATGTTGATGATATGTTGCTGTTTGGGAAGGGTAAGGGTATGATTTCTAATTTTAAATATCAGTTGTTAGCACAGTTTGAGATGAAAGATCTTGGGGCAGCTAGGTACATCTTGGGTATGGAAATCAGTAGAGATAGGTCTAACAGAAAACTTTGGTTGAGTCAGAGTAAGTATGTGAAGTCTGTGTTGGACAGGTTCAGCATGGCAGATTGTAGACCACTATGTGTTCCTATTTCTGTGGGAACAAAGTTATCTGTAGATGATTGTCCAAAATCTTCTAGTGAGGTGGAGGACATGAGTAGAGTACCTTATGCTAGTGCAGTTGGCAGTCTTATGTATGCTATCGTCTGTACTAGACCAGACATTGCCCAAGCAGTGGGAGTCCTAAGTCAGTTTATGGCTAATCTTGGATGGATACATTGGGATGCAGTTAAGAGAGTATTCAGATATTTGAGGGGTACATCAGATTACTCCATATGTTATCATGGTAACTCTTCTGGATCTTCGCATTTAGTTTGTATTCATGGGTTTGTGGATTCAGATTGGGCAGGTGATATTGATCACAGGAGATCCACTAGTGGTTATGTGTTCACTGTGTTTGGTGGTGCCATCAATTGGATGAGTAAGCGACAACCTATGGTTGCTTTGTCCACTATAGAAGCTGAGTACATGGATGCTACTCATGCTTGTAAGGAAGCCATTTGGCTTAAGAGATTGTGTTCTGATGTTGGTGTTGATGTAGAACAAATTACTATTTGGTGTGACAGTCAGAGTGCTATTTGCCTTGCGAAGAATCCAACTTTCCATGCCAGAACGAAGCACATTGATGTACAGTTTCACTTTGTGAGAGATATGGTGGAAGATGGAAAGGTAAATTTGGAGAAGGTAGATACTATAAAGAATGTTGCAGATGCATTAACGAAACCAGTGGGCACTGAGAAGTTTAAATGGTGTTCGGAGTCTATGGGCCTTTCGGCCTATAGCGGTTAGTTCCTATTATGTTCCTGATTGCTCTTACAAGGTGTTCGACAAGTGGGAGAATGTTAGGAATAAGGTGTCTCAACCTTGTATAATTCCTATTCTTATTATTATTTGTTCTATAAAATGTATTTTTGCAAATAATATGTAAATGTGAGTGTACATGTCTAGTTGGCATGTTGATCACTTACATGTGTCAACATCTTGAAGTGTGTGAAGGAGATCATAGCTGAAATGGTTATGACAGATTCCTATGACGCGTAAGAGCTATTTAAGGAATGAGCTATGATAGGTGTAAGAGCATCTCATGACATGAGGCCTATTTGGGCGCCCAAGAATGAGTGGTTGGTGTGTGTAAGAGAATATGCCAAAAATAGGTTGGTATGATGGATTCCCTTACACTTCTCTTGTGACCGCTATTTTTGGTGGATTCTATGACAAGCTGTCATTGTCTATTCAAGGGATGGACGCCCTTTTCTTGGTATTGGATGTACATGTGGCATTGTGCATGTTTCTTGGTTTTTGAGCCATGAAAACGCCCAACTCCATTATGGGCATTTTGTTGGGTCTTAAGATGTTCATAAAATAGGTATGGCATGTTGTAATGCAATAGTGTGATAGATGAAAGTTTGCAGGTATTGAGGTGCTGTTGGAGTCTTCTATTGTTGATGTTGAACTTGCATTGCAAGTGTATTGTAATCTTGTGTTGAAGATAATACATTGTGCAGGTTCTGGAGGGGTGGGGTTGTTTTACCGAAAGGTTTTTCCCCACCGAAAAATCTTTGTGTTATGTGTTCTTTCTCTATCTAATTTCTGTATGCATGGTTGGCTGCAATAATTTTGTTTACATGATATTGAATCTATAACCGTAGAAGATTTTAAAAGGATTTGCACCATACTTTCCTTATGAGATTAGTGTAGGAAGCTATTTCTGCACCTGAGTTTCCTTACAAATACATAGAATCTAGCATGGTGACATGTGAAGCTATATGGTTTCGCAAGTTGTTAGTAGCTTTGTTTCGTCAGAAGGTTGAGACTACTGTGATACATTGTGAAAATCAGAGTTGCATCAAGTTGTTTGAAAATCCAATGTTTCATGATAGGTCTAAACATCTAGATATCAGATATCACTTCATCAGAGATTGTGTACAAAGGGGAGTTGTTCAGCTATAGTACATACCTATAGAGGAGCAGGTAGCAGACATTCTGACTAAACCATTGGGGAAGGCAAAATTTATCTTCTTCAGAGATAAGTTAGGTGTCCTGCAAAACAACTTCCTCGCTAAGAGGGAGTGTTAGTTTTGTTAGCTTTGGACAGTTGTTTGTCCATTTGTTATTATTTAGCAAGTAATTGTTTTGCTAACTAATTGGTTAGATTAGAAACAAATATTTGTTAATTAATTGACCACTTTTAGAAACAACTAGAAATTGACTTGGTTAGGGTTGTTAAGTTGTTTTAATCTCAATCGTCAATTGTAAATCAATCTCGACCGTTGGTTTACCAACAAGAGTAGTATAAAAGGAGGTCAAGGGGGCATTTGGAGAATATGAAGTTTGGAGAAATGTTTGTAGTGTTAGAAAACAATCTTGTAGTGTTAGCAAGGGCACAGTGTTAGTGTAGGAATAGCAGTGGGGAATATCAGTGAGATAAATTACGAGGTTGTCAAAATTCTGCTAGTAAGAGGCAAGGAATTTTGTATCTCTTGATTTGTTGAAGTTTAATATAATTTCTCATCTATAGAACTGGTTTTCCCTTAGGGGTTTTTCTAGGGACAATTTGTCCGAAAATATTGTGTTCATTGTGTTGTGCATTTCTTTTCATATTTTATAAGTGAAGTTGCAGTTGTGTTATTTTTTGATATTAGCTAGGAATTTATTTTCAGCAGTTTAATAATTGTTTATGATAGGAGATTAATAATCATTTATAATCTGCAAATTTTTGAGAAAAACATCCAAAATAATCCCTCTAATATGGATCTTCTTGCCCAGGTTATAGCTACTAAGGATGCTCTTAGAAAGCACCAGCAGGTTAGGATTCAGGGAGCCAAGATCACATCTAGAGCCCACTGGCTTCAATATGGGGACAGAGGCTCTAAGTTTTTCTTTAACCTTCTTAAACATAAGCATATTAAAGAGCTTGTTGATAGGCTTTCAATTGATAATCATGATATTACTGATCCTGATGTTATTATTTAGGCTTTTGCCAACTATTATAAGGGCCTTTTTACCTCTGAAGACTCCTTTGAGGCTGAGTTTATAAGAGATAAATGCAAAGTTCTCATTCCTATAAAGTTGGACTCAGAAGATATTTTTGTCCTTGCTAAAGATATCTCTATTGAGGAGATTGAGGGAGCTATCAAGGCCCTCAAAAATGATGAAGCTCCGAGCCCTAATGGTTTCCTGGTTGAGTTCTATAAATCCAATATCAGTTGGATATGTAAGGATCTCAAGGACCTTTATTCTAAAGCTTTGACTAAGGGTTCCTTGGATCAAGATGTCAATAAAGGTATTATTAAGCTCCTCCCTAAAGATGGTGATAAGACCTTCATTAAGAATTGGAGGCTGATTACCCTTCTTAATGTTTCTTATAATATTTTGGCTAAAATCATGGCTCTTAGGTTGATCAATATTCTTCCTAAGTTTATTAATTCCACTCAAACTGATTTCATCAAGGGTAGGTACATTCTGGAGAATCTCATAACTAGTTGGGAAGTCATGGAGGTCTAAATGCTTGCATCAAAGCTCTGCCATGCTTCTTCTTGACTTTGAGAAGGCATATGACAGGGTTGAGTGGAGATTTCTTCTCATGATGTTAGATGCCTTTGGATTCCCTCCCTTCTTTTGTAAAATTGTGCAGATGCTTCTTAATGATGCCTCTGCTTAGGTTGAAGTCAATGGTGTTCTCTCTGCTCCTTTTTCTCTTGGTAGATCCATTAGACAGGGGTGTCCTCTAGCACCTTCTCTTTTTGTGATTCCCTCAGAGGCTCTCTTCAATATCCTCAGAGATAATTCCATCTCTCCTGAGGTTAGAGGTATTTACCTGCCTAATAATGAAGAGGTCATCAATTGTCAATTTGTGGATGATACCGCGCTTTTCTTTGAGCTATCAAAAAGAAACTTTAATGCTTTGCTGGATAAACTTAGTCTCTTCTATACTATATCTGGAGCTAAGATCTCCCAAGCTAAATCTATTTGCTTACGGTGGGAGGAGCAACCCCCGAATTGGCTTTCCCAATTCAACTTTCAATGGGGTGGTCATAATAAGATCACCAGATATCTTGGGATCCCCTTTTTGGTGGAGCTTTCCCTCAAAGACATGTGGTCTTGGGTTAAAGTGAAGATTGATAAGAAGCTTGGAAAATGGCATAATAGGGCCCTTTCTCTGGCAGGTAGAATTCAAGTTTGCCAAAAAATGTTGTCCTCTTACACCATTTATTACTCTTCCCCTTGGTTATTTAATAACTATCAGAATGCTGAAATTTAGAAGTCCATCTGAAACTTTCTTTGGTCTGATGGCAATAGAAATAATAAAATTCATTCTGTTAAGTGGGCTTGGTGCAGCACTGAAAAAACCCTTGGGGAGTTTGGGGTGAAATATTTAAGAACTCAGGGCATAGCCCTGTCTGCCAAGTGAATTTTTCAGTCCATGGAGGGTGATTCTCCTTGGAAAGTGTTGGTTAGAAACAACATTGGGAGGGATGTTCCTACGAAAGCTAAATCCTGGACTAACCTCCCCTTTTGTGATCTCTTGCTTGGCAACTTTCCTATTATGGTCCAAGGCTCCATGGTTTTTAGGTCTATCTGGAAGGCTTGGGATCATGTTAGGAAATTCATCACTCACAAAGAGTTTCACTCTAGCAATCAACTCCATGGTGAAAGGTCCATTTGGTGGAATCTTCACCTAAATGGTAAACCTTTGGCCCTTACCCAAGGGTGTTCTGCCAAACTTTGGGCTAAGAAAGGTATTAAGCAATTCATGGACCTTTATGAGCAAAATCATATTCTGCCTTGGAATGAGCTTAAGAATAAATATGGTATCCCAAACTCTAGTAGAAGAACTTATAACATGATTGTGCAAGCTGCTATTGGTCTTCCTGTTATTCGCAATTTTGATTCTCACAAGTATTTAAAGTGTAAATGGCCTGATGGTGTTGTCACTAACCTTCTTAAGGCTAAGAACATTTATAAAATTCTTGCTTGTAACACTGATATTATTGATCATGTTAATACTATTTGGTACTCCTCTTTTGATGCTGATGATTGGAAAAAGAATTTTGAAATTTTATGGAAGAATTCTATTGAACCTAAAATTAGATGCTTCAGATGGTTAGCCTTGTTGGACAGGCTGCCTATTAAGAGAGATTTTTCTAATTTTGATACTTGTAATTATTGTAGGGTTCCTGAAACTGGTAGACATATCCTTCTTGACTATATTTTTGCTAAATAATTATGGAATATGTTTGGCATTTTCTATCCTATTGATGTTAATATTCTTAATATTATTTATGGGCATATTGATGGTCTTCCTAAAGATACCAATTTATTTTGGAATATTTTGTTGTCTAACATTCTTTGGCAGATTTGGAAATGTAGGAACGAGGAAAGGTACCAAGGTAAGCAAATGGGTCTTTCTAAGTTTTTTTGAAAACTCACTTATTTTAAAATCTACTTGCAGGTGCAAGCTACCATGTTGATTTAGCAGAAGAAATTGTGAAGGTTCCTACACGATGGGTACCAATGGCATAGAACTTTGGATGACTTGCAAGTATTCGCACATGCTTGTAATAGGCTGACCAAGGAGATCAAAGAGAAAGGGCATGCCAGAAAAGAGGAATTATTCATGCTGATGCACATTCAAGAGCACAAAAGAATTGTTTGGATGGAGGGCCCCTTAGGGTGGACAGCGTGGGTGGATACACCCTATGATATTCTTGGCTAGATTGTTCCTCTACTCTTCTGTTATTCTTCTGACTCAATGTATAGTGGTTTCTGATACTCTGTGGTGAGGCTTGGCCTCCTTGTTTTCTCTCGTGGTGATCTTTTTGGTTCTCCTCCTTTTTCTATCTCTTATTTCTAATAGAATTTTTTTTTTTTTTCATAAAAAATAATATCACTTATTTAGTTAATTAAAATATACATGAAAATTAAGAAAAATAATATTCATAAATCTTTATAAAAAGAAATGCAATAGATTTGTAGTAATTGAAAAAAATAAATTTAAATTTTTAATAAAAATGAAATCTAAAAAATCTTGTTATGTATTTTCATTATTTAAAATAATAGTAAAATTATAATTTTTAATTAAATAAAAATATCAAAATTGAGATATACCACAATAAGATTCATAGTTATGTAGA
This sequence comes from Cupressus sempervirens, assembly GCA_028749045.1. Taxonomy (NCBI): domain Eukaryota; kingdom Viridiplantae; phylum Streptophyta; class Pinopsida; order Cupressales; family Cupressaceae; genus Cupressus; species Cupressus sempervirens. The sequence continues at coordinate 84,324,635 of CM053792.1, read as the reverse complement.
ATAATAATAAAATAAGTTTGTATAAAATAAAATAGTTTGTATTAATTGAAAAATATATTTTATTTTAATTTGTATAATAACCAAAAAAGTTAATCTATTTATTAATAATTAAAATAACAAATATAAATTATCTTTTTTATTAAACAAAAACTAAAATTAAAATAAACAATAATAAGATATCTAAATTTTGAGAATAATAAATAAAATAGATTTTTATTAAGAGAAATATATATTTTTAGTTTTAATTTTGGCAATAATGCAAAAAATATCTATTTTTTACTAATTAGAATAATCAATGTTAATTTTTTTATTTTATGAAATAAAAATATAAAAAATTAGAACAAAAAATAATAAGATACATAAATCTCTAAAATAATAAATAAATTGTCTATTTTTTAGTATTTTAATTTTTTCTTAAAAAAGTATGCATAGATCTTCTTGTGTGTAGAACATCTGCCTATACATATAGGATCAAAGTATTTCAAAGAACCACACATTTGAGAAGACTCGCACATTGAAAAATATTTGACATATTCATATGAATGAGGTTCAAGTTATATTTTCAATTATCAGTATTTTGGTAGTTGTCTATTTTGAATAGTGTTAAGTGTCAATTATTCATTTAATATATTGACTACTATCTTTCTTCTCTTTCTATACTAAAGGTTTGCATCTATTGTTTCAAAATAGAGGAGACATTATAGACATTTTCTTTGGTACCAGTTGGAGATTTTCTTGTTCTTACTGATTTTGTTGGGGAATTTCTTCTTCAAACACTAGGTTTTCCGTTTGGAGATTCATGTTACTTTCTCTACAAGTTACAACCTAGAAGCATTTTAGAGGCAACACGGTGCTCAACCAAACAGAGTAGAGATATTGAATTATTCTCTGGGTAGATGGTGATGAATCTTCCACCTTTGTAGTAAGCACATAAAGTGAATTATCCAAACTTAGACATCTAGCAAGATATTAAAATAAAAAATCCATCACTCTTCTATCCTACTAATTCTCCTAAACTCAAATCTCTAGGTTCAACTCCATGACTAGAGTGAATATGTAGCATCTAATCTTGATTCTCCGTTATGAATGCACTACAACACTAACACTATTTTTTGTGACACTACTTTTTGAAGAAAAACTTGGAAATTACTATTGTTAAGAACAGATGCACTAAACGGAGTGCAATTGCATCAAAAACCTCAAAAAATACAATCAAGAAAAACTCAAAAAAAGTATTTGTTGTTGTTAAGAAGAGATTGTATTAAACAAAGGACAAGTGTATCAAAAGAAACTGAACAATCCACAAGAAGAGAGAATGAGTTATAAGAGAGATACAAATTGATTTAAGATATTAAAAGCTGCGAAAAACATTTAAGCATAATTAATCGTTGAATCAAGTAATTCTTTATGTTCAAGACTCCTTGAAATAGAACATAAATAAGAAGCTGTAACACACAATAGTGTGTAATAGGAACCCTAAGTAATGCGATGGAATCTAATCATAGTATCGCATGAAATAAAGCCTAACTTAACAGGATCGACCAACATGTAAACTGATGTCGAAGAGCAGTGGAAAAAAGTAGAAGATGGAAAAGTCAACTACAAGAGGACCATGCATGGTGCAAACTGATGTTGAAGAACGGTGGAAGACAAAGCTAAAGCAGAAGATGGATAATTTAACTACAAGCGGACCATGCATTATGCGGTCGACTAAAACTTAACTTTAAGTCATGGTGAAATAGAATGTTCTCCTTCGAATGTACTCAACCAGATCTCCATCTCCAATAGTGTAGCCCGACAACACACTCCATTCCATGGACCTCAAATTAAAGGTCAACATATTCATGCTTCCTTTAATGGTAAACCAAATCTTGTTTGATGAAACTACAACCGTAAAATCTATTCCATGTGATGACTTGAATGTGTCTTCCAACAAATTTGGAGGAGTAGTAGAAATTGCTGAAAATTACAGTACAACACAACAAAGAAACCAAACAAGAGAAAAAGTCATAAAGAGGAGAAGCTATGGAGAAACCTAAAAATGGGCTCTACTGATCCACCATGATCAGATAAACATCTAATACTCAAATCCTTACATAATGCCTCTATTTATAGAGATCTAAGAACTTGCTAGACTACAAACCAAACATATTACACATGCTAAAATTTATTATAACATTACATATATTAAAACATGGGCACTGACTATATTTGTGGGCTAAAACAACTATTTATTGTGGATGGTTTCATTGTGGGCTAGATGGCTAAGTTGGGCTATTATGGAATGCTTGTTGTCTGTGGTCGACGACCGGTAGGTGGAGAAATTACTCCACCAACATAATTGAGAGACCAGGTGTGAGTTGAATCCAACTCCCATATCCCCACCAAAGTGTGCTCAATAAAAGGGAAATGACCCCATACTTTGGCATCCTTCAATAACCTCCCCACCAAAAGAAACTTCTCATTACACACCAGTAAGGAAGGCAGAGTGGAGTGGAAATTATTTCCATTAGCATGATAATCTATCTATGCAGGCATACCTCCTTCGATCTCCTTATACTTAAAACCCTCGACGAGTAATGTTATAACAACCCAGATGACGACCGAAGCTATTTGTAAAGTAGGTCATACCATTCTCTATGCTCAGAGTGCTATTCCACCAATGGGTAGCAATATCATGGAGAGAGAGCACATTTCTGGCAGGGATAGAAGCTTGGATTGTCTTCCACACTTTTTCCTTGACTCGTACACCGAAATTTTATAGTCAATATCTATAGCAATTATTTGAAAGTGGCCAGTGCGGACAATGAGTTTCACACATGTTCTTTGTAGCTGTGTCTTCATGAAGGTGGGCAGAGACAGAGAAAATTGAAAAGCACAATAAGAAAACTTTCTATTATTGCTTGCCTTATTGCCTTGCTGAAATGCATTACATTGAGCCTCTATTTATAGAGGTATGAGATTGCTCTAGAATACAAGCATTTTACATGTGATATAGAATTACATTAAATATGGTTGGCTTTTATTGTGGCTGGATGGTGCTGGACGATAGAGTAGTTGGCAGCTGGGCTGGATGGTGGGCACTCAGCTGTGGATAGTGGGTGGTTGGTCGGTAGCATAGAAATTATGCATGCCAATACTCCCCCTTAATTTCTACGATTAATTACATCAAAGTTAAAATATTCATTTGGTCTCTTAAATATTCAAATTGTTCTTGTGGTAATGCCTTTGTAAATATATCTACCAATTGATCTTCGGATCTACAATACTCCAAGTTGATTTCTCCATTATTGACCAATTCTTGAATAAAATGATATCTAGTATCAATGTGCTTTGTCCTCTTGTGAAAAACATGATTCTTTGACAATGTAATTGTGGACTTGTTATCACAATAGATTGTAGTAGATTGATCTTGCTGATGCATTAGATCTTTCAAGACTCTTCACATCCATACTGCTTGACATGCTGCTGATCTACCAGCTACATATTTTGCTTCAGCTAAAGAAATAGTCACGATAGGCTGCTTCTTTGATGCCCATGCCACAATACCTATTCCAAAATGAAATGCATATCCAGATGTGCTCTTTCTATCATCAATACTTCCTACAAAATCACTGTCAGTATACCCAACCAGCGGAAAAACATCTGAAGAAGAATACATTATGCCATAATTCAGAGTCCTTGCAATGTATCTCAATATTCTCTTTCTTGCTTGCCAATGTGAGTTCTTAGGTGAATCCATAAATCTAGAAATTACACTCATTGCATACATAATATCAGGCCTAGTTGTGAGATACATCAAACTACCAACCAACTTTCTGAATTTAGTAGAATCAAATTCATTCTTATTGTCTTCTCTACTTAATTTGGTGCCCATTGTCATAGGTGTAGAGACTAGAGTACAATTTACCATTCTAAACTATCTCATAACATCTTGTGCATTTTATTTTGACAAATAAAAATTCACTTGTCATTTTGTGTTACTTGAATACCAAGAAAATATTTCATCAAACCCAAATTTTTCATCTCAAATTCTTTCTTCATTGCTAATTTGAACATATCAATGGAAAGATTACCAATAAAGATCAAATCATCAACATACAAGCAAACAATCAAAATTTGACCTTCTTTATTGACTTTGGTGTATAGTGTTGACTCACTAGTGCTTCTATTAAATCTATTCTTAATCATATATGAATCAATTCTGCTATACCATGCCCTTGGTGCTTGTTTCAACCCATAGAGTGCCTTTTTCAACCTATAAACCTTATGTTCATGTCCTTTGATTTCATAACTTGGTGGTTGTTGCACATAAACTTCTTCTTCCAAATACCCATTTAAGAAAGTTGATTTTACATCCATTTGATAAACCATCCATTTATTTCGAGCTACGATAGCTAGTACCATTCTAACAGTATCGAGTCTAGCTATGAGTGCAAAAGTTTCATTATAATCAACTCCATATTCTTGTGCAAACCCTTTAGCTACTAATCTTGCCTTATATTTATCAACTTCTCCATTTTCCTTATACTTAGTTTTATATACCCATTTTACACCTATGCATTCTTTATTCTTAGGCAAATCAACTAGTTCTCATGTATCATTTTTACCAATAGATTCCATTTCTTCATGCATTGCATTAATCCATTGTTTTTCCTTAATTGCATCTTCAAAATATATAGGATCTTAAGAAAATAAAGCAAAATATGATTGTAAATCAATTCTATCACCTTGTTCATAAATCTCTTGCAAACTTTTAGTTTTATTATTCTTAATCCTTGATCTCAATGATGCAAATTTAGGATTAGAGTCATTACTTACTTGCGAACTTGAAGATTCTCCTTTCTCATCTTTATTTGTGTGTTATTTCCATGTGTACTTCTTGAAGATGTTCCACCTTGCTCATTTGTTTGATCTACTTGATTCTCTTGGTCTTTTCCTTCTTGGTCATCATATAGTATTGGAGTTGTGCCTATAACCGTCTTATCTATATTGCCATCCCAAGATTCTTCTTCTTTGAACACAACATCTCTACTTATAATGACTTTTCTAGTTATAGGATTAAACAACTTATATGCCTTAGATTGTTCATCATAACCAATAAAAATACATTTTTCACTCTTATCATCCAATTTACTCTTTGTTTCTTTAGGAACATGTGCATATGCAATACAACCAAATACTCTAAAATGGGAAACACAATGATGCTTACCACTCCATGCTTCTTGTGGAATCTTGTCTTTTACAATTTTTGTTGGACTCCTATTCAAGATATAAACAACACAAGCTACTGCTTCATCCCAATATTCATTTGGTAGATTCTTACCTTTCAACATACTTCTTGCCATCTCCATTATTGTTCGATTCTTTCTTTCGGCAACACCATTCTGCTGAGGTGTATAACTTGTAGTGAACTGCTTCTTTATACCATGATGTCTGCAATAATCTAAAAACTCATTTGACATGTATTCTCCCCCTCTATCTGATCTTAATACCTTAATGGATAGACCACTTTGTTTCTCAACAAATGCCTTGAACTCCTTAAACTTGCTAAATGTTTTAGATTTATATTTAAGAAAATAAACCCATGTCTTCCTACTAAAGTCATCAATGAATGTTAGAAAATAAATGCCCCCCCCTAATGATGGTACTTGCATAGGACCACATATATCAGTATGCATAATTTCTAAAGGTGTCCAAGTTTTATATGACATTTCTTTTGGAAAACTTTCCCTATTTTGCTTAGCTAAGATGCAACTTTCACATGAACTAATTGGTGCTTCAATGGAGGGTAAGCCTCTTACCATTTCTTTTCTTTGTAATAAACCCAATCCCTTGAAATTTAGATGACCATACCTCAAATGCCATAGCCATGATTGATCTTGAAATGTTGCCTTGAAACTCACTCCATCCTCATCCATCACTCCGCTTTTCATGTGAAGTGGAAACATTCTATTATCTATCATTTCAACCCTTGCAATGACCATGGTACTAGGAGAAATATCAAATACAGTGCAGATGTTATTTTCAAAAATAACTTTATAAATTTTTTGTGTAAGTTGCCCCACACTTATAAGATTATGCTTTAAACTGATAACAAAATACACATCAAGAATAGATTTTTTACCAAGATTTGTCATCACAACAATTGTACCTTTTCCACTTACTTCCACTATGTTATCATTGCCCAATTTTACTTTTGACTTTACTGAGGTACCCAAGCTTTCAAATATATCTTTACTTCTTGGCATATGATTGCTACAACCACTATCTAGAAACCAAATATCACTTGAGCTCTCTTGAGCTACGTGACATATAATGAACAATGTCCTTGGACTGCTTTCTGAAAAAATTGTATTTTGTTTTCCTACATCTGTTTGCTTCTTCCAACATTCATTTGTTAAATGACCAAACCTCTTGCAATAATAACATTAGACATTTGATTTATCATACCTTTCTGATGCTTGATTGTCATTGCGCCCCCTTGAGCTTAAACTTTGTTTTCTCCTTACTCCTTGATCAAAACTCCTTTCCTCTCTTTGATAATTATTTTGTCCTCTTCCTTGTCTTCTGAATCCTAGATTTCCTCTTCCTCTACCTCTGCCAAATGTCATTTGTGTTTTCAATGCATTCTCCAATGAAGTATTATCACACTTGTTCAACCTATATTCATAGTTTTGTAATGACCCAAACAACTCATCTATAGATAAATTTGACAAATCCTTAGATTCCTCAATTGCCACAACAATCTTATCAAATTTAATAGGCAAACTTCTTAAGATCTTTTCTACAATTTTTTGATTTGTTAGCTCATCACCATTCAACCCTATTAGATTAACCACATTCATAACTCGAATTGAAAATTGCTCTAGTGATTCAGTATCTTTCATTTGGAGATTTTCAAAATCTCTTCTTAATGACTACAATTTAGATACTTTTACCTTGCTTATACCTTGATATGTTGTTTCAAGGATCTCCCATGCTTGCTTGGCTGTTGTAGCTCCATTAATCCTTGCAAGAACAGTGTCATCCAAACCTTGTTGAATAATTTGAAAAGCCTTTATATATTTTTCCTTATTTTCCTTGAGTTCATCCTTTTGATCTACAGTTAATAATGATTCATCCAATGGCTCTACAAATCCATTCCCTACAATCTCTACTAAATCTTGAGAACAAAATATTATTTTCATTCTAAATGCCCAATGATCATAATTCTTGCCAGAAAATATTGGAATCATAAACTGATTTATGCTCGATGCCATACTTTAAAAAATAATAAAATCTTTTAAAATACTTGAATTCCTAAGTACGACAACAGAATCAATAAGATTACCTCAATTAAAAATTATGATCTCCAACTTCTTACAAAACTAATCACTTGAAATAAAATCCAGCTCATACACACTCATCCCTCAACTTCAAAAATAAAATGCAATACCTTACTGCTGGACTAATCTCATATGTCTGCCACAAAACATTGAGAATAATTTCATTAATAATTAACAACGCTTTAGACTCACAGCATATCTTTCTTGCAACAACTATCTCTTTTTAAACTCTACAATCTGCTTGTGCTCTAACTCCACAATCTGCCTGTGCTCTGATACCACTATGAAGGTGGGCAGAGACAGAGAAAATTGAAAAACACAATGAGAAAACTTTCTATTATTGCTTGCCTTATTGCCTTGCTGAAATGCATTACATTGAGCCTCTATTTATAGAGGTCTGAGATTGCTCTAGAATACAAACATTTTACACATGCTATAGAATTACATTAAATATGGCCGGTTTGTATTACGGCTGGACGATGCTGGATGGCAGAGTAGTTGGCAGCTGGGCTGGACAGTGGGCGGTCAGTTGTGGACGGTGGGTGGTTGGTCGACAGCGTAGAAATTACGCATGCCAACACTCCGGACAAGCCAATAGTGTTTTCTACTTCGTCAAAAGATTGAATATGACAAGTGTCCCAAATCCATCACATTCATGGAGAATGAGTAAAAGACCATCTGTTGCAGTACACAGGAAAGGCTCAATCGCATTCTCATTCTCATTCTCATTCCACGCAGGCAAATGCATTGGAAACCACTGGTTGAGAGAAACAGAGAAGAAGGCGATTCCATTGGAGCTCTGTTGGGTCACAAAATGCTCCCCATTTCTCATTTTGAAATAGGGGGCAGGTATTACTTTGAAATTGGGGGCAGAGATTACTCTGTTCCACTCTTTACAAACGCTCTTTGCCCTCATCAATGATGGCAGAGGAAGTCTTCTCAATATCTCCTCCACCGCGTCACCATCCAGATCAGGATTATTATTATTATCATCATCAGTCTCCTCCTCCACTGCACTAATCACATTTACTTGCGCTGCCTGCTCACCATACCTGATTTCCAAGGGCTCTCGTAATTGTGGCTGCTCAATATACAACTTTTTGAAGACTCTGTGTAATTGTGAAGCCGTAACATCTGAGAAGCAGTCAGAAATGAAGTGGAGCCATGCCCTATTGAAAATAACACCTTCACCGACAATGTTCATACGATTTACGATCCTTCCCACCACTGCATCGTCCGTCTCCATTGATAGATAATGAGCGCTTCTTAATATCGCCCAAAGGCATTGTATATTTATATGCAAACTTTGCTTGAAAAATCAAAGCCAAAAATAGATTCTATATAGGCACCCTGATTCCCCCCGGTCCATCCATCGTGCTATGCACGACTTAAACTCGACTTCAGTGGCTAACACCACTTCAGCGCCACTTCACTAGCTGCGTTGTCTGTTCCATTTTTATTACTTTTTATAGTAAAATCATTTCGTCTTTCACAAATTGATTTTACTATTATTCAAAACTTATTTCTAATATTATAGATGATAATATTATATATAGATAAAAGTAAAATGGACGGAGCCATTATATATATATCACCTTACAAATGTTTAATTATAATAATTATTTATTTTTTAAAATAAAATTTAATCTAGCAATTCCCTACTTTTGTGCTTTTGTGCTTGACACCACTTCAGTGCCACTTAACTAGCTATGTCGTCTATTTTTTTTTTTTTACTTTAGCAGGTTTCAAATAAAAATGTTTAGTCTTATGAGTTATTTAGATAAAAAAAAAAAAAAAAAAATCATGCCTTTTTAACAAATTGGTTTTACTATTATTCAAATTTATTTTTTAATATTACAGAGGATAATATTATATATGGATAAAAGTAAAATGGACAAGTCATTATATAGTATATATAAATATTATATATGATCTTTAATATTTTAATTTTATAATCAAAGTTGGCTTATATGGAGGTCACCCTATACGGGCAACTATTTAATTACAAAATTTTGTATTTATATTAACAAAATAAAATATTAATTAATAATTAAGACTATAATTAAGATAAAATTGCTAATATTATAATTGCAACAATATAAAAAATATTTTAGTTATATAGTTATTAAAATTTAAAAAAATAATTATTTTTGGATCGGTAAGAGGCTGAAGCCAAGATTAATTATTATATGACCTAAATAAGAGGCTCACAATTTACCGTTGTGTTGTAGGCTCTTGTCTAAATTTAAAACTATAATTTATTAATTAAATTTAAAGTGATTTTGAAATAAATAAAATTTTCAAAAATAATATAATGCAATCTTAAATTTAAATAGCTAGGAAACTAAAAATTATTTATTAAGAATGAGTTTGATATTCAAATTAATTAGTTCGATAGACTTTTAATGTAAGATTGCTCTTATAATTTTTAATCAAAAAATTTGTTTTAGGTGTGATGTTAAGAAAACAATATTCAACATTATATATTTCTAATTTTATTTTAAAAAGCTCTTCTTATTTATTCTTTATTTAGTAAAAAAATCATTATTCGAAGAGAATATTAAAAGTATAAGTAAAATGATATTATATAAAGTTTGTAGTTTTCTTGGTAAATAAGTGTAAAAAAAATTCTTGTTTAATTTAATTGTTCTTTTAGCAATAAAAGTAAAAATGTATACTTTTCATCTTTTTTTTAAAGTAACTAAAATAAATTTTTAATTAATTAAAAATAAAATAGGAAAAATATAATTGCAATAATAATATCTTCAAATTAAAAAATTAAATTATAATAATATATTCAAAACTTTGTATACTAAATTTAAGATTACTTCTTAAATGTTAAAAATTAAATAAATAGTTTCTCAATATTTTTATTTTTATAAAAAAAAATCATTGATTTAATTAATTAAAAAATCTTTTTATACTAAAGTTAAGATTTTATGATAATATAATACATAATATAATAAAAATAGAGCTCTGCATTTTCTCGGTCTCTATGTGATTTTTTGATCATCCGTGATTTTCCCTTTCCGGTGGCTACTTTCCCTTCTCGTGCTTGGCGTACGATGTCTGGCGTTGTTTGCGTGGCAGTGTGGTGGAGGAGATTCTCTCTTCTCCATGTGGTATTGTGCCCTCTAACCTTGATGCTCTGTTATTATTTTCATTTATTCCTATTTTCTCCTACGTGCTTCTCTCTTTACTCTCCGGCCTTCTTCGTGCGTGGCTCTTGAATCCATTAATGGATTCAGTACCACCCGATGGCCGCCTCCCCAAAGCTCCAGATATTAATTCATCTGCTACTCAATCACCTTTCATTCCCCTAAACTCTACTGGAATTCCTTCCGCCTTGACACAAAAAAATTGTTTGCCGAAACTGTTGCCCCGACCTCCGATGGTGTCTCCCTAGCTGCACGATTTGTTAGGGCTTCTGGGGATGAGAGACTAGGTGAACACGGTAAGTATCCTATCTCTACCTTGGAGGATGCCTTCATTCTTCCAAATTCTGAAATGTTCCAATAAATTTCCCTTGAAAAGATTAGGCTCTCGAACACTACCATTTTTCTTGCCTGTGTTGACATGGATAAGTGCCCTCCGCAGAAATTTTTAGACGATCGGTTTAACAGTGTCTAGAACATTAAAATGGGTTTAAATTTTTCATTTTGTCATCAAATACAATGTGGGCTTTTTATCATATTCTTTCAAAACCATGATGCTCAAGTAGAAGCCCTAAATCGACATTGCTAAACAATTGGTAAAACCATGTTTTGAGCCCTTCTCCGGTCCCAAGAAGCTATTGAGGATGAGATCCTCGCCTTATCGTGCCCTAGGTGGCTAATTTTGAAAAATGTTCCCCCCTTTCTGTGGAAATTTTTGCCTCAACTTCTTGAGGAATTTGGCAAGATTATTTGAATTGATCAAACAACTCAATTGGTCCCTAATCTCGATGCTAGGGTTTTTCTTTCTATTAAACTCGAGATTGATATCCCTGCGGATTTAAAAGTTAACATCAATAATCAAGTTTTCTCCTGCCCTATTGAGATCTTGGGTGGTCTCAATGCTTTTTTCCTTTGCAAAAGGGAAGGACATCAGTGAAAAAATTATCCCATCATCTCCAACAAGCATAAACCTTCCTCTAACCAGGATTCCTCAAACCCCTCTTTAGATATTGCTGATATTCCTGCTCGCAAAGATGTTAATCCCCAAACCTGCTCTACTCCTTTCTCCCCTCCTACTTCATCAATTCCCCTTCCTAAAAATCCCAATCAAAGTGTCCCTAATTCCCATACTACCGCTTTAGATTCTGTTATCCCTTCATCTACTTCGAAAGATGGAAACTCTTTGTCCTCTACTTGCCCTCAAATGGCCTCTAATGAAGGAGTTTCAAATAAAATTGGCTGCCTTGATGAGTTTCAACCTATCATAGATAGAAAACATTGATGTAAAAATGCCCAGCAATTGGCTTTAGAAAACATCCATTCTCGCAAGCCCAGAACAATCACACCTGAACTTTCCACCCCTAGCTCTATATTATTGCTTGAAAATGTCCCTCCCAACGACACTATTATTGTGGTTAACCATGATATTGTTTTACTAGATAATCATATTATTCTCCCTCCAAACCCAGGGGTTGACCTTCCTTCTAATCCCTCGGGCCCCACTAAAGTTAATTCCAATGAGCTTGCATGTAAGAATTCATTTTCAACCCTGAATGAACTTGATGACAGTTCTATCATCGAAGTTATTTATGCTAACCCCCTCTTTAACCAATCATCCTCCTTCTAATATGGATCTCTCCATGAGTCAGGAGTGTGAGGCATGTAGCGATGATAAGGATGAGACTGTTAAGTTACCCTCCTCCAAAAAGAAAGGAAAAACCCTTGGATCCAAAAATAAAAAGAAGACAGGAGGTCAATTTGATCCCCTTACTAGCACTAATAATATCTGTTCCTCATGAAGATCATGTCCCGAAAAATGAGAGCACTTGAGTCTCTTGATCGCAAGGCTATTGTTAAAAAGCTAGTTAGCATGCATAACTCCCTTGATTGTTTGATGCTGCAAGAAGTCAAAGCAGTTGGTTTTTCTCTTGATCTTGCTCTTAATCACATATGGAATAGTGTTGTCAAGCTTGTCTCTAATCATCCTAGAGGTAAGGGTGGAGTTTCCCTTCTTCTTTTCCCTAACTGGTCTAAGCTCATTCATGCTTCAGGAACTTCTCCATGTAACTGATCTAATTAGGATCTAGGACTATTATAGAGGAATGCTTAACAATATTACATAAAGTTAAATTTCAAAGCGTTAATTAGCAAATTAACACAACTTAAATTCTTGAATGAACAAAGCATAAAAAGGTAATGACTGAAAGAAAGAGAGTAGAGAGACATAAGACAAAACACGATTGATAACAGAGTTTGTCCGCGGGTTGTACTACATCTCCAGGTCCTGCTCCATTAGAGGGACCGATCCAATTTGCTCCAAAATCAATTACAAGTGTTCAAGATCTTCCCTTCAAGCACAATTGCAGCATTACTCTCCAATGTGCAGGAATAATCATCAAGTCTCCAAAATCATAATCTCCTTCTCATCACCTAGATGCTTTTCCAAAGCCTACTACCCCCATTTTATACATCAAATTTAGCCAAAAATGGGCTAAAACAATTAACCAACATAATCTCCAATTTTGATTACATATTTCGAATTTGCCCCTTTTACCATTATTTTGTTATGATCTTCCACCAAAATTAAGGGTTTGTTTTCAACAAATACCCTTATTTAAATAAGATTGGGTGGATTTGATATGCATAGATAACAACTCTTCCCTTAATAATTTATATATCGTAAATAGCCCATTGGTTGGCCTTAATTTTAGGAGGCCAATGGTTAGGAGTTCAACTCCCATTATCTCATTCCTTTAATTCGAATTAAGTAGCAATTTTAATTTTAATTTGAATGTTTTCCCTCTCTTTATGATTTTGTGATGTCATGCTAACATCATCAAAATCCATACTTTTACTTGAATTTGAAACCATCATAACTTTTATATCCGATCTCTGTTCTTGATGAAACGAATGCCATTGGAAAGCTTTTGACGAGCTCTTTCATTTGGAATCCATTGTCAAATACTTTTGAGATTATTACTTTTTCACCCTTTTACGACCTCTGGTCTCAGTTTGACCAAATTTTGACCAGTCATAATTTTTGCACTTGAACTCCAATTTTGCTTGTTCAAGTTATATTGGAGTCAAAATTGTGAACACTTTGTAATGATGTTGATTCTTGGAGCATTGGGGACATTTTACTTTTCAGTAATTTTTATCCCCTGGATCAGTAACAGGGTCGCCTGGGCTGTCATCAATGACAACAATTCTTTTTTTGGGTTTTGCACTATCTACACTTCCAATGACTATAAAGAAAGAATTCAACTTTGGGATTGGATGACCTCCTTGCCTAATATCCCTTGGATTATTGGGGGTGATTTTAATATGATCACCTCTGATCTTGACAAAGTTGGTGGTGCCCCTTTTGACTGGAAGGGTTCAGAGATGGCTCATTGGGATAGATTTTTGCATCATTTTAACCTGTTTGACCCTATTTCTGATTACACTAGTAATAATTCTAGATTGAGATTCACTTGGTGTGATTTCCAATAGGGTCCTAATTGAATCTACTCTCAACTGGATAGATTTTATGCTAATAGGGACTTCTTTTCTTTTCTATCCTCCTCTTCTTCGTCTGCTATTGCTATTCATCCCTTCTCCTTATCTGACCACTCACCCTTCTCTGCCTTCATTAACCTTCTTAATGCTATTCCTGTCTCTATCCCTCGTGATAAGAAATTCATTCTTAACACTTCTCTGCTCAAAATCAAGATGTCCTGATTGCTATCAAAATGGTTAGGATTTTCAACCTTAGTAGTAAGCATCTATCCCACATTACCCGTTGGAATACGAACATCTCCTCTTGGCAACAAAATTTTCAAACCTTCAACCTAAAATAGGCCAAAGATTTTAGAAGAGTGGAGAAATCTCTTTTTGAGCACCTTCTTTCTTTAGAAACTAGTCTTCAATCCAACCCCACCTCTTGCACCTTTGCTGAACAGGTCTCTCTTACTCAAAGAAAACTTTGAAAACATCAACAAATCAAGATTAGAGGAGTCTCTATCTGGTCCCAAAATCGGTGGCTTCAAGCAAGGGACAAAGGTTCCAAATTCTTTTTTAATCTGCTAAAGTAGAAACAAGTGAAGGAAAGAATTGACAGAATTGTTGTGGAAAATAATGAGCTTCTCTCCCCATAGGACATTTTAGATGCCTTCTAGGAAAACTACGCTAATCTCCTCTCTTTCGATGTTTCTCCTACCTCTGCTAATATTAGGGATCAGTTTTTGTCCCTTATCCCCACTAAGATCTCTAAGGAAGATTCCCTCTTGCTTTAGCACATGGTCTCCCCTTAGGAGATTGCTGATGCCATACGCACTCTCAAAGATGATAAGGCTCTGAGCCCTGATGGGCTCCCTGCTGAGTTTTATAAAACCAATATTGATTGGACCACTCAGGACTTATATAATTTATACACTGAAGCTTATGAAAATGGTTCCTTGGGACCCTCGATCAATACTGGCATTATAAAACTTATTCCCAAACCTAGTGACAAGGCCTTGATCAAGAACTGGTGACCTATTACCCTTCTTAATGTTTCTTATAAGATTCTTGCTAAGGTCCTTGCCACTAGACTTGAGAAGGTGCTTTCTAAATTTATCTGCCCCACCCAAACGGGATTCATTAAGGGTAGATACATTTTGGAGAACCTTATCACTAGTTGGGAAGCTATGGAATGGGCTAAATCGACTAATCAAGAAGTTGCTATGTTGCTTCTAGACTTTGAGAAGGCCTATGAAAGGGTTGAATGGGACATTGTTATCAAGATTTTAACTACCTTTGGTTTCCCTCCTATCTTTTGTAGCTATGTTAAATTATTTCTTGCCAATGCCTCTGCTCTTCTTGATATCAATGGAACTTACTCTAAACCCATTAAATTTTCATGATCTATCAGGAAAGGATTCCCTCTTGCTCCTACTTTTTTTGGTATTGCTTTTGATGCTCTATTTTACCTCCTTCGTGATAACTCCCTCTCTCCTAGAGTCCATGGGATTACCCTTCCTAATAGTTCTAAACTGTTGAATATGCAATTTGCTGATGATACCTCTCTATTCTTGGAGCTTTCACAGCATAACATCCAAAGTCTTAAACAAAAACTTGAACTATGTCTGGTGCTCGTATCTCTACTTCTAAATCTATTATGCTCGGCTCGAAAACTAACCCTCCTAACTAGCTGGGCCAGTTTGGTTTCACTTGGGGTGGGCCTAAAAAGATTGTTAGATATCTTGGTATCCCTTTCTCAGTTGCTGCCTCTCTCAAAGATACATGGGGATGGGTCAAGGACAAGATTCTTAGTAAGTTTAATAAGTGGAACCATAAGACTCTCTCTCTTGCTGGAAGGGTTCAATTCTATCAAAAAATCTTATCCTCTTATAGTATCTATTAATCCTCTACCTAGATGTTTAGTAACTATCAGAGTTTTGAAGTTCAAAAGGCTATCCAAAACTTTGTTTGGTCGGATGGTAGAGGTAAAAGAAAAGCCCACCTTGTGAAATGGAGATGGTGCCGTTTGGATAAAAAACTTGGTGGCCTCAGTCTTAAAGATCTTAGACTTCAGGGTATTGCTCTTGCCTCTAAATGGATCTTTCAGGCCTTTGAGGGTGACGAGCCTTGGAAGGTCCTTATTAGAAATAACATACAATGTGGTACCCCTAAATGTGCTAAATCCTGGAAGGGCCTTCCCTTTTGCGATCTAGTGGCTGGTCAATTTGTTGTTTCTATCCAAGGGACCTGGGTTTTTAGATCCATTTGGAGGGCTTGGGAGGTAGTCTGAAAGTGCATTGATAACACCAAATTTGACCACCATTATTCCATTCATGGGGAATGCTCTATTTGGTGGAACCTCACCTACCTTGATAAACCTCTTGCCCTTACCAAAGGTTGCTCTACGAGATCTTGGAACTCTAAAGGAATAAAATACATGATGGATCTCCTAGATCATGATACTCTTATAAGCTAGCATGAGTTACCCACTAAATTTGATCTTCCTACCTCTCAAATCAGAACCTACAATCTCATTAAGAATGCTTGTGCCTCATTGAATCTCCCCCATAATGCTGATGTGGATTCACATCATTATCTCCCCTTCAGATGGCAGGATGGTACCTTGCTGACCAAGATTAAGGCTAAATAAATTTACAAATTTCTTAATTCTGATAATGCCATGACTAATCATGTTAACAAAATCTGGTACTACAATTTTAGCAGCTCGGATTGGCAGAAAACCTTTGACAGTTTGTGGAAGTCTCCTATCCCTCCCAAGATTAAGTGTTTTAAATGGCGGCTCCTTCTTGATAAGCTCCCTATTAGAAATCTGAATACTGGCTTTGACATTTGTTCTATATGTAGAGTTTCAGAAACTATGAGACATATTTTTTCTGATTGTACCTTTGCTAAAGAAATTTGGCTTATGTTCGACTTTTCTATTACTAAGGATGTCTATATCTTTGATATTATTTATGGCTATATATATGGTTTAAAAAAAGATTCTAACCTTCTTTGGCATATTCTTTCATCCCTCATTTTGTGGAACATTTGGAAATGTAGGAATGAAGCCAAATTCCAAGGTATAGATAGAAGTCTTCCTGAGTTTTATAGAAAACTCACCCATTTCAAAATTGCTTCTCAAGTATGTTGCATCATGAACTTGGAACGTGACAAACTGCTGAGATTCCTTAAAAATGGGCATGCTGAGATGTTCATATATGAGATGTGACATGGATATGAGATGGCCAGTCTTCTGGATGATAAAACTGCCTTTGACAAAGCCATGGACAGCCTGGTGGAAGAAATTTCACGTACCTGCTCTTCTCCCTACCACAAGCTAGATATGCATGCTCAGTGTTAGGATAGGAAAAAGGTTGTCTGGATGGAAGGAGTGCAAGGTTGGACTACTTTATTGGAGGACCAAAATAATGTTCTCACTTGATTCTTGCTGTTGTTCCTCTTCTTTTTGCTCTCTCGTTCTCTTATTTAGAGATTATGATGTTTCAAATTGCTCTTTTGAGCTAACTCTTAGCCCTTGGGCTGCTGTTGTATTTTGTTCTCCTCTCGATGATTAATAATAATAATAATAAGTTAAGATTTTTTTAATATTAAAAGTTAAAATGTTTTCTCAATATTTTGATTTTCATAAAAATAATATCGCTTATTTAGTTAATTTAAAAACATACATGAAAATTAAGAAAAATAATGTTCATAAATCTTTATAATAAGAAATAGAATAGATTTGTAGTAATTGAAAAAATATAATTTAAATTTTTTAGAAGAATGAAATCTAAAAAATCTTGTTATCTATTTTTATTAATTAAAATAATAGTAAAATTATAATTTTTAATTAAATATAAATATCAAAATTGAGATATACCACAAAAAGATTCATAGTTATGTAGAATAATAAATAAAATAAGTTTGTATAAAAGTAAAATAGATTTGTATTAATTGAAAAATATTTTTTTTTAATTTTAAATTTTATAATAACAAAAAAAAAGGCAAATCTATTTATTAATAATTAAAATAATCATTATAAACTATATTTTTTTATTAAAAAATATAAAAAATTAACAATGATAAGATATCTAAATTTCTAGAATAAAATAAAATAGATTTTTATTAATATAAAACTATATTTTTAGTTTTAATTTTGGCAATATAATGCCAAAAAAAAATCTATTTTTACTAATTAAAATAATCAATGTTAATTTTTTATTTTATGAAATAAAAATATAAAAAATTTGAATAAAAAATAATAAGATACATAAATCTCTAAAATAATAAATAAATTGTCTATTTTTTAGTATTTTAATTTTTTTTAAAAAAATATGCATAGATCTTCTTGTGTGTAGAACTTCTGTCTATACATATAAGGTCAAGGTATTTCAAAGAACCAAAAATTTGAGAAGACTCGCACATTGAAAAATATTTGACATATTCATATGAATGAGGTTCCAGTTATATTTTCAATTGTCAGTATTTTGGTAGTTGTCTATTTTGAATAATGTTAAGTGTCAATTATTCATTTAATATATTGACTACTATCTTTCTTCTCTTTTCTATACCAAGTGTTTGCATCTATTGTTTCAAAATAGAGGAGACATAGACATAAAAAGATGTGTCTTTGTTATTCAATCTTTAGAGAAAATGTTTATTTTGTTGTTATGTTATTTCATGGTGTCCTCTATGTGTTAGAGAATATTTACATGTTTTTTATCCAATGCTCTTCAATTTATGTTTATTCATCTCTTATTTTCTGTATTCCTTTTGATATTGTACTATTTCCTTTTAAGTCATCAATACTTTTGCTAGTGTGAAAAAAATATTTGACATTCCTTAATTGGTACACTTAGACTAGGCAATCCCTATTTCCAGGGTATAATTTACATTTGTTAGTTTATCCACTATCTTTTACGTTTAGGTTATGGAAAACAATCAACTACCTCAGCCAATTATAGACATTTCAAGGGATAACTCTATTAAGAATGTCTCAACACTTACTACAATGTCAACATTTGTGAATTGGAGGGGAATGACCAAAACAATATTATGACTTCGTCAAACAAGCTTTTAGCATCTTGTGTAGATATATGTGACAATATCATTCAAATAAGTGAGAATGCAATTGATGTACAACATGTTCAATTTACCACTATGAACACAACTAAAATCAACAATCACCAAAGTCAATACAATTGATTTCATTGATGAAAGCAACTACCTCCTAAATGAGATTCATACTCTATGTAAAGCTTCCATGACTTGATATCTCAATGTATTCAACTATATTTAAAGTCTTTTTAGGTTATAATATAAGTTGTACTTTGGGCTATGTCGTATCAAACAATGATTTTCTCTATAATAGGGTTCCAAGGTCCCTTCAAATCTTGTTGTTTACTTAATTATTTTTTAAAAGATTATTATTACAATGTGATTGATGATATATATACTATTTCAAATATGAAATGCTGATTTCGGATTTGTACGTTTTCTACACCAAACTATGATTGCTCTTTTCTCTAACCAGTCAATGTATGAAATAGGCTTACAATATGATATAGTTAATTCATTATTATGGACTATACCAACCATCAAAATTCTATTTATGATGTATGTGTATTATGAATGCTATTTTAATACTCAATCAATGTACTAAATATGCTTAGAATACAATATAGTATGTTTATATTTTATACTCTTTTCACGCATCTTAAATGAATACTACTAATACAACTTTCAAACATATAGGATAATTATAGAGAGAATAATAACAACAATTCATAAAAAATGTTTCTTTCTTTTCCAAATGCTAAACATGGATGTAGAAGATGCCAAGACACAACCCTCCAAAGCACAAAAAATACAAGCATAATCTCGTATGAGAGTCACTTGTATTATGATCTACATAAAGAGGAAATAAGTGCATGTCGCACCATATAATGAACAAAATGCTCAAAATAAACATCTAGGCCTGCAATACCTATCCATGCATAAACATCAACAAATATCATAGATCAAGAAACTAGTAGTCCTAAAGAAACAAGTGCACAAATGCAAATAGCTGAAAACTGAACACAATTCACAATGTTCGTGACAATCAACTTGTCAAACAACTTCTTAAAGACAACAAATGTTTTTAGAAAAATAATTTATGCATTGTTAATGTTAGAAATGTTCAACATATGTAATGAATGCTACCCTAGTATGCATGCTTGTTTAAAAAATAATACTACTCCTTGTAGGAGATGCATTTCTATAAATGGAATACATCGATTCTTCACAACTAACAATATGAACTCATTTGAATAATCATTAGTGTTACAAAACCTCACTCAAGTAGAAGAGATGCTAATTTCTCGTGTCAATCTAATATAGTAAGTTACCCATACTTACTGAGGTTGATACAAATATAGTAGTCACACAAATAGTTTCCCCTAAATTGTCAAGGCAATAGCCAAAACTCTTATACAAAGAGTTGAAGATCTTGATGTAGTAATAGTTCAAAGGATAAATACAAATGGAAAAAATTATGATTGTTACATTTGTAGAAGTTGTGTTGAAAATGTACTAGCATACTAACTAATAAATGACCCCTACTATAAGGATGTCAAACTCAATCTTGATGCTCTATTAGCATTACTTAACTCTAATACAAACATTGCTAAAATGCTTCATACATTCAAAGTGATACTGAGGAAACTATGACAATAAATTGTGATGTTAATGAGAAGTAAGGTGGAGAGCATGTTGAAATAGAGTACTCAGTGTAGACTACCAAACAAAGGACACAATCTACAAATTATTCAAGAATCTTTACAAATAAAAAATGAGATTGATCTTGTTATTGATTGGCCACAAATAAGCTCCACCCATTAATGAATACACTACCTAGGGCCTATTTGACATGCCATTTCCCACTCTCTTTCCAAATGGAAAAGGACTACCACTTCAAGCTAGACCTAGGGAAGTACAACCTCATGAATATGCATTGCACTTTATGCACTTCCATTACAATAGATTAAGTCAACATCCACATTTTTGATACTTTATTCTTAATCTTATGATGCATCACCATAACCAAGATCTAGCAAAAATCTTCATCAAATAAAAGTAAGACGATAATATACCAACAACTATTAAAGACCTACATACACACTTCAAAACTTTACTAGGCACTCCATTAGTAGAGGAACTAATGCACTTTAGGAGTACATTACGAAGAACAAGATTGTATTGGAATAAATGTCTCTGATTTGACATTTATGATTAGCGAAATTGGTTGCCCAACATTGTTCTTCACCTTAAACATAGCAACCATAGAATGACCTGACTTGCATAGGGTTTTTCAAACAAACATTACACCAACAATGTTTGATAACAAATAACAAACCAATAACATAATTAAAAACCCACATACCACAACTCTTTACCTATATCAATGTTTTACAATATTGCATGAAGATGTGATTGAGAAACACTTACATGGAAAAAATTATTGGTGCCACTATGAATGACAACATCAAGGATTTGCACATATGCACAGATTCATTTGACTACCTAATGCACCCATAGTAATGAGACTTGCCACGAGTTAGGTGAGTCGTCTAAGTCGACGAATCAAGTTGCCTCAGTTGGGTCAAAATGTCCTGTGGCCCTGGCTCAGCGGATCAACCAAGCTAACTAGCCTAACTCAGCTGACTTGATAGGGTGACTCGGTTGACTTATCTAACTCAATTGATTTTTTATTTTTTTCTGCCTTTGTAGTTATGTAATTGATGTATGTTATGTATACGATCAAGTTACCTTCTATTTTATAATGTTATTGTATCTTTAATATTTATTCAATAATGGGTGCATGGAATTAATTTAAATCCAAAAAAATCTCTAAATTTCAAGGGTTTTATCACTTTGTTGAGTCAAATTGAGTCACAGGGAAGTCCAAGCTGGGTCACAAGTCGAGTTACCCTTGCCGAGTTTGAGCTGAGTCTAAGTTGTGTTACACTTTCCAAGTCTGAGCCGAGTTTGAGTCACATTACTTTGAATGAACCTAACATGAATACACTTGATTGGGTAAATAGAGTCAAATATCAAAGAAAAGGATCTTTTTGACAAGCATTTGAACCCCCATTCAAAAATATCAAGAGAAAACATGATACACATATCTCTTGTTGGATACAATTGATTAATTGTGTATTTCCTTTGATGTTACACAAATGCCATATCATTATCAATTAGTGCAAGCCAAGCTCACTCAGGCAGTAAAGACAGTTTTCTATGTCTATTGAGCATTCCTGTGCTTTCCTAGTTTAGAAGGCAGTGTCTACCAAGTTAACTTGGGCATCAAAGGAAAGTTTGCAGAAGATGAATGTTAACTGAGCTCACTTGGTTAATGAATGAAATGTTGGATGGAACCAATGTTAACTAAGCTCACTCGATTTTCAAAGAATCTTTGTGAATATGTAGTGTTAATTGAGTACACTTGGTTAACATAAGAAAATCATTTCTGAGTTAGTGTCTACCAAGCAGGGTCAGCTAATAAAGGATTTTCATATTTTGGCATATTGAGTTTAATTGATTTATCTATTGGTTCTAGCCAATTGAGGTGATGAATATTAGTTATTCTAAGTTATATATGAGCTGACTTGACAATATGAATGATATAAATATAAGGTCAAGTTGAGAATTTGAAAGTGTGTAAGTGCGTGAATGCATGGAGGATTTTGAAGATCTAATGATACAATAAGGAACCAAATCAGAAGGATAAGAAAAATATCCTTGTGAATCTAAAAAGATATATTTGATCAAAAATGATCAAGTACAAGTCAAAATAGAGATCTATAATCAAAAATGCAGTTGTATTAGAAATTAGATCATTTCATTGTTACCCTCTAACCATTGTAGCAGTGATCTAAATCTCTTAACAGAGTTGGCTTAAAAATTATTTGTAAAACCTCTAACAAGGTGGTAGTTCTATTGAATTGTCTAAATAGCTCTAACAAGGCCACTCCTAACAAGGTGATTAAATCCTTTAATAGGGTCACACCTAAAAATGTGTTTTGTAACCATTAACAGGGTTGGCTCCTAATAGGGCTAGCTCAGAAGAGTGAAAACAATAACTAATTGTAGTGGTGTGTGCAGAATCATGGTGTGCCAAAAAGTGGTGATGTAAAAAAAATAGAGTTTCAAAACATCGAAAAGCATTTCAAAATCCACTCTAATTTTTTTCCACCCATCCTAATACCAAAGCTAAAAAGTAGGCCCAAGCCTTATCATGTATTTGATTTCATAGCGGATATCCGATATATTATCAAATACCCGATACCTGTACTATGATTTTAATTTTTTTTTAGCAAACCCAAGAGTTGTTTGTTCACATTGTGCTTTTGGTTTTGAGCTTGGATATCTGATCCATGAATGGATAGACAAAATAGGTTAGTGATTTAAAAAAAAATGTTTTCAATCAATTTTATTATAAATTTGTTAGTTTTAATTGAATTTGTTAAAATTTAGTGTAATGACCCTTTCCAATAGGCCACTAAACAAAACACTAAATTTAATACACTGCTAAAGTATATTGCTGAAATAAGGAAATAATAGTGCCAAAGTATTCATTCAATGAAAACCAAATGTTTTTACAAATGATATGGAAATTTTCAGCATCAAAACATTATGACATGGCACATTATAGACAAACCCTAACTGGTTGTATACAATTGAGAACTTGTTACAACTACAAACTGAAATGAAGAACCTGGATTGATCAGATGCTGGAGACTGACTGTTGAAGATGATATGGTGAAAGTGCAACTCCACTTGAAACTCCACACCAACAATTAAGCACAAGTGAAAGGATTGAAATATCCTTCCCACAGCTACAATAATTTAGGTGATTTTTCACACCCTCAAAATTGCGTACCAATTGAGAGTTTTCTTTCTCAATGGCCAATTGTGACTACTTGTAGAAACCCTAGGCTCCACAACGCACATTAGTAAAAATCAATAATAAATCTTGATGATAGGAAATGAACCCTCAATGCCTATTTATTCTTTTTTCCTCGATAGGTCGACCTCTTTTTTAATTATTTCTTTGCTCCTTCCAGCAACCTCTAGAACATTATTTTATTTAATGACTTTATAAGATATATCACTTAATTAAATATAAAGTTACCTTGTAATATTTTTTTTTTATCGATAACTTTATAAATAATTAACTCCAAAATGGGGACATTATAGGTCTGCCCCCCCTAAAATTTCTTGGCCTCAAGAAATCTTAATGCTAGATGTTGCAAAATCACTTCTCCCTCCCAAGTAGCATCTTCAACAGGTAAATCTTTCCACTTAACTAGATACTCTTTGATTACTCTCCTACGAACCTGCTTCTCTCTACTATCCAGAATGGATTCTGGCTAAGATCAATTTTCCCTCATCATCCAAGGGAGGTAATACTGCAAAGGCATCACATTCTGACCCAATGCTTTTTTGAGGCGTGATACATGAAACACATTGTGCACTCTACTATCTGCAGGAAGCTCCAACTCATAAGCCACCTCACCAACTCGCCTGGTGATCTTGAAGGGTCCATAATAGCACGGCTTGAGTTTCTCTACACCACTCTTCTTGAGAGTGGACTACTTATATGGTTGCAACATGAGGTAAACCATATCATTTACCTCAAAGCTATACTCAGTCCTCTTCTTGTTTGCATACTGCTTTTGCTGGTTCTGAGCTCTAGCAATGTTGTCTCTAAGAGTAGCAACTATATCCTTGCTTTCATGTAATAGTTCACCTGCACAGGGTACTCGACTATCTCCCAACAACAAATCTAAGAAACTAGGTGCCTCATAGCTATAAAGTGCCATGAAGGGTGTCATTTGTATAGTCATATGGTATGTAGTATTATAACAATACTCGCAAAGATATATCCATCATACCCAAGCTCACTGTTGATCTGCCACATAATTCCTCAAATACCCTTCCACCCATTTGTTTACAATCTCTATTTGACCATCAGTCTATGGGTGATAACTAGTGCTAGGTGTAAGCTCTGTACCACACAACCAAAATACCTCTTGCCAAAAGTGACTCATGAAGTGGTTGTCCCCATCACTCACAATGCTCTGAGGAAAACCATGTAATCTAAAAACCTCCCTAAAGAAGACCTCTGCCACCTGAGCTGTTGAGCATGTAGTAGCGATAGGGAAGAAGTGAGCATATTGTGTCAACCTATCCATGACCACATATATACAATCATGCCCTTGGGCCTTAGGCAAGCCCATAATAAAATCCATAGAGATGCACTCCTACTTCTTGTCAAGAATAGGAAGTGGTTGTAGGAGCCCTACTGGATAAGTGTGCTCTTGTTTGTTCTGCTGGCAAACATGACACTCATGTACATACTACAAAACATCAACCTTAAGTCCCTTCCAAGTGAATCGTTCTCATACTAACATGTAAGTCTTGAAATACCTAGGATGGCCTATTGTAGGTGAATTATGGAATGCTCTCAAAATCAACTGCTTCACTTTCGATCTTGGGACTAAGTAAATCCTATTCTTGCAAATGATCAAATCATCTATGAGAGTGTATCTGGTGTCAATTGTTGTTCCCTCCACTATAGCAGAGGCCCATGTGTCTTTGGCATATTCTACTACAATCAAGTGTCACCAATCTTTTGATATTTGAATCATGCACTAGTACATTTGGGCTCATCTTTTGACCTTTATTGGTCAAAAATTTGACCCATTTTTCAACCAATCTTCGACCAAATTTGACCAATGAATTGGTCGATAATTTTTTGGTCAAAAATTCTACAAACCTACTAGATGGTCAAAATTTTGACCAATACGTTGGTTGAAAAATTTCCATGTTGTTGAGCCATTTTCTGCCATTCATTGGTCAAACTTTTGACCAATGCTTGGTAGAAATCTACGGGGCATTGGTCAAAATTTTGACCAATGCATGGTAGAAAACTAGATGGCACTGGTTGAAAACTTTTTGGTCAAAAATTTGACCATCCAGTAGGTTGGTTGAAACTTCAACGAATATGGTGGTCAAAAAATGTTGGCGTTGTCAGCGCATTTTCTGCCATTCATTGGTCGAACTTTTGACCAATTCTTGGTAGAAATTTGTAGGGTCCATATCATGGACAGGGATATCATGGACCCACTTCCTGTGTACTAGGTATGAAGATTTCTGATCGTGAGATCGAGTCGAGATCAAAGGGTGGCATTGACTCACTATGAAGAAGTGCATGGAAGTTAAGTATAGTGAGTTAGCGAGTGTGGCCCACTACTGTTGAAGTAAAATTGTTGCCCACAAGATCAAGTCTGGATCAACGACGCTTGTTGACTCGCTCTAAAGAGATGTGCAAAAATTAGGTATAGCGAGTTAACAAGCAATGGACCCACCATCGTGTTCTTAAAGGTTGTTTCAATTGTCTACCACACAAATAAAGTAAGATCAGTGATCATCACTAGCTCATTGTGGAAAGGTGCTCGAGAATTATGTATAATGAGTTAGCGAGTTGATGACATGTGTGCATAGTCATGCATGGGCCCGGTTTGAAGCGCAAGCCTTGAAGGAAAGGTAGAGGTGGAGGTGTTTTATTGGTTTGACTACCAATGTGTTAAGAAGAAAGCTGAGTCAGCTTAGTTGTCATTCCTAGATCATAGGATTTTTCAAGGATCAACGACACAAGTTTAAAAAAGAAAGTGCGACACCACTCTATTTTTCTGTTCGGTGCATTTATGATAAGTGAAAGCTTCGCGTGTGGGAGAAATAGAGTATAACACAGATATTTTCAGTAATTCCAGTCCCACGCGAACAGAGATTGCAAATTTTTTGAGCACAAGAGCCTAATTGATTGTGTCATGTTAAGCCTGGTAAAGATGTGAAACTATTCTTCTGTCGTTTGAGAGAAATTTTAGAAGTTCAGAGAAGAACAAGTTCAACAAGTCAAGTAAGTACTCATATTATAACCTCTATGGCATTCCAATTCTCTCAATACTGTCAAAATGCCTCCTAAGAAACCATTCTCTGGGAAAATTAATTATATGGATAGGAATGTCCACGATGATTTATTAGAATTACTCCCAGAATCTACTATATAGCTTGCACAAGTTAAAAAGTTAATTTCCTTAAACCCTAGGCTTAAAATTGGTGATGGCCTAAATGACAAGGGGAACTGGGTTAGGGATGCAGCAACTACTCAAACTGGCCTTATCTTGTTTAAAAAGTGGTTTTCAGAAAGAAAGTTGTTTGCCCCGCATGCTAATGTCTGGAATTTTGATTTGGGAAAGTTAGTAGTCCCAAGTGTTTTCATGGATTATGATTTTCTTGAAGCCATTGCTAAGAATTATGACCAAGCCATTAGGGTTGTAAGAAGAAATGATGGTGTGCCTCTGGTCTAGATTACTCCTGAAGAAATTAGAGAGGTTTTTCACCTGGAACCATTATCACACTACCACGTGCAAATCAATCTACTAGAATTAGAGAATGAATATAAAGCAAAGAAGGATGTAATTAGGGGAGGTGCACTAAGGGCACATATTGGTACAATAGGAACTTTTCTAGTAATTACTGCAACCTCTAGAGAGCCTTTAATTTTAAGAAGAGTCTTTTCACTTCCCGGGCTGTAGAGATATACATGACCTTATGCCGAGTTTTTGGTGAAGATGAGCAAGAATTTATGCCCATTGGTTTCATGTACATGATGGTTTAGATTGCTTCCTTCAATGTAGATGTTATTTTTGATTTTGCTTCCTTTTTGGCTGAAGAAATTCACATTGGTTTAGTTGGGATTGCGAAGGGCAAGGTGGAAAAAACTTTTGGTCACTACTCTCTATTAATGCATATGTTTTTTTTCAAAGGAGTGACATATTTTGGTAATGAGATGGAACTAAATAGAGAGGAGAATGGGGAAATATTGCCAGTCCAGTTATGGAGTGCAGATATGACCTGGGATGCAAGTAATGCTAGTTTTGTCAGATTTGATAGATATTTTGCTGCTAAATTGAGATGCTTCATATTGAGTGACAATCCCAGAATCCCTAGGGTACTAATGAGTCTCATCAGGCCTATGGATAACTCCCATGACTTGAAAGTTTCACATAATTGGGGAGATATCATCCCCTACCCTATTTCTACTATTTTTAGAATCTATGGTTTCAAGGGGAACCCTCATGTTTTGCCTTAACAAGTTCCTTTGAAGGTGGGAATGGCTGAAGTTTTATGGCAATTAGGGGGAGTGGAAGAAATGCTTTTGTTGAAAAAGTAATTAGGGTCAATTTTCCCTACCTGGACAATGGCCCATCAATTTGTGATTACAAAAGGGGGATGTATCTTTTTGCATAAAATTTTGGAGCAGTATATGATGGCTGTCTCTCATCCCCATTTTTGTGATTCTGGGGGATTTTTCAATTAGATGTTGAGGCATAGAATCAAGTTGGGACCGGTCAAGCATGATTCTTATTATCCAGAGGATATTATAAGGAATAAATTCTCATTGTAGGAGTAGGAAACTAAAAAGGAAAAATGGAGAGTTTATTTCCGAGTCTTAGAATTCATTCATTGTTTTGATAATAAATATGATCCTTTGGATAATGTTATTACAGAGGCTGACAAAATAAGTAAGCTCATGAATACCTTCCCTGAAATAATGGAGGTCATGAATGAAAATAAACAATTTTTTATTGATTCATATCCTGATAAGGCCAGAGAGGTCATGAGGAGGTTAGCTTTCACTCCAAATGTGAGAATTGATAAAATAATTGTACAAAAGAGGCCCAAATATACTATAATTCATAATAAAAGGGTTCCTATAGACAAGGGCAAACAAATAATTGGATCTACCAGTATAGCCCAAGAGGAGAGACCTAAAGAGCCTAGTCCCAAGAGGCAAAAGGTAATGACAAAAGAAAGGCCTCAAGATGAGGAATATTCACCCACCTAGTCCCCTTCGAGGATTGGAGAAGAGCAACTCACTAGTGAACAGGTTGAACAAATGGGATCACAGGGAGATATTTTTATTACTCAAGCAGAAT
Organism: Cupressus sempervirens; assembly: GCA_028749045.1. Classification (NCBI taxonomy): domain Eukaryota; kingdom Viridiplantae; phylum Streptophyta; class Pinopsida; order Cupressales; family Cupressaceae; genus Cupressus; species Cupressus sempervirens. The sequence goes on along the minus strand of CM053792.1, from coordinate 84,295,622 downwards.
TAGATGAGGGTAACCCTCCAGAACTTCCTCTCCCAAGTTTGGATATAACAATAGCTGATTATAGAGGCAAGGAGTTGGACCTTGTATTAGAGCAAGCAAGTCATCAATTTTTGACTGATGACAGTTTTGTGAAATCAAGGGCTTTTCAGCAGTTTGCATGGAGGAAAAACATGAACGTTTTCGAGGAGAAATGTAAAAAGATGAAAACAGAGAATCCAAAAATGGCTGGATAATTTCTTAGGAGCAGCGAATAATTGTGCAAAACCACCCACATGAACACCCCCCTACTATTCTCCCCTTATAGCCTATAGATGAAACTTCCATGCAAAACCAAATTAAAGAAGAAATGATGAAGGAATTGCAGAATATAAGCCCTGAGGAGGGGAGGAAAATGATAAAGGCATCTAACATTTTATTATTGCCCAATTGGGATATTGCAAATGCATTAATTTTCAATTCTGTTTCAAGTAGATTGGAGTTGCAAGACCCAAATAGAAGAGACTTCCTACGCACTTCATTCATTGAAGATCAAGTTGCATTGGTCAGTTGGTCATTGAGAAAGGGATATAGAGCCACACCATCACAATTAGATGAGTCTGGGTTGATGGGAAATATACTTGTAAGAAGGGTTGCTGACACTTCACATGTACAACCAACATATTGGAATGTGGATTCTTCTAAGTTTGTGTTGGCCACTGCTAAGAAGGAGGAACAGGTTATGTCTGAGTTACAGAATAAATATGAAACACTTCTTGAGGCCTATAATAGGGAGGTAAAAAGGAGAATTGAACTTGAAAACAAGGCAATGGGGAAATCCACAAGGCCAAGAATAACATACCCCCGTCCTCCAGTGGAACCTTTTAAATCCACCCCCCTTGTAGAGATACCAGACACACCTCAAAGGCCTGAATATTATACAGCTGAGGAATTTGAAGAAGAGAAGAGAAAACTATGGGCCTTACATGTAGAGTTAAATACGCAGTATGAGGATAATATTAGAAAGGCTCTATTGTATTTAGTTGACAAAATTGAGTGGCCCTTATTCTTTGATCAGTTGGTAAAAGTAATAGATATATGGGAGGAATTGAAAACTCATGATGATACCCTCAAGCCTATTGTTAATAAATGGGGAAGAAGGGAAAAGGAAATTGCCCTTCTATATTATTCAATTATAAAGTCTTCCCATGACCATGTTGAAAAATTGTATGATATTGCTAATGACCTGTCAGATTTTGATAACAGGAGAGTTGCTCTATAACTAAAAATTGTTTCTTATTTGAATAAGTACAAGAATAAAAAATTTGATCTATTTCCTTGTGCCTTGGATAGAAAGAAGAAATTGAAAAATAAGGAAGAGTGGAGTAAAGAATTGGATGACCTTTTCTGCACAAGGATAAATAAAGTTATTAATGAAAAGGGGCATGCTTGGTGGGCCACCACGACAGAGGAATTGGTTAAAGTCCAATTATTTTTTGATTCTTTGAAGCAAGAATTTGTTGGTTTTGAAAAGGAGGTTGGTTATACTTTAAAAAAGAAAAATGATATCCTACAGTTCAGTTGGCCGGATGATATACAATTTGACACTTGGATGGCATATCTTCTGTTGGACAAGTAGTTAGAGGAGGACAGTTCAGATGATGATGAGAAACTAGAAGGCGAGGTGCAGGTTATTGACACCTCTGCACCAAAACTGAAAAAAGAAGAAGGGGAAAAGGTAATAATGCCTGCTCAGGGTGAAAGCAATGAGAACCCGCAGGAGAAAACCTATTTCGAGGTATCACAAGATCATCCTTCTTTGGCCAGCTTGGTAGCCACGTATTCTGAGGAGCCGAAATAATGAGAGACAAATCAAAAGTTGATGATTCACAACAAAAACTGGAACGGGCCTACCTAAAGAAATATTTGATACGCCTGGCATTCTGTTGTGATTTTTTTTGTCTTTTTTATGATGCTTTGTTCCTTGGACACTTGTCAGATCATAATTTCCCTTTGCTTGTTGCAACTCATGCTATATAAATGAGTTTTGAAGGCATTGTGATGGTCCGAGACTTGTGCAATTTTTTGTTTCTTTCAAGAAGAGTACATATTCAGTTGGTCCAATAGTATGCAGAGGTTTTGAGTTTTCTTCCATTGTACTTTCTGATAAGCAAATTGAAATGACAGAAATGGCAATCTATTCTGGGCATTCAATTGGTTTTCTATTGGTTATTGTATTAGTCATATGAAAAGGATAATACAAAGGGGTATTTACACTATATCTGTGGATCATCAATTTTTGTATCTAGTTTATGGGTTTGTTTACTTTGAAGTCATTTAAATAAGGTTTATTTGGCTAAATGTAGTCTGGATGGGTTGTATGCTGGTTTTATTGTTGCTTTTAATTCAAGCAATTATATAAATGCTTTAGTAAATCAGTAGGGTTTATGAGTTCATAAAAGGGATATTGCATAAGAATGGAGATGGGTGATTGCAGTTGATTAATTCTTATATAAGTTATTTGAATTAGATCTCCTGCCAATAGTCAATTTCTTGCCCAATGGATAAGGCATTGGTCCTATAAATCAGAAGTAAACAAGGATGAATTCTGCTGCTGCATATCAAATCATCTTACAAAATCAAAATTATTTTCAATCCTATTCAAGAATTATAAATGCTGGTCTCAACTCATTTATATCTAATTCTCGAGTCTTAAGTAGCTAGTATTTCCAAGAATATTTGTAAATTTTAGGAGAATTATGACCAGATTTGTTGATAAGGGATGTGTATAAGTTTGAGAGCATTGAAGAATTGAAGTGAGCTATGTATGTATGTGAGGGTAATAGAGGAGAATCAGAATGAAACTAAGATAATTTCATTTTTGAATTCTACTACACTGTGCCCTTGTACAAATCCTTTCTTGTTCCTCTTTGTGCCCACCACTTAGCCCACATTATTGAGTGTCCTATACAAGAAAGTCTTATAGCAAGCAATTTACCAAGATTCTTGGAGTTGTTCCACTACAAGATATGATGAAATCATGAACTAATTTCCTATTATTTAAGAAAATGAGAAACACTATAAGACACTTTGTAGTGCTGCAATAATAGCCAAATCACCAAAGTAGGCATGCTTTTTGGATCATATTCTCTCTCAGACACAAATGTAACATGCATTTTGGTTGTAGGTGATTTCTAGGAGCTTGGGGTTCACTATCAATTCCAACACCTTCGACTAAAATTTTTGAACAAGTCAAAAGTTGTTCCACTATAATGATTACTAATAAACTTTATCATTGTTCAAGTCAAAAGTTTATCATTAGCAAAAATGGTAGATAATTTTGTTCATGGTCTCAAGGAAAACAAAGACTGCTTGACAATAGCAAGAAACAACACAAATGACTTAGAAATAGTCTATCACAATGAAAGACATATTTTGCCCATCATAACACTAGCAGTGCTCTACTGTCTCATTTTTGGTAACAGAGACACCCCCCAAACATGAAGGATTCACCCCCCAAACATCTTCAAACATGAAATGATCCACTGTCTATTAGATTGATGTCTAATCTAGGCTAAACCTCCATTCAGCAATTACCATCCAACACTGCACTTGCACCAAGTTTTCCTACTCTCCTGCATTTGATTAATATAGTACAAATAAATTATCACAACCTCATTGTCTCCCACCAATAATAGTGACTATAGGTGGTAGGAGAGAATCTATATTGGAAACTTTAGAATAAGTATAGTTGATTGTGCCTAACCAGTCACTGGTTTGAATGCACCAGTCTATTATTCCTTACTCAACCCACAATGAAAATTAAAAGAATGTGTGGAAAAGATAACAAAAATAATAAAATGTTCTCACTTTAAATATTAGTCAAAATGCATTTGATACATCATAGGAACTCACTATTCCATGGGACAGAGACTGAATTGCAGAGAACGGGATTATTTTATTGATTAAATTTTTTTCACAATGCCTTGTCTCACCACCCCAACTCTACTTCTCCCCCAAAAACTCAAAAAATCCCTTATAAATAACCAAACAATAGTAAACAACCACTGCTATCTAACTATCTGATTGTTACCAGTTAGTTATAAACTAAAATTTGTTGTCTAGTTGACACAAAGTGTCAACTTCGACAACTTACAATCATATATGCCTTATATATATTTCACTAACCTTTTCAAAGGTTTTATAACTTCACTAACCCTTCCAAAGACACCTAAAACCCTTACGAGATGTACTAGGCCTAAAGACACCTAAAACCCTTACAATCTTTTCTTTGCATTTTTTCTACATTTGATACTTTTCTTATAGCTAGACATGTCTGTCCTTAGACTTCATGGAAAAAACCCTACAAACAACACAAAAAAAATAAGGACATGAACCATCCAAACATCTCTAATAGCTTGTGGATATCCCAAAGATGCATAAGTGCATGACTTGTGAAAACCAAAAAGATAAGACTAACTTGTATAACAAGCGAATAACCAAAATGATTTTATATCTGTGTTATGTTTGACAATGACAATGATATTTGGATTCAAGTATGAGGAAATTTGTATCAATCAATTCATTAAATATCATTTGAATACAAAGAAGATTTTAAGAGATTCAAGAGCATAATTATAAGCCAAATTTGTGGAAGACCTAAATCAGACCTAAGTGAACAGACATGTGAAGGCTTATTTTGAATATGATGAGCAGATCTAAGGTAGAATTTTTATGAAGGTATAGTCCAAGTTTAGAGCATTTATTGAAAAACAATATTTCAAATCTTGGTGGATTATTCATAAGTACAAGGCAGATTTTTTGAAGACCTCGAAGGAGATCTAAGGCAAATCTACCTACATTATAAACACTTTGAATTTCAAAGGTGATCAGTTCCTTCTACATTGCAGGATTTGAGGTTGGTGTCTCTTGCTAATTGAGTCTACACATTTGTTTGAAGTTATATACATACATACATAAATGTGTATGTGTGTACATACACACACAATTCACCTATAAGGATTTCCATGCTAAATAGTATACGCATCTTGTCTTCTTTTGTTAGACATCAACTATGTGAATGCTTTCTACATTGCTTTCAGTTGACTAAATATATATAATAAAATATGCAAGTTTCTATGCCAAACTAACTCCAACGTGGACAAATATCTAATAATTGGGATTTAAACTAAGCAAGAACTATATGTTCAAGGAACCAAAAGATGACTGCAATGAGACTATTACAAGAAAAAAAACTTCAGTCTCATTAAAGAGAATTTGGATGTGTGTTTGAAGACTTAACAAATTTGAGCTTCACTTGGTTTCAGGAATACTATAATATTTTCTACTTAACAAGGCCAACCACGTGAAGGTGGAAGCTCATCTAGCCTCACCCCCCTCCCCCTAACATCAATCTAAAGTACCCATTATCATCTAATTACATACTTCATTCATTCATTCATCCATTTATGAACTATAACATTCAATCAATACAATCACATAACATTCATTAATATGATATAAAAATCATTAATACACAATACTAATCAAAAATTCATTAACACATAACAATATTCATTAACATAAAATAAAAATCTGTATTAATATGCATCATTCATACATAATTACTTAAAACAAAGTTCTTTCATTATCCAACAAGGTTTATCAAAGAAGATTTTTAAAACATCATTTCTTTTTTTTGTTTCTCTGAGCTCTCTTAAGAAAAGCGCTCATAGGGACATCCATATCTACTTCATTCTCCTCCTCTTCTGGCACGTGTAATGTCAAATTATGATGGTTCCTTCTCTTTGTAGGAGTAGGAGGTTGTTGCACTAAAGGGGGCTCTGTTGCAAGAATAAGTGAATGCGATAAATTGGCATACTCTTTTTCTTTTTCTAACTGTTACAAGTTTGTAATTAAGTACGAGTACAACATAAAATGCATTTTTCTTACTTGACAATGCCACATCATGTACATTAACATTTTGATCTGCCACCGCGTCAACATGTTGAACACTTGGAACATGGTCCAGTCCTTCAACATGATGTTCAACATGCTTTGAAATATTCAAAAAAAGGATACATGTCAAATTCCAATTGAAGATGTTAAATTGTATTCATAATTGCATAATTAATTTCCAATAGCAAATTAATACCTCCACCACTATAATGCACATCATGGCCTTCGTCAGGAGCAGGTTCTGTGGTAGGATATGAAGGTTGCAGTAAAATGTTATGCACATTGTTATGTAGTCAATTTACGTTTAAAACTAATACCAAAAAAGAATATTCTCAACTATTTAATTTCATTTACTTTTCATCTGACCAATTTACTTGTGAGATATCATTTGGTGTACTGGATTCTTGGGCAAGGCTTACAGATTCTTCATGTAGGCGTGCAACCACAACTTTATAGCCTTCCTTCAAGGCAATTTTTCTATCTTCATTTGTGACCTCCACATTGAAATCTGTGCCCTATGGTTTTTGCTTGATAACGTCAGTTTTCCATGAATGGTTTCATTAAACAAAACTGTTTGCAACATTATATTAAAAAAAAAAACAAAATTCATTGCTCTACTTACAAGTCGAGACTACAGATTCATATAGCCACCAGAGCCAAGTTTGTGTTGGCCAACCTTTTCTATTCTTGCTTTTGTAGCCATGGATGTGTCCTGCAATCTATGAACAATTTCAAACATCTTAGATTATATATTTACAAATATCAATAATTAGTGCATGATTACAATGTACTTAATACTATAATGACATACCTCTTTTTGCTCTATGCTGCTTCATTATCTCTATCTTCACATAGCCTTTTCTCCTTTGCATTTTCTATTATTTCATTCCACTCCATTGGTGGAATCATAGGAGGATGGTCGTACTTTGGGTTATCCTTAAGACCCCTTCTATATTGATGCCTCACAGTCTTTATATGTTTTGCTGCTCTTTTCAAAAGTAGGCCAATGTCAAAAATGTTTTTCCCAAATTTCTCCTCAATGGATGCAATCAGCTGATTTTTTAATTCCCCAGCTTGTAAATTCCACCTTTTTAAAAACAAATAGATTGTTAGATCAGTACCTTTAATATATTACAATAAATAGAAGAAAATAAAAATTATGTAGCAATGATATGAAACTATGTACCTTTTATGTATGGTGGGTCCAAACAGTCTCAATGTCATATGAAAAAGATGTTCAAAGAAAGCATTATTACCTACAAAAACATAAAGGATTTATCAGTCCAAAATGAGTAATGTAAAAGTAAACTAAATTTACACTTTAAAAAATATCAATTTTAAAGCACCTGAAAGCTTTCATTCTCTTAATGAAAACATAGTTTTCTTATTCAACAACAATGTCCCTTCATACGAACCAGTACCAATCACACGAACTGCTCCAAGAAATGGATCAACTTCAGTAGTACTGCTCTCTGTTGGTCTACCTCCCTGCCTATGTCCATGTCTCTCTATGTGTGGCTATATATATATATATATATATAGATATATAGATATATATATGTATGTATGTATGTATGTATGTATGTATGTGTGGTGTGTGTATGCATGTGTTTGTGTGTATGCAAGCTTCTATAGACATCATTTAAGCACTAATGTGCTACTTCATTGTTGATCAACTTGTAGAAAGACATTACAAAATATAGCACATTACAAAATATAGCAAAACAAGGTTTTACCAGTTCTACTAGGCATAGACGATGATGTTTGCATGGTCCTTGTTACCAACAATGCAACAGACAATAGTGGACCACCAACCGAAGGAGGAGTCCACACTTCATCATGATCTAAAGAATAGAATATTGTTAGAAAAGACATTTGCAATGGATAAAGATCAAATGGGATACTAGCGAGAAATGTCAACAAAAAAAAAAGGTAAGTGTTATAATGTTGATCAAAACAAACAAAGTGTTACTTACACGAAGGTACTGTGAAACAACCTTGACCATGTTCAGCATGTGATGTCACCACTGGCACATATGTCTATACAAGAACACATAAAATTAGAGATCATGATCCATAAGATACTATAAAATATTAATATCTATTGAACTTCTATTACTACTTTAGTCGAATTACTGCTTACTTTCAAAGATTGGATTCTACGGTCCAATTCTATTCTTAGTGCCTCTTTTTCCTCACTTCTGTCACCCTTGATGATAATTTGAACAAGCTCATCAGTGTATCTTTTTTTAATTTTTTGGGTGAGGAATACAGAGTTAGTACTAAGGTCAATGTCATGTCGATATGACGCCCGTATTTCAGATTGCATTTGATCACCGATCATTGTAGCTTTTTCCTATCAGTTGTGACATCAAATATTCATATACTTTCATCAAAATAAATCCAAAGCCATAAATAAAAGAACATAATAATAGGACATTTTTTTCTATATTAACATTAAAATTTAAAATAATTAATGTTTACCTCTACTGAAGGTGTCTGACATGGTGCATCCATATCGCCCTGTGAAAAAAATTAGTAAGTCTTAGAAATCAGCAGCGAAATTAAAGTAATAGACTTACCAAAAAAAATATTAATAATAAAGTACAATGTATATGTAAATCATTTTTCTTAAGTTAAAAATTTAGTGTAACTAATGTTTATATCTAAAAAAATATTTGGCATGTTCTACTTAATGTTTATATGTGCACATATGGTTTGGAAAGAAATATTTGGTCATACAAGACCCCATCATAGTTGGCATTGATCATACTTGAAGATTTCATTGATCATCATGATCATCATCCATGTCATCATCATCATCATTATCATCATCATCACCATCATTGTACTTGTCACTTTGATCATCGTCGTCACCACCACCATCTTCATCACCATCATCATCCTCTTGATCACTATCATCATCATGACCATCATCGCCATGATCATGATCGTCATCAGCATCATCATCATCATTATCCCCATTATCGTTACCATGACCAAAATCATCACCATCTTCTTCTTCTTCATCACTAGGTAACTGTTGTTCCTGATAATCATTTACTTCCTCTTGTGCTTCTTCAATATCTTCTTCTTCTATCACATTATACTTTACCAGCCTTTCTCTTGGGTCATGTCTAACAACAAATGACCAACCTGGTTTGTTCGGAACACCAAAGTAAAACACTTGCTTGCATTGACTTGGAAGAACATAGGGCTCATCTCCAACTGGCTCAAATGACCTTGTATTAATCATAGTAAATCTACTGTCATGTTCAATAACAGTCCTATTGGGATCATTTTGATTTAGTCGTAACCTAAACCATTTGATGACAAATAGAACTATTTTGAATGAATTAAAGTCACACTCAAGTATATCATCCAAAATTCCATAGTATCGATTTTCAGATTGTTGAAGATGTATGTTAGTTCTAGATGAAATATTGGTGACTGCAAAGACAACACTTATCCCAGAATCACACATTTTCTTTGTTTCATCTAACTTTTTTGTGCAGAATTTATAGCCATGGTAGGACATAGCTTTGCACTATTTGACCTGCAATTATTCAAACATGTCAAGAATCTTCTCATTGATCTGTGAGTTGATATTAAACTTATGTCTCATGATTAGTAATCTTATGCATATCTTTATATCTCTTCAGCGTAACATTGGGATCTCCATTACGATGAGCTTCTTTAACCAACAATGCAACACCATCCCATGTTAATGAGCGACCATTTTCTTGAGACTGTTCAATCCACACTATCATCCAATCAAGATTGTTTGCAATATACAAGTGTAGTGCATCCCACTCATGACCAACTATAAAGAGGACAATTACACGAGTTAGAAACAACTTATATATATTGATGATGGATAAGAATTGTTAAATTACAAAAAAAAATTTATAATTACCTCTCACCCTCCTCAATCTACCTTTCCCCATCAGGTACTCCCCTTTGAATTTTTCATTACAATTGGGATCCCAAATGCGATCTAGATGGATACTTACTGCAAACTTTGGAAGATATTCACTGATATACACCATGGTCTAGTATATCATATATCCCTCTATCATAGAAGCCTCAAGACGTGCTCTCTATCAAACCAAGCCCTTCATAAATTTCAAATGCCTCTCAACCATCCACATTGATCTAGCTTGTACAAGTCCACACAATTCAATCTCCTCAACTTGATGTATGAGGTAGTGTTCTTGAGCATTGAAAAATGTTGGAGGTAAACACTTTTGCATTTCACACATAAGCTGTGGAATTTTTCTCTTCCAATATTTTATATCTTTTTTTTTATCAATTTCTTTAGATGATAACCACCTAAATGAGATTCAACATGCAAAAAAACATAGAGGAGATTTCAAATAAAATTATACAATAGATTTTAGATAAAAAGCTACAAATCTAAGAAAAAACACTCTTCTAACCTCATGTATTTTCCAAGATCATATATAACTTGTTTAATACTGTTGTCAAACTATTGTGGAAGGGATAGAGGTAGGAAAAACTGCAATCATTAAAAAATGATCATTTCAATATATTATTAAATAATGCAACTGGTACTACATTCAATCTTACAAATATACTGTAAATAGAAAACATGAATTATCTTGAGGAAGGTATGCCAATCATGTGTCTTCAACCCTGGCCCAAAATCACCTTTCTTTGATAGAAGAGTGCTTATATTTGCAACAAATCCTATTGAATTTTTTTTTTTTTTTTATGACTTCTTTTAATGCATCACTTTTTTGCTCCGTTAATAACCAAGGAAGGGCACTTGTATTTATGTGATCTCCATTCCTATTTGATTCAATGAAAAATTTTAGTGCATGATTAGATTCATGAATGTTAGTACAAATTTTAGCAATTTTTTCTCTATCATGCCTTCCATCCAACATTTTCCATAGTGTCTCTGTTACATTCTTTCCAATATGCATAGCATCAAACAAATGCACAATTGGGAGATCCTTGTAGTATGGTAACCTACTAAATTGAGTAGGATAACTTTCATTCCTCTAGAAAGTTGGTCATTACCGTCACGAGCATCAGTTACAACATTGGTAAATATAAGACAATATCAAAATACAAATTGTAAATTTTGGATGACAAATTGGACATTACCTCGACGATTTAGTTGATCGTATTCCAACTTCCATAAATGAGGTGTCATTCTTCGTGGCCTTGATGATGTCTCTTGTTTCCCATTGAAAAGATGTTTTTTGAAAATTCCACACCTATGATTATTGTAGAGAAAGTGTCTAAACTCATCAAACACCTACTTTCCTAAACTTCTCGAATGACAACATTTCATCTTCAGACCACAAACTGGACATGCAAATTTTCCCTTTGTCTGAAGACCTAAAAGATCATGTATAATTGGATCATGTACAATTATCATGCACAGTGTAAGCATTTGATAGTAATGTGTAAGCACTATAACAGACCAAATATATGTGATCTTAACAATATAACATACCGCAAAAATGAGTTAGCCCAGGGGCATCATGTATTGTCCATACAAGCATTGCATGGAATTAAAATTGTCGATGTCCTATCAGTCTAGAGATGTACAGCATAGTGATGCCATTCCATAACTTCAAAAACTCGTCAATTAGGGGCTCAATATACACGTTCATATCTTTAACTTGGTATTTACTTAGCAATTGAATGAACATAAACATTACGTAATTATTATAACCATTTTCATGCACTATTTATAAATTAATTTAGATAACTATATAAAAAAAAAACCTGGCACAATCATTGACAACATTATGTGCTCCCTCTTTATGGACATCCAAGGAGGAATGTTATTGTTAATAAAAAAAATAGGCCATACTGAGTAAACAGATCTCATATCTCCATATGGATTGACACCATCCGCCACCAATGAAAGTTTCAGATTATGAGGTTCTTCTTTAAAGTGTGACCATGTTTCTTCTATCTCTTTAAATGCAGAACCATCGGCAGGCATTCGCATAATGTCATCCTGACTTCTATTGCGTGCATGGTAATCCATAAATTGTGCCAAGCTAGTGCACTTGAATAACCATTCCAAATGTGGAATAATGGGAATGTACCACAAAGAACCTTGTGAGACACTTTTTTTGTTATTTGATCTGACCGATATCTACTAACATGAAAATTAGGACATTTTATTGCAAATTCATGTTGTTTATGATATAAAATGTGATCATTGGGACATGCATGTATTGTCTGATACTTCATTCCAATCTGATCCATAATGTTAGATAATTCTCGGTACGAACGAGGCAAAATGTTTGATGGTGGTAACAAAAACTCACTAATCAACCTAAAACAACAAATATGCATTGTTAATATAATGAATAGTAATTGTATGCTAACCTTGAAGATGACAAAAATGACATACCTTAGCATACGTGACATTGCTACATTGGATATGCTATTCATAACCTTTAAGTTCACCAACAACACTATAGCCGATAGTAGAGTTGTTTGGGAGCCTGGGTATAAGGGCTCGTGTGCCTTCTCAAGTAAAGGTATATCAAGACCATCTTCATCATTATTATCAGATTCGCTAGTACCATCATTGTGAGCCTCTTCATCACTTGCTCCAATACCATCTTCTTCAATCATGTCCTCTGGCACATTATCATCTTCTTCCATGGGAGCATTATCCTCAGCTTGGATATTCACACCTCCATGTTCCTCCAGTAGGAAATCCACATTCAGCAATGGAAAATAATTGTGGCCCCCTTCAACATGACCATATTTCCTACAATGACTCTGGGCTGTTGTGATTATAATTCTTCAATTCTTTAAACCCTTACACTTTTTGCAAGGACAATAACATTTATCAAGTTTTTTTCAGAATTGAGCCCACAATGCAGCCATTGTCTCATTATTTTCTTCTAGATTCATATTGTCAGGCATGGTCTTTCTTCACAAGAAAATATACCTACAAATAAATTGGACTTGTTGTGATTAATGTTTATATCTGCACATAGGGTTTTTGTTAATTAATGTTTTCAAATGTAACTAAAATGATTACAAACATATCAAAAAGGACCTTCACAGGGTCTTATTACATCAACTGTTCTAACATGGTCATGTTGGTTATCTTGAGACCTTAATATCTTCTCATGCCTTCAACCTTGACCTTGATGCTCCTGCATCATTCTCCCAAGGATCAATGAAAATTGGATCATCATGGAATTGAGTAGGCAGACCTTCTAGGAAGTTGAAATACTTCAACCTTGTAAGTGTCACATCAATGCAATGGGTACTAAACAAACAATTTAAGTTGATGAGAAATGGTTGTTATGAATTCAAATTGTAAGCGTCACCTCAATGCATTGGGTATTAAAAAAATAATTCAAGTTGATGAGTATGGGTTTTTTTTCTAAGAACATACCTATTGTTTATAGTTAGTAAGTTTCTATATCCTCTAACAAATTTGAACCAATGAGCCAAAGTCACACAGTTGAAGATGATCATTGTCCCCTCAAAGCACCATCGTTTGATAAATTGTTGCATTGAAATATGATCTAGAAAGGGACTTTCCACATATTATGTTGGCACTATTTGGCAATCATCGATCATGTGGTTATTGCAAAGAGGCTAAGGACCAAACATGGAATCATGGAGATAGTGCACGGATGTACAAGAATTTTTTTTTGCTCTTTAGCTACTAATCTTGCTTTGTGCTTGTCAATTAAAACATTATTTTAAAACTTGATCCTAATAATTTTTATAATCAATGGCTTTCTTTCCAATGTCTATCTCTTGACTCAACACATTTTTTCATTTTTCTTTCCTTCTTGCTTCATCATAAATACTTGGTTCACAAGCACTTATGGTGTTCTTCTTGCTAAGATTATGAAGTGGACAATGACTTTCAATCTAGATAATCAAATGTTTGGCTCAACTTTTTTGGGTAAGTGTGATGATATGTAGTGCACTATAAATTTTATCTTCAATGAAAGGATTAGCACCTCTAATTTTCAAATGGTGATCAACCAAAACTAGCTGACAATCTAACCTAAAAAATACATTTTATGCCAAATTCCAATCACAGTTAAAGACATTTAGCTATTGGAAAATGGCAAGATTATGTCTTATTTTAGATATGCAATAAAATGGGCAAGAAATGTGGAAGAACATTAAGTTTTTATCCACCAAAACATGAGTAAAATTGTATAAAATGAATGTATTTTTAAAAATAATGTCAATTCCCTTCAAAAGAAATATTTTGCATGCAACTTACTTGCTGAAGATATTTCAAGTTCAGCAACTCTTTAATCACAGGATCCACAATAGTTGGGAGCTTTGACCTATCTGTTAGTTGTGGCTTGGCCTGCAACAACAAAAAATTCTTAGTATATGCATCTCAACATTTAAAAAATACATCAAGAAATTTAGGTCAGTTATAGTCTATAAATTAACTGGCATTTGTTTCTTCTTTAACATATTCAACAATCAAGTACAATTAATAGCAATACAAGAGCAAAACTTGGAATTCTACTAATGTCATCAATGTTAATCTTGGGTACTAGTACAAAGCCAGTAAGAAATCTGCAGTTGTACCAACCAAGATATTTACAATACTTGATCACAAAAGGTTCATTTAGCACAAAAAAACTTCAAAAATATTGTATATATACACTCTTTGACGCTGTCAAAGGGAACAATTATTTTAATGATGTTTTACGTAAGAATTGCTAGAGGAAATGATAAGCATGAAATATATTCAAGTTTTGACACTAAGGAATTGAAACATCCACACTCAGGAATTGCCTGGAGTATTTCAATTCACTCTAATTATGCCTTATAGCTTCTTTAAAAAATAATGATTTAGATATTCAGTGGTATCTTAAGTACTATATACTAGTGCTTGCACCAAGCATAGGTGATAGAGTATAGTCGATAGTGGCATGCAGTTGATCATTTTAGAAATGTGGTAGCTAGTAGCATTGTTTTATAGAAAAGCCCTACACTATTATTTGGTAGGAAGATAATTAGAACCAAAGTAAACATGGTGTGCACAACTAGCATTATTTGATTGTTTTCTATTTTGAGGTGTAGAATATTTGGTGGATCTTAATTTTTGTGGAAACTATTTTGAGCAAGGATATGCTAAAAATGAGTTCTTCTTCTACAACCATAAAAACATTATCAGATTCATCGTCCAAACTATTGAGTTTCAACCAAATATTAATATGTAGTTTTCGAACAGTTGGCCTAAATGGTTGTTGTTATAATTGAGAATAACACCGAGCTTGATTTGATGAGTTTTTTTATTGACTCGTAAATTTTCTAATAATTCAATAGATTAACCCATTGATAAAAAAACATGGAAACTCATTAGCTATTATTGTGGAGTTAGATCTCAACATTGGCTCTAGTATTTCTTTAGTTGGCAATCATGCATTGGTTACATTTGGATTATCACCAGCTATTGCAGATGATGGAAGTGATACTATGTATGAAGCTTCTAATATAGGAACTCCATGAGAAGCTAGAGATCATTTAATGGAGATTTGGTGATGAAAAATGGGATCTCTAAAGATGAATAGAGCTCGTTGAAGTTAAGAGGACTCGTCAAAGTGTCCTATGTGTTTTTTGACAAGTAGGATTGGTTATAAAGTGTAACATCCTCATTTTAGCTCGCCATGGTTTATGTTTGGATTGACCTATTATTGGCCCTCGTAGGTTAAGGCTGATGGCTAGAGGGCCCCATCTGGTAAAACAAGAGGATCTTTCCCTTCTATAGTACAGAAGTGTTTACGATTGCTCCTCATTTGTTTCAATTAGGTACACTTACAATTTATAGTAAGTTATGTATCCAAAATTTCTACATTTGGCAAGGCACCTGGACCAATCTCAACGTAGTGATGACCCTTGGCACTACTGATTTTATCAAATATTTAGGGAATTACTAGTTATAGTAGGTTAGGAGTTAATAGAGAGACCCATTAATATTTTTAGTAAGGTAGTTGGTTGTGCGATGGAAGCAATGGTTGACCAATTGGTTTAGATGAGATGGAGAGATGATGAGTAATCAATGAGATATTAAAATTATAGTAATAGTAATAAAGCTATTTATAATGGTTATATTGTAAATTTGTTACTTATCTTCATAAAGTATTATTGAGGAGCAATTATATTTAATGGAAAAGTATGCCTTTAATAATGACATAACTTAATTCAAACACAAAAAACAGTTATATAAGTCATTAAAGTGACATATTGGTGAAGCCTCACGAGTCAAACTTTATTGAGGAATTATAAAAGCCCTAGAAATGAAATTGATTGATTTTTTGTTTATGAGTTTTGAATTTTATATTGGATGTTCCGAGGAAGAGTGCAATGTGACCTAGGGTTTTATATTGGATGTTCCAGGGAAGAGTGCAATGTTGAGTTACAAAACATTATATGACTACTCTAAGTCTTTATTGCATTCAAAGCATGAAATTTAGTACTGGTCCTAAGTTTTCATAGCAATCAAACCATGGATTTTGTATTAATTGATTCTAAGACTTTATATTATTCAAACCATGGATTCTAATGTTAATTCTAGGTTTTTATGGCATTCAAAACATGAACTATAGAAGAATTTATATGGTATGAAGGGATGCTGCCCCACACTTCTCGTCACCACCCTTGTAGTCAAATGTTGTTCTTGGACTCTTGGGATATTATTATTGGGTAAAGCTTAAATAGTCTTGAATTTGTTTGTTTGCTTTTGCTATTTGGGGTTCTTTGGAAAGGGAGGAGATCCAAGCAACGACAAGCCCAAACTTTAGATTTTTGTTCCTTCTACGGTTTTTGGTGGAGCATTAATAAGTTTTGTTCATTCTATGAGAAGAAATACACATAAGAAAATAAATTCATTCAAAAAACCTATGACAACTTATCATGACAGACAAAATGGAGATGATACCTTCTATTTGGCAAATAAGTAAATATCTCCAAGGAAATACCAAATTCAAACTCATGCTTAGGTTGCATGTGTCAACATTCCCCATCGACCTTAGTCGCAAGGCTAACTAACTTATCAAGAGTGTGTATCCCATAAATGAAATTGGTATAAATGTTACAACCACCAAATTTGGAGGGCATTGAAATTCAGTCATCACTATCCTATGTAGTACACTTAATTTCATATGTTGGAATCATTTTGTGACTTGTACACATGATAGTCCAATAGTTTTTAATGTCATCTTCATCACAATTTTTCTATGATAGTCTAATAGTTGCAGGTGGCATCTTTGTCACAATTTTTCCATGATAGTTTTGTTGGTCTGAATTTTTGCATAATCGAATTCCTTTGTCCAAGGTATAGAAGAATTCAAATTGGGATCCACCTATGGTGAATAGGGTTTCTAGCCAAGTCATATTTTGTAGGTCTTTGAAGTAATTTTTTGTTGAAACCCTAGGTCTTGTTTTCTTTTAATTTTTTTGGGCGCGAAACTAAAAATATGCGAAGATTCCCATCCTTTTCAAACTTTTCGTGCCCTGAGTCACATCTTTTCTTTTGTGTTTCTGACCACTCGATCCCTAAAAGATCTACGGCAATCGCTATCTCGCTATGAAAAGATACAAGTATTTTACCCTTAGCAACATAGCAACCACCGCTAAGTTGAAAAGCGGTACTGTCAAGTGGAAATATGGTGATCAAAGATTGTATTATTTTAGAGATATTTCATCACGTTTACAACAAACATGTCAGAAGCTGAAAAGGAATTACAACATTGAGGTACAAAAGGCATCAACAAAAATCTTAGCTTTTCCAATTAGTCACTTTGTCGCTATCGGAGAAATTGGGCACTTCGCCATTAGCGACATGACACCTTCACCAAAAATAATGGCTGACAGTCACTTTTAAATTTTTTGATGATCGTAAGTTTTTTCAAGCTGTGTGGTGCACGTGATGTTTTATTATGTGTCAGATGCATTAACAAGGGTAGTTATGACTTCATTCGCCTTTATCTTTCTGACCCTAAATTTTGATGAGTCACCAGAAATTGCTATGTCGCTATCGAAGAATTGGTGTCTCTCACCATTAGCGACATAGCACCCAGATAAAAAGTAGTACTGCAACAACTTTTCATAATAAGTGGGTCCCAGAAAGTACTCCATCAGTTATCAATTATAAAGCTTTGGAACACGCTGGCATCTAATGGGCTACATGTATACGCCAGGAAAAGAAAAGACATCGAGATTCGCTATGTGACTATCAGGAACTTATTCTTCTCGTCATTAGTGACATAGCACCCAGCCAAGAAATAAAAAAACATGGGCCCCAAGCAGCAGGTAATATAGCCAAGATTTCATCATGTCATCAATGATTAGACCCACACCCTATTCACAAAATATATGAAAGACTGATCGTTAGATCTATCTCAGATCTATGATCGTCCCTATCTCGCTATGGCGAGTTGCATGAAGGTTACAAATAGCGACATGGCGACAAGGGGCCCACCATATTTCTTTTGAGCAATGCATCAAATTTCATCCGCATGATCAAATCAGGATCAATGACGGGTGCTATCTCGCTATGTCAAGGTGCTCACTCTTTATGTATAGCGAGATAGTGCCTAAGTGACACTTGTCCTCAAAGTTTTGTGGGTCTAGTTCAAAGGTGCCAACAATGAAGGAAAGGTACACATGGAAAATTTTCATTGGGTTGACTGCTAGCTTGTCAAGAGGAACATGAGTCGTCTTTGCTTGCATCCCTGGATTGTAGGATTTTTTGTAAATCCACAGTGTAAATTTGAATATAGAAGGTGATGCCACCCTGTGCATTTATGAGAGATGAAAGCTTTGCATGTGAAGAAAAATAGAGTATAATACAGGAGATTTTCTTAATTCTACCGTACTCGAACAAAGATTCAGAGCATTTCTAAGCAAAAACAGTTGTTGAGAAGATTGTGCTGGATTCAGTAAGATTGTGAAGCAATTTGTTCGCAGAAAGATTGCAGTAACACTGAGAAGAACTAGAGCGAAATTCAAAGTAAGTACTTGCATTATAATCCTCCTGTTGTTTCAATTCCTTCAAGAGTTAATTAAAATGGCTCCAAAACAAAAAGCATTTTATGGTCAAGAGAACTATTTGGATAGGAATGTCCATGATGATTTGCTTGAATTTCTCCCTTCTTCCACTGTTGAAACTGTAGAAGTTAAGAGGCTAACTTCATTAAACCCTAGGCTGAAAATAGTAGATGGGCTATATGACAAAGGAAACTAAGTTAGGGATGCAACAACTTCACAGACTGGTCTTGTTTTATTCAGAAAATGGTTTTTAGAGAGGAACCTTTTTGCCCCACATCCCAACATCTGGAATTTTGGTCTAGGGAAAACGGTGGTTCCCAGTGTTTTCATGGATTATGATCTTTTGGAAGCTATAGCTAAGAATTACAACCAAGCCCTTAGGGTAGTGAGGAGAACTGATGGTGAAATCTTGATTACAATTAGCGCAGAGGAGATTATGGAAGTTTTTTGTTTAGGGCTCGTCATTGATTATCATGTGCCCATTGATTTGAAAGGGTTAGAAAATGAGTATATGTCTAAGAGAGATGCAGTTAGGCAAGGAGCACTAAGCGCACACATAGGTAGAATTGGAACACTACCAGCAATAACAGCATCCTCTAGGGACCCTTTCAAAAGGGCATACTTCAATTCTAGGGCTATAAAAATATAGAGGTCCTTGTGTAAAGTTTTTGGGAGAGATGAAGAAGAGTTCATGCCTGTGGATTTTATATATATGATTACTCAGATTTTCTCTTTTGGTGTGGATATAATTTTTGATTTTGCTTCTTACTTAGCTGAGGAGATTCACATTGGACTGATTGGAATTGCTAAGGGTAAAGTGGAAAAAACTTTTGGCCATTATTCTCTGTTAATGCACATGTTCTTATTCAAGGGAGTAACATATTTTAGTAAAGAAATGGAATTAGATAGAGAAGAGAGTGGGGAAGCATTGCCAGTTCAATTGTGGAGTGCAGATATGACTTGGGATGCAGAGAATGCCAGTTTTATCAGGTTTGATAGGTATTTCACTTCAAAGCTGAGATGCCTCCTATTAAGGGACAATCCCAGAATCCCTAAGCATTAATGAATCTCATTAGGCCTATGGACAACCCAAGTGGTTTGAAAGTTTCACATAATTGGGGAGATGTCATTCCATATTCTATTTCTACTGTATTTAGAATGTATGATTTTAAAGGAAGCCCTCACGTACTACCCTACCAAGTGCCTTTGAAGGTAGGAGTTGCTGAGATATTGTGATAGTTGGGAGTGGAGGAAGCCCTTCTATTGAAAAGACAAAAGGGCTCAATTTTTCCTACTTGCATAGTGGCTCATCATTTTGTAATCACAAAAGGAGGTTGGCTTTCTCTACACAAGATTTTGAATCCTTATAAGATGGCCACTTCCCATCCTCATTTTTGTGATTCTGAAGGATTTTATCATTTGGCTCTGAGGCAAAGAATCAAGCTTGGTAAAATTGAGCATGAATTTTATTTTCCTGAAGACTTAATAATGAATGAGTACTCCTTGCAAGAGCAAGAGACTAGGAAAGAAAAGTGGAAAGTCTTTTCTAAAATTTTAGATTTTATTCATTGTTTTGATCTAGATTATAGTCCTTTGGACGATGCAATTACAAATGTAGATAAGATAAGAAAACTTATGAATAATTTTCTTGAAATAATAGAGGCAATGAATGAAAGGAAGCAATTCTTTATTAGGTTCTACCCGGATAAGGCTAGGGAAGTAATGGGAAGATTGGGTTTTACTCCCACTATAAGGGTAGGTTAATTAACTATCCAAAAAAGGCCAAGATATACTATTGTTCAAAATAAAAAGAATATAGTGGACAAAGGCAAACAAATAATGGAGTCCACTAGTAAGGTTTTGGAAGAGAGGCCTATTGAGCCCTCCCCTAAGAGGAGGAAAATAATAAGAGAGGAGGATTCTCATGTTGAGGAGTATTCACCTTCACAAACCCCTTTGAGAACCGGGGAGGAGCAACTCACTATTGAGAAAATTGAACAAATTGGATCACAAGGGGGAGTTTTTGTCACTCAAGCAGAGATTGATGAAGGGAACCTCCAGGAACCTCCTGTGCCAAGCCTCGAGCTGATTGTAGCTGATTTTAAGGGAAGGGAATTGGACCCTATTTTGGAACAAGCCAGCCAGCAATTTTTGTCAGATGACAATTTTGTAAGGTCTAGGGCTTTCCATCAATTTGTTTGGAGGGCAAACATCCACAATTTTGAAGAAAGATGTAAGAACATCAAAACAGAGCATCCAAAAATGGATGAAGCCTCCATCTAAAACCAAATAAAGGAGCAAATGATGCAAGAATTCCAGAACATTACCCCTAAAGAGGGAAGGCAAATGGTAAAAAATTCTAACTGTATATGCTATATTAGTATGTTAGAAACACTAAATTAAGAAATCAAAAGCATTTAAAAACTAAAACACCATAACATAAATGAGAGACTAAAGAGGAAACCCCAATTGGAAATATGAGCCAAATGAATGGACTCTCCCAATAGGATTTAGCTCTTTGCTTGGTAGATGAGTCTAAAGATTGGGATGTATGCTCAAGATGCTCAAACTTTGCTTTAATGGAGATTTTTGGGATTTTTGGTGTGGATGTATGAGATTGGTATAAAACTTGGTCTTAAAATGGCATTATAACTTTAGCTCAAAAGTTGTGATGAAATGGCTTGGGAGGGGATTCAATTTATAGGCTAGGGCTTGAGGGATGGAGGGTTAAGATGGAAGGAAAGGAAAAAGCTTAAGGAGGGCTAGGATGCACTCAAAGGGGAGCACATGGATTGTGCTTGTTTAGCACCAATCAGGGAGTGACACATGTCATAGGGTGAGTGGATGGAGAAAAGGGGAAGGATGAGTCAACAAAGGAGGCTCAAGGGATAATATTTTCATAAAGACCCTTCATAATGGCTTGTAGGAGCAATGAATGGGCTTGTAAGAGTCTTTATGGCTTTTGTAAGAGCATTCATGGCTTGGTGGTTGGGATATTTTGGAGGGAGTTGAGATTGTTGACTTTTCTTGGCTTAGGAAAGTCTTAAGCTTACTTAAGGAATGTGACAAGGTTAGGGGGGATTAGAGGTGATTTAGGATTAGACTAAGCTTGTTAGAGATTTGCAAGTGGATGGCATTCATGAGGGTGGGTGAGTTAGTGGCTAAGCTTGGTTAGTATGGGTGGATGGGGTGGATTAGGCTAAAAGGGGGTTTAGGATAGTTTAGGGGTTATTAAATTTGAGGGCTTTATTTATCAAATAGATTTATTTAATAAATGAGGATTTTGGAATTAGATAGAAGAATAGGATTAATTGATAAATAATAGGTTATTTGATTTATCAATTAGGACTATAGATGATTAATTAAATTAATCAGCTAGGGGATGGCAAAGGATTAATTAAATAGGAATTTAATTAATGATGCCTTTAGAGATAACTAAATAGGATTACCAAAGAAGTGTAATCAAATTTAGGTGTCTACATTTTGCCCCTCTTTGACATAGTGTTGAGACAACATTATTTCAAAAAAGTTTGAACAAAGATGACACGAGGAAGATGTTTTAGCAACAAGGTTGCCCCAGTCTCAGATAAGAAGAGGAGAGACTAGACGTAGAGATGCCCCCTCAAGAAGGTGATAGGGAGAGAAAATGAGGCTCGACGACTTCTTGAAAAATTCAAGAATCTGGGATGGGAGGACGAAGAGTGGATTAAGAGAAGAGGCAAAATTAGCTCAAACTCTCACTACAGGAGAATGATAAAGGGGAAAATCAGAGGCACGAGAGTAACTAAGCTTAAGACTTTCAGGATTGGGGGGAGGATGAAGGAGTGGAGCGCTATAAAAGGAATCCAAGATAGGGAAATGGATGAGGGGATTATAAAAGCTGATGCAACAGGATTTTAAAGAGTCAGATTGGTGGAAGATGGGTTTCAGAGATCCCTAAGATGAGGATTGTGGATCTTGAAAGATGAGGCTTGGTGGATTGATTTGGATTGGTGGATCCCTAAAGCTAAAGGTGATGAGTGATTCAAAGAGATACTGATGCATAAGCTGGGGGAGGAGTGACAGATGCTGGAGATGGATGGGGGATAATGGAGATGAAGGGAATCCATTGAAGCCTTTTGAGCAGGGGGATACTTCAAAGAGAAGTACCACCATGTAGTTGAGCACTGGATTTGCTATAGGACTATTTGTTAAAGGTTACCAAGAACATCAAGGCCTTTTCACCAACTGTCCAGAGGACTGACGAACTGACTTAAAACAAACACACAAGGATTTCCCCAGTATCACACATGAATCCCAGAGGAAGCAGCGTGTAAATGACACTAGGTAACCCACAAGCAAAAAATAAAACAAGAAAAAGACATGATCAAGACCTTACACTTAGATTGCCACATTCGCAGTATACCATGATATGGAAGATCGTGGCAACTTTGAGGAGGGAACAAAAAGATTGTTTGGAAAAGATACTTCAAGACCCAAAAGGGAAGAGTCCAAATCAAAAGAAAGCAAAAATCCAAAAGAGAACGGTTTACCAATGAGATGGGTAGGATGAGGTACTAACAAACCAAGATTAGACATGAGGAAAGATATATCCTACAAGGATCTATTGGAGAGAACCTAAGTGGATGGATCTGGATGAGTGATGCATTTGGCAAGCTGAACTAAGAAGGATAACACTTTGGTGACAATAGATCTAGCTAAAGGATGCATTGGAATAGCTAACCAAGATGTGCGATGTGTGCAAGATGCTAATCAAAGATGAACTAACACGAACACTGGATAGATACAATGGTACTAAGCTAAAGAGGATGTACAAGCGAATAGACCAAGATATGTTACAAATGTACAAGGTTGTTCATGCTTGGGTTTTGTGAGATGGAAATGTTTGTGAAGGGTGGGATGTCTGCAATAGGTGATAGGTGGATAGGTAGATGGTTTGTGAAAAGCTTAAGTGAAAATGGGATTCTTTGTGTGCATGTGTTAGGATACAAGCTAGGATACAAGATTATTTACAAGTTGGAATATGGTACAAGCTTTGGACAAGATTCGGATATACAAGGTATGATATAAGGGATGATACAAGATTTACAAGTTGAGGTACAAGATTTACAAGCTGTACAGGAGGTATTTACAAGCTCCATTAGATTTTGGATATTTGTTTGGAACACCAAGGGAACAAGCAGGTGTTTTATGGGATGGTGGGTGAATGGATGAGGGATAGGATAGTGATAGATAATGGATTAGTCTTAGTACACAAGGTGCCTAAATTACCAAGTTTTCACCAGGGTACCTATTCAAGGTGCTTGAATTGCCAAGTTTTCACCATTGGATGCTTATTTCTCTTTACTATTTTTTTTGTATTTTTCAAAAGCTGGGTATACCAAGGATCTTCAAGTATAGAACTTCTTGAGATGAATGATGTTAGTAGGATCATTCAAGAGTTTTCCTTCTGGTGTAGATAGCTGATAGGCTCCAAAGCCAAAGGAGGCAGTGACAACATAAGGACCAAGCCATGTAGGTTCAAACTTACCTTTCTTTTCTCGATCTGCTTGGACTTTCATGTTTTTTTTGAGGACCATGTCACCTGGTTGAAAGTGTCATGGAAGCACCTTCTTGTTGAAATTCCTTTTGAGACAAGTTTGATAGACTGTGAGATGATCATAAGCTTATTGTCACTTCTCGTCTAAGAGATCTAGCTGGGTGAGCCGAGCTACTCTGTATTCTTCATCTGATATTTGCCCTCACAAAGATATGCGCAAGGAGGGAAGTTCAACCTCTATAGGTAGTACCGCTTCGGCACCATAGACTAGGGAGTATGGAGTTGTGCCTATGGATGTACGAAAGGAAGTTTGATAAGCCCATAGGGATGGATTTATTTGAAGGTGCCAATCACGGCCGAAATCATTAACAACTTTCTTTAGGATTTTGAGGAGGGTTTTGTTAGTTGCCTCTGCCTGGCCGTTACCTTGTGGAAAATATGGGCTAGAAAAGTGGTGATGGATGTGGAGGGAAGTGCATAATTCTTCCATGTTGAGATTTTCAAAGTTACCTCCGTGGTCGGTGAAGATGGTGGATGGGATGCTGAAGCAGCAAACAATGTGGTACAAGATGAACTTGGAGACCTAAACTCCTATAGCTGAGACTCGGGGGATTGCTTCCACCCATTTAGTGAAATAGTTTGTAGCTGTTATTATCCATTTATGTCCATCAGACGAGAGAGGGGTGATAGTTCCAACTAGATCAAGGCCCCAACAAGCAAAAGGCCAAGGTGGTGCAATAGGCTGTAGATCTTGTGCTGGAGTGTGCACAAGATTTGCATGCTGCTGACATGGGAGACACTTTCTGACAAGGTCACAGGAGTCTTCTTCAATGGTAGGCCAATAGTAGCCTGCTCTAAGGATTTTTTGCGCTAGGACAATACCACTCGTGTGGGCACCGCAAAGTCTAGAGTGTACTTATTTTAACACCATCGCGGCCTCATTTTGGTCTAAACATCGAGAGAGAGTATCGTGATAACCCCGACGATATAGGGTATTGGCTATAATAACATAGCGAGATGATTTTTAGATGAGGTTTTGGTGTTGGGTACGTGTGAGGTGAGGAGATATGATACCATCATTAAGGTAAGCGTGAATCTCATGGTACCAAGGGGATTGGGGACCAACCAAGATACAAACACAGTTTGAATCCTCATTTGCATAGGTAGGTGTGAGGAGTTGCTCGACTAAAAAATCATACTGTGTAGCTGCTTGGGGAATTTCCAAGAGCGAGCCGATAGTAGCGATAGCATCTGCTGCTTTGTTCTATATTTGAGGCACTTGTGTAAACTGAAGCTTTGTAAAATGCTGGGTTAGCTGATCAACTAGCTATTTGTAGGGTAATAGCTTTTCATCTTTGGTTTGATATTCATTTAGGGCTTGCTTGATGATGAGCTGAGAATCACCAAAGATTTGTAACTCAGCAATGTTCCATTCTATAGCTATCTTTAATCCTACTATGAGGGCCTCATATTCAGCTATATTGTTGGTGCTAGGGAATTGTAGCTTGAAGGCTTTTGGAATGTAATCTCCTTGAGGTATGACCAAAAATATTCCTACACCTGATCCATGAGATGTGTATGAGCCATCAAAATAAAGTTTCCATTTGGGCTATTCTTCAATTAGACAGATATGCTCATTTGGAAATTTTGTGATCAAAGGATATGCATCTATTAGAGGTGCATCAGCTAGGTGATCTTCTATAGCTTTCCCTTTGATTTCCTTTTTGTCCACATACTGGATGTCAAATTCACTAAGGAGCATAACCCATTTGGCCAAACTGCCTGTAAGTGCTATTCTGGAGAGCATATACTTGAGAGGGTCGATCTTGGAGACTAGTTCAATGGTATGACTTAGCATGTAGTGGCAAAGCTTTTGAGTTGAGAAAACAACTGCCAAAAAAGCTTTTTCTATAGGAGTGTAATTGAGTTCATAACCAACTAGGGTTCTACTGATGTAGTAGATGGCTCTTTCTCTACCGTAGTCATCAAGCTATGCTAGAAGTGCCCCTAGAGCAGTAGGCATTGCTGATATGTACAAGATCAAGGGATGACCAGGAACTGGTGGAACCAAGATAGGGGGATTGGCAAGATACTGCTTGAGCTGATCGAAGCTGCACTGATAAAGGATCCCACTTGAAGTTCTCATCCTTCTTTAGTAAATGTGAAAATGGTGTACACTTATCTGCAAGCTGGGAGATGAAGTGCCAAATAGATTGAAGCTTTCCCTAAAGAGAGCAAATCTATCATAATGTCTAGGGAGGAGGCATGTCTAAGATAGCCTTGACCTTCTTGGGGTCAATCTCTATACCTCGTTTAGAAACTATAAAGCCGAGAAGCTTGCCATATATGACCCCAAAGACACACTTCTTGGGATTCAGCATGAGATGATATTTGGCTAACCTATCAAAGACTTTCTCCAGGTCAGCAAGATGATCCATGAAGGTGTGAAATTTAACCAATATATCATCCACATAATCCTCCAAAATGCTATGGATGAGATCATTAAAAATGGCTATCATAGCTCTTTGATAGGTAGCCCCAACATTCTTTAGGCCAAAAGGCATCATGTTGTAGCAAAAGGTTCCCCAAGGGGTAGTGAATGTTGTCTTATGCTGATCCTCTTCTACAATCTTGATTTGATTATACCCAAAAAATCCATCCATGAGGGACAAAATTTCATGTCCAGCTGTAAGATCTACAATCATATCTATGTTGGGCAAGGGAAAATCATCTTTTGGACAAGCTTTGTTAAGATCTTTGAAATTAGTGCAGATTCTGATGTCACCAGAGGGTTTAGTGATGGGGACCATGTTAGAGATCCACTCTAAGTAGTCGATAGGTCGGATAACCTTAGCAGCTAACATTCTTTCTAATTCAGCTTTGACCAGTAATGCCACCTTAGGGTGCATTTTTCTAAGCTTTTTTCTGATGGGCTTGATCTTTGGATTGACTGCAAGATGATGAACTACAAGCTTTGGATCAAGTCCTGGCATGTCCTAATATGACCATGCAAATCGGCCAATGTTCTCCCTTAGGACCTCAAAGAGGAGGTCAGCTTGGTCTTGTGATAGGGATGCAACAATGTGAACAAGTCTAGGGATCTCTAAAGAACCGATGTTGACTTCTCGAGTATCCTCAATTAGAATAGAAGACACCTCTGGTCGATTATCTTGAGGAGGAAATGCTAAATCTTCATGTTCTGCTTGTGGCTCTAGATTTTCTTGCTGAGGGGTTCTCTTCGCTGCCTTAGGTAGTCCTAGATTCACCTTAGTTCTAGTTTTGGGTGTATCAGAACTAGGTTGGGGATTTTCTCCAAAATACCCCTTGGGATCTAGCTTATAGATATAGGTAGAATCTGGCTTTGTTTGCTTGTGAGGAGTTTCAGCTCCCATGAATCTTAGAAGTGCTTCCTCTAATGTGAACTCATCAATGTGTATGACGCTTGGTTGGTCCCAATCTATGAGTTGTGGATGGGCGAGTGGTAGGTTAATGAGGTGGATGGATAGTTCTTGAGAACAGAGTCTCCTAGGGAGATTTGGTCTGGAATATCATCGTAGGCTCTCTTTTCAACTTCCTTAGGAATGTCTTCAATTTTGACAAGGTCGCGGTGAATGTTCGAAAAAGCATGAACGTCCATATTGGTGCCCCCAGTTGTGGGTATGCCAAAGCCAAGACCTAACTTTAATTCCCACTTGTGTACATCGATAGGGCACTACATGCCTCTTTCTTCTGTTCCTAGACCACCACCTTGATAGTTCCATTTGTCAGTAATGAACTTATGTTCTTGGGGATACTTCTAGCTGAAGTGATCAAGGCATGCTTGATTTCTTTGAGGTGCATCCTTATGTAACCAATTGTTGATATCCGGAGTGAGCTCCTCCTGAAGAGGGATTTTTGAGGATAAAAAGGTTGTTGGGCCAAACTATTTGTATTGAGGAGGTGGAATCTCCTTAGCTTTGTGATATGTCGATCGTCCATGGGCATGTGGATCAAGTGGGAGTGCCCTGACAGCAAATGCATCTGACAGACTATACTGTCCACAGCCTTTGTTATTGATCTTCACAGTCGACAAGGTGGAGGCGAGGATGGTTTCTGGGTCATTACAAGTGTGGGATGAGCTGGTGATGGATGTGCCAATATCAATTCCAAGGCAATGGTTTGCATATGAGGCTTCAACCGCATTACAGTAAGCAAAGGGTTCTGGATCGGCATCGATGGTTACCTTAGTGCCTTGATGCAAAAATTTGATGCACTGATGGTAAGTGGATGGAACAGCTTTCATGGCATGGATCCATGGGCAACCAAGGAGGATGTTAAATGGTAGGTTTAGATGAATAACATGGCAAAGTGTTTCTTGGATGACTGGCCCAACCTTGATTGGCAGCAAAATAGTTCCTTCTGTGGTTCTTTCCAAGTTGTCATAAGCTTTGATGGTGATAACCTCACTAATGATATCTGCCTCAGTATACCTAGCTTGTTTTATGAATTTTAGGGTGCAAATATTCAAGGCTGATCCATTATCTATCATTACTCTTTTCATGGAAAAATTAAGCAGAAGGGTGTGATCTGGCTTGACCACGGGTATGTCGGTGGGTTTGAATGATAGGGCACATGAGGATGAAAGGTGTCCAACAAGATTATGAAAATCAATAGCATTGATATCTGAAGGGACACAGGATTCTATGAGAGCATTGTCAAGGATGCTTTTGTACATTGGACTGGTGTGAAGAAGGTCTAAAATGGAGATTTGGGCTGGCATGTTCCCAAGGTGTTCCAAGATATTGTATTGGCTTTTTGATGGAGCTGATGGTGCTGGTGGAACTGGTGGGCCTGCGATGTTAAATTGCGCTCTTCGAATGGTGACTACACACTCATTGTTTGGTCCTTGGATATTGATAACATTGACAGAAGGCTCTTTCTCCGATATACAACCTATGAGGCTACCATAGTCTATATAGGATGAAGTGTGGTCATTGTTCTTCCCATGTTGTTGGTTTAGTTGGCGGTTGTTGGTGTTGTTGTTGTTGTTTTGGATAGGTGCTTTTCTAGGATTTTGGTTGTTGTGAGGAGGAAAAGCATTTTGATAGATTTGTAAGCCTGCATTGGGAGAGCTTTGGGCACCAACTGTGATTTCTTTCTGATCAATGAGGTCCTGCACATAATCTTTCAGTTTCATGCATCTGAGGGTAGTGTGACCTTTTATCCTATGAAATTTGCAGTACTTATTGTCTTTGTACCATGCAGCTTTGGATTGGCTTGGGTCAATTTGCTGGGTAGGAGGAAATTTGATGAGGTTTTCCTTGACTAATTTCTCAAAAATGACATCCAATGGCTCACCAAGGGGTGTATAATTTCTAGGTGCAGGTTGGAATCTAGGCTTTTGTCTTGCAGCTACATTGATGACATTAGCTTGATTGCTAGACGCTTGAAAGTTTGGTCTTGGATTGTGGTTTTGATAGCTATGGTTATTCTGCTATTGGTAGTTGATAGCTTGCTGATTGTTTGGTTGATATGGTGGGTTGGACTGGTTTTGAGAAGGACCAACAATATTCACATTTCTGGTGTCAGTGATGCCATCTGTTGCAACATGCTTGTTTTTGTTCCAATACCTAGACTTGTCATTGGAATGTGATTGATTTTGGTTGGCTTCCTTGTAAATCTTGACCACACCATCTTTAATGAGTCCTTGCTCAAGGATCATTCCTTTCTCTTTGATATCTTTGTAGGTCTGCAAATAGTTCATGGTCATGTGGTGAGCCAAGCTAGGATGGGCATTATCAATAAAAATTTTCACCAAATGGCACTCTGGCAAGGTGCAAGATATGCGGGTGGTAAGGGTTTGCCATCTTTGTAGATATTTAGGAAGGTTTTCTCCACCTTTTTGCTTAGTGAGGACAAGATCAACTACTGATAGCTCTGTTTCAACAAGATGGGCATATTGGGCTACAAATGCCTCAGACAATTCAGAAAATTTTTTAATTGTGCCATAGGGGATTCTACAAAACCATTCAAGAGCTGGTCTAGCCAAGCTTTTGGGAAAGAGGTGCAAGAGGAAGATGTCATCGTATGCCACTTCTTGGCAGTGCATGTAAAATTCTTTGATATGTGTGATAGGGTCTCCTTTTCCTCTAAATTTGTCAAATTTGGGTGTCTCAAAATGCTTGGGAAATGGTGTCATGGTAATGGCTCTGTCAAATGGGTAAGGACACACATTCTCAAACTTGAAGGTTTTTGGATCATTTCCCTCCTGGATGTTCTTCAAAGCTATCTTCATGGCTTCCCATTCTGAATTAATGGGTGATGGCTAGGGTGCTCCCAATGTAGGAGTGCCCTGAGGTAGGTATGTGCTAGATGGGGCAATGGAATATGGATGGCTTTGAGGTATGGGTTGGTAGAGATTGTACATGGCTTGGGCAACTGAATGGTGGATGATGGGTTGCTGAGGTGGAGGGGGCACATATTGCTGCATGTGTTGTGAGGCTTGCTGTTGATATTGGATTTGAGGTTGGGATTAAGGAACATAAGCTGGCTATGGGATAAATGGATTGCTTTGTGGAGGTAAGGTATAAGATGGTTGTGAAGCTTGGGGAAAGGATCGGGGAGCTTGTGGAACCTAACTTTGGATTTGAGGAGTTTGACCAATATATGTGGGTTGTGCCCCCATTTGGGAAGGTATCTGCATGGCAAAGGAGGCCAAGTAATTGGTGGTTGGTGGTGGTGGATTTCCTCCTAGAAGTGGCATAGAAAAATAGTTGGTAATAGGAGGTAATGGATTAGTCAGTGGTGGAGGTGGTGGGAATTGAAAGCTTGGAAATAGAATTGATGGGGTTTGATAGCTTGGTGGCTAGATTTGAAAGCTTGGTAGAGCGGTGGCAGGAGCTTGGGTCACTTGAGAGCTAGGCAGAACATTTGTAGTAGCTTGTGGGGTTTGATAGCTTTGTGGAGTGAGGGTAGTAGCTTGTGGATTTGTGGCTAATGGCACTGAGCTCTAAGGACCTAGTGGAAATGATGGAATTGTGTTCTGAGCTGAGGTAAACAAGCTGGGGGTGATGAAGGGTTGATTACTTGGCCCCATGGGTGGCATCTCGGTTGTGTATTGCTGAGGTTGACCAAAGATACTAGCATTGATTTGGGAGATGGGTGGATTTGGAAGGCTGGGTTGGAGAGCAACATCAACAATAGTGAAGGGAGTGAATGGTGAGGTGTTTTGGGAAAGGGGGGTCTGGGATGGAGTGGTATGGACCACTGCTGGATTGGTGGTGGCTGGATTGGCTTGTGGAAGGGAGATTTCAACTTGAGTGGAGGCTGGTATGTTTGGGTCTGTTGGATCATATGGGGTGGGTTGAGGCTCTTCTTTTGGCACATATTGAGGATAATTCGAATCATAAGAGCCTATGGGTGGTGGGAGTTGCTCAAAAAAGGGGTAAGATGGATCTGATAAGGGGGGAGGTCTTCCAATGTCGAAGGCTCCAATGTCGTCCCTTTGAAAGTTAGCCATGATTGTTTCCTTATTTTTGTCTATAATGGCATTCACCAATACTGCATTTCCTAGTTGGTTCATGAAAGCTTCAATGTCAGTAGGTGATGGTATAGTGTTCTCTAGGCTAAAGGATGGTTGAGTGCTCAAGTGGAGTGATGCTGTTGGATCCAAATGATAGGGCTCCATTTCCTTCTTCTTCTTGCCTAAGCGAGTGACGGGTGGCATG
The DNA here is from genome assembly GCA_028749045.1 of Cupressus sempervirens. Classification (NCBI taxonomy): domain Eukaryota; kingdom Viridiplantae; phylum Streptophyta; class Pinopsida; order Cupressales; family Cupressaceae; genus Cupressus; species Cupressus sempervirens. Next base: position 84,263,396 of record CM053792.1, on the reverse strand, counting down.
AAAATGCAAAATGTTTCCTAGGGATGAGATGCAACAATGCTGATGGAGGCAAAAGAGGAAGGTTTTTCTATGCAAATAATTTCCTAGGTTGAGGCAAAGCTGTATGAAGAAACCTAAGGAGGATTGGGTTGAGGATTCTAACTTCAAAGATATGTTGCCAAAGCACAAAAGGTCTGCTTTCCTATGTGTAAGCTTGGTGGTGATTGTGTCAACTTAAGGATAGACTGATGATCCTTTAGGAAGAACACGAGATTGACCACTTGTGAATCCCAACATTTAGCTCAAGGTGATGAGGGATAACAAGTGACAAAGCTAGATTACCCTAGACAAAGCTTTGTCAAAGGGATAACCTTGGTGAGGCTGGTGGATTTGGAAGATGTTAGGAATGGCAAACTTTTGGCAAAGTGACAACAATTTTGAAGGCTTGGATGCGAAGTTTTTGGATTGCTAGCTAGATGGTTTGGTTCTAAATGAGATGGATGAGCTAAAATGCTTAAGGGGAAGACTAAAGATGGTTGGCTTTCTTACAAAGATGACTCTAAAGTGAAGCTCATGCAAGAAGATGTGGAGAAACAAGGGGGTCTAATCATAGAAGTCATGCCTGTAGACACCTAAAAACCTTTAGAAAATAAAGTATTTTTATTTTCTGAAAAATTCCTGATGACATCATCATTTATTAATTAATTAATTAATTAATTTATTTATTTATTTTTATGCCATTAAATCCCTTTATCTTAATTAAAAATATTTAATTAAGGAATCCCTCCCAAAAATGTTTAAATCTTATTTAAACATTATTTCCTTATTTATTAATTATTTAATTAATAAATTGACCAAAAAACTCAAAATAAATAAAAAATTTATTTTTTGCCCAAAACTTGGCCAATTTCCTTAAAACCACTAACCTCTTCCAAAATCTTCTAATCCTTCTTTAATTTTGATTAAAGGCTAATCCCATCATTTTCTACCCCTAATCCCAACTCAAAATATTTAATTAAGATTAAATATTAATCCTCATGTTTATTAAAAAAGTTTTAATAAATATCTCCTCAACCCAAACCCTTGAAATAAATAAAAATTTATTTATTTCCTAAAAATCTAATTTATCCTCATCCTAAGAAGTTCTAGACTCTTCTAGAAAGTCTTCATCCTCATCCTAGAAAATTCTAGACTATTCTAGAAAGTCTTTATCCTCATCCAAAGTCTAGACTCTTCTAGAAGATTTCTTTAAACCTAATCCTAATCCCCTCCTAACCTTGTCACATTCTCTAAACATGGGTTAAAACTTACTAACCCAAGCCAAAGTTAACAAATATCTCCTCCTTCACGCACCCTCATTAAATGCCATCCACTTGCCTATCCCTAAGCTAATCCTAAACCATCCTAATCCATCCTCTAATCATTTGCACAATCCTAAGCAAGCTTAAAACCCTCCTAATCAAGCCCAAGTCGAAATTGCTCTCATCTCCCTCAAAATATCTCAACCATAAAACTTTATGAAGCCCACTAGGCCATAAATGACTCTTCCAAGCCCTTTTATTGCTCTTACAAGCCATTATGAGGGTCTTTATGAAGATTTTATCCCTTGAGCCTCCTTTGTTGACTCATCCTTCCCCTTTTCTCTATCCTCTCACCTTGTGACATGTGTCACTCATTGATTGGCTGTAAGGAAGCACAATCCATGTGCTCTCCTCTCATGAAATCTGAGCCTTCCATAAGCTTTTTCCCATCCTTGCATCTTAGCCCTTGATCCCTCAAGCCCTTTGCCTATTTAAGGAATCCTCTCCCAAGCCATTTTAACACAATCCATGAAGTAAAGTCATAATGCCATTTTGAGAAGCCATTTTACATCAAAACCATACACTCACACCCAAATTCCAACTCCATTTGAAGACCTTTTTGAAGCATAAAGCTTGAGCATACATCCTATCTATTTAGACAAAGCTACTCAACAAGAGAGCTTCTCATTGAGAGAGCCCATTAATGGCTCATATTCTCAATTGAGAGCTCATCTTAGTCTATCTTGAAGTTTATGAATTTTGTTTAGTTTGTAGAAGCTTTATTTAAATTTGATTTTTATTAGCATACTAACATTGCTCATATACAATGCCTAGTTGGTAAGGCATAAGCATTGTTAACTCCTGGATGTTGGTTAAGTTGGATGGTGCGATCTAACTAGGCGTCTTAAAGGGCTTCATCAGTAGCTTTTTCCTCTTCTTTGTGGAGTTTGGCAATTCAAGGGCTTGGTGTTAGTTCCTTTCTCTTGGCTGAAAGTTCTTGGTATGCCTGATATGGTTTGAGTTTGACTTTGTGAAATTTTTGTTTGGGTTTGGGTTGCTCTGACATGAATTCTTGAATATGCTTGGCTTTGAGAGATCTCAGTTGTTTTTCTTCAACTTGTTCAACTTCGAGAATAGGCAGTGACTACGCTAAGTATGCCCTAAGCTAGGATTGACCGATTTTGGCAAACATTCATTCAACAAATAAAAAATCAAGCAATAGATAGAAACAACCAGATAGAAGTTTTTGATTCTCAGAATGTGATACTTGTGCCGAGGACTATGTATGTTCTACAAATATTTCGATCAGTCACTTCAAACACATTAACATCCTAGATGGTTGTCTACAAGGTTGACAGTTGGTTTAGCTAGGGAGTCCTCGATATACCCAAGGTACATGAGGCCCAAATCCATAGATGAAACCAAAAAGATGTCACACAACTGAGAGGAGCGGTAACCCACTTCTCCTCTTTCACTTCTCAAGGGTATAAAGTTCCTTGAGGCTTAGCTCGAGTGACAAAATCTTGATTCCAAGAGAGGTGTCTTTGGATTCACCTCCCAATCTTTATACTCCGTTGGAACGCTGGAGTTGAGGTCGTCCAAAGGGGTGATGAAATCCCCAAGCAGGCCTCCTAAAAAGAGAAACAAGGTTTTGGATCCTAATCTTATGCACCCAAGATGGCCTCGAAAGATGACAAGGGGAGAGAAGACTTGGATGACCTTGGGCTAAAAAACACACTTGTTCCTTTTCCAACTGACTCTTATGTCTGCTGATCTAGATTTTGCAAGCACTCATGTTTAAGATGCAAATGTTCAATTCCAACTTTGAAATGTGCCAACAAAGAAAAATTGATCAAAGAATGCAAACAAGAAGAAGAGTTTAGGGTCAACAAGAAAGTAAACTCGCGCGCCCGAAGGCCCTCCACGTCAAGTATCGATTAATTTTCTTTAAGGCATTCAAGATTGAGTGTTTGTTCATTTTAAACCCAAAACAAAGATGTGTGAAACTCGATTGTCAAGCGCATGCCTGGAGGCCCTCCACGTCAATAGTTGTTCAATTTTAAAATCCAAATTTTGAAATGTGATTGATTTAGTCTAGAGTTTTGGTCATTTAGGAATTTTGATAAAGTTAAAGCAAATGTTCAAAGACCAAGTGAGTGAGTTAGATTGTGGAACATTTAACACCTTTTTCAAGTAGACCCATCCCCATAAATGACGCTAAGATTGTAACCAATGGTTAAATTGATGGGTGATTAGAAAAGAGGTGGGTCCAAAGAACTACTCAAATTGATTTTTGCAAATTTGTGTTTAACTTAATGAAGTTTCTTAAATGTCCAAAAATTGAACTTTGCCTAAATTGCACGTGAAAAAGAGATTTGTTTGTTCTTTTTAATGCACCAAAAATTGAAGTGTGAGATATTGCAATGGTTAATTGATCTTTTGCATTCAAGATTGAGTTGTTTGTTTTAAACATGCATTCCAAGGAAAATTGATTTTAATCCATTGCATTCAAGAGTGTGTTTTGAACAACATACATTCAAAGAAAAATGTGTTTAACCATTCAAGTTCATTTAACAAAAAACCTAAAAAATATGATTAAATCTATTGCTCCAACTTGTAATAAGACAAAAAAGGCAAATTGATTAGTCACCCAAAATCTTCCAAAATGAAAGCTTAACTATGGAAAAAAATTTTTAACTTTTTTTGTTTTTTTTCCTAGGCGTGAAAATGCTTAGAATGGTCTAAATCCTACGGAACCACTAAAAGTGCAGGAACTGATATGCTAAAACAGAAATATAACATAAACAGGCAGAGATGACATTTCATCAGGCGGAGATGCCAAAATTTGAAGACACTAATCTGCGGAGACGCCAATCTGCGGAGACGTCAAAACTCGCAGACATCGAAACTCGGAGACGACAGTCTGATGAAGAAGGCAGTTGGCAGCGTCGAAGATGACAGTTGACGGATTGCGGCAGCGAAGAAGACAGTTTGACTACTGTCGATAGCGGAGATGATAGTTTGACTACTAGCAGCAGCGGAGACGACAGTTTGATTGCTGGCGGCAGTGGAGATGACAGAGTGTGTTTTGAATAAGAAAATTGGCCAGGTGGAGATGATGGTTAGAGGCAGAGACGATAATAAAAGCCAGGCAGAGACACTGAAACTCGAAGATGATAGTTCAGGATTCGGAGACGATAGTCATCCAATCAGAGACAACACTGCGCAGAACTGGGTTTAAAACACGTGAATTTTCTTTAGAAAAATTTTGGAATTTCATTTTTGAAGTTTTATTTTTTCTCCCCAATGCTTCCTTTAACCTGCAAGAACAAGATTAAACCCTACAACTCACTCAAACAACAAGAAACATTAGATTATTAGCAAAAAATAATATATAGATAGAAATAGGTGATTAAATGACCCATAGTGGGGTCCCACTAGGTGTGCCAAAATGTATATGCTATATTAGTATGTTAGAAACACTAAATTAAGAAATCAAAAGTATTTACAAACTAAAACACCATAACATAAATGAGAGACTAAAGAGGAAACCTCAATTGAAAATATGACCCAAATGAATGGACTCTCCCAATAGGATTTAGCTCTTTACTTGGTAGGTGAGTCTAAAGATTGGGATGTATGCTCAAGATGCTCAAACTATGCTTCAATGGAGATTTTTGGGATTTTTGGTGTGGATGTATGAGATTGGTATAAAACTTGGTCTTAAAATGACATTGTAACTTTAGCTCAAAAGTTGTGATGAAATGACTTAGGAGGGGATTCAATTTATAGGCCAAGGGCTTGAGGGATGGAGGGTTAATATGGAAGGAAAGGAAAAAGCTTAAGTAGGGCTAGGATGCACTCAAAGGGGAGCACATGGATTGTGCTTTTTTAGCACCAATCAAGGAGTGACACATGTCACAGGGTGAGTGGATGGAGGAAAGGGGAAGGATGAATCAACAAAGGAGGCTCAAGGGATAATATCTTCATAAAGACCCTTCATAATGGCTTGTAAGAGTAATGAATGGGCTTGTAAGAGTCTTTATGGCTTTTGTAAGAGCATTCATGGCTTGGTGGTTGGGATATTTTGGAGGGAGTTGAGATTGTTGACTTTTCTTGGCTTAGGAAAGTCTTAAGCTTACTTAAGGAATGTGACAAGGTTAGGGGGGATTAGAGGTGATTTAGGATTAGACTAAGGCTTGTTAGAGATTTGCAAGTGGATGGCATTCATGAGGGTGGGTGAGTTAGTGGCTAAGCTTGGTTAGTATGGGTGGATGGGGTGGATTAGGCTAAAATGGGGTTTAGGATAGTTTAGGGGTTATTAGATTTGAGGGCTTTATTTATCAAATAGATTTATTTAATAAATGAGGATTTTGGAATTAGATAGAAGAATAGGATTAATTGATAAATAATAGGTTATTTGATTTATCAATTAGGACTATAGATGATTAATTAAATTAATCAGCTAGGGGATGGTAAATGACTAATTAAATAGGAATTTAATTAATGATTCCTTTAGAGATAACTAAATAGGATTACCAAAGCAGTGTAATCAAATTTAGGTGTCTACGCTAACATACTGTTGTTGCCTAATTGGGATATTGCAGATGCATTGATTTTCAACTCTGTTTCTAATAGACTGGAGTTACAAGACCCAAATAAAAAGGAATTTGCAAGGACTTCTTTTAGTGATGATCAAGCTACTCTTATTTTGTGGTCATTAACAAGAGGATCCAGGATTGTATCAGCACAGACTGATGGTTCAGGACTAATAGGGAATATTATTGTGAGGAGAGTTGTTGATACCTCACACGTACAGGCAGCCCACATGAATGTGGATTATTCTCAGTTTGCCTTGGCTACTACTAAAAAGGAGGAAAAGAAAATGTTTGAATTACAAAGTAAATATGAGGTAGTTGTGGATGCCTACAATAAAGAGGTAAAAAAGAGAGTTGAGCTTGAGAACAAGCTACTGGGAAAATCCACTAGGCCTAAAATAACACACCCTCACCCCCCTGTTGAACCTTTCAAATCTACCCCCCTCATTGAAATACCAGACACACCCCAAGGGCCACAATATTACAATGTTGAGGATTTTGAAGAAGAAAAGAGTAAATTGTGGGCCTTACATGTAGAGATGGAATCTAAATATGAAGATAAACTAAGAACAACTCTTACATATCTCAGAGACAAGGTTGAATGGCCACTAATCCATGATCAATTGGCCAGGGTGATTAACATCTAAGAGGAGTTAAAAGTAGATGATGAGGCTCTAAAGCCTATTATGAACAAATGGATGAGAAGGGAGAAAGCAATAACCTTATTGTGTCTATCTGTTATAAATAATTCTCGTGATCAGATTGATAAAACCTTTGACATTGTTTCTGATCTTGTTGATTTTGATAGCAAAAGGATACATTTACAGAAGATAATAATAGGCTACTTAGACAAATATAAGAGCCAAAAATTTAATTTATTTCCTCATGCCCTAGATAAGAAAAATAGTTTGAAAAGCAAAGAGGAATGGGCGAAGGAACTTGATGATTTATTTTTTTTAAGAGTGAATCAAGTCATAAATGAAATAGGGCATGCACGGTGGGCCACCACAATAGAAGAAATGGTGAAAGCCAAAATATTCTTTGATTCTTTAAAACAAGAATTTGTTGATACTGATAATGAGGCTGATTATATAATAAAGAAACAGAAGGATATTTTACAATTCAATTGGCTAGATGACACATTATTTGATAGGTGGATGGCAAAAATGCCTTCTAGTGAACAGTTTGATGTAGATGAAACTAAAAGTGATGAGGTGCAAGGTGAGGAAGTCCAAATCATTGATACCATCACTACTCAAACCCAATAAGAAGAAGAAGACAAGAAAAACCTATCACTTTCAATTGCAGAACCGGGACCACAAGATGCCAATACAATTAAAGAAAAGGAAAAGGTAGAAGTTGTCCTTACCATGCAGAATGAAGGTGGTGGAAGCCTGCAGGTGGAGGTTAATGTGCCCTCATCAGAACAAGCTTCATCGTTGGCTAATTTAGCAGTTACATATGAAGATGAATCAGATCAATAGCCAACTCAGCAATATCAGAACACGTAACAGAAGCTAACCCACTGAAAGGAATGATTTGATTTCGATATCTTCTGTTACCCATATTTTTGTCATTTTGTGATAGGTGTATGTAGATATTCCTTGTAAAAGACACCTGTCAGTTTCTCTTAGCTTGAAGCTTGTTGCATTTCACACTATATAAGTGAAATTCTAGGGCAAGAGAAAAGGTCTGAATTCTATTTGCTAAGTGATACACTTAGTCTGTTTTTGGTCCACCATTTTTGAGCAAAAATTTGTGATGTATTTTCTCTGTCAGATCTTGAGAATACATGAATATAGAATTATCTGTGTTTCTTTCTAAAGGTCATTCTGAGTCTATTGTAAATTGTATATAATTTTCAAGAAAAATGAATACAAATTATGAACTATCCCCATATCAGTTCTTTCTGAACTTTTTCTCCTTTTGATTACTTGGTTATCTTGGTGTTGTATAAGTAAAGACTTGTGCAATTGAATGTAGTTCAATTAGGTTGTATATATGTTTATCATGGCTGTTAATTCAATGGATTAAGTAAAAGCTTTGATGAATTTGATAAGGTTGCTGTAGTAGTGGAAAGGATTTTGAATGATGATTTCTGATAAGAATTGCTGATAAAATTTGTTGTAAGGCAACAAATTAGATCTAGAGATTTGTAGTAGACTCTGAACCCCAATGGATTAGGCACTGATCAAATTTAATCTAGCTTAAAGAGAAATGTGTCACACATGATTGTCAAAATGTAGAATTATAATCAACTTTACTTTTATTTCCTATAGATCTTCAAAGTTGGCCTCTACTTGTTTGCATGGAATGTTTTAGCTTTAGTTAGCCATTATTGCTGAGAACATCTGTAGACCTATAGAAGATTTTTGGCCATATCTTTTATATGGGATGTGTTTATTAAAGTATCAAGAATTGTACATGTATTGGAGAATTTGAGATGAGAATCAGAATGAAACTAAGATAATTCTCATACAATTTTTCCAGTCTTGTATCATCCCTAGGTATACCCACCCTAATTTTGTAGAGCCAAAAGAGTAGAAAACCACCCTTGGTTTTGTAGAAGTTTGGCCCAAATGGTGTGCACATACAATTGATAATAAGAATTGGCTAGTCTTTAGACTATGTGAGTATTGTCATATTGGTATTAAGCATTTTGTTGCTTAGTAGTTTTAAAACACCAACAAGTTTGTTATTCATCCAAATGGAAACCCTTGTAGGAAGACCTAATTACAATGCAATAATTAAATTTAATGTTGAAATATAGAAGAGAGATTCTTTTGGTTGAACTAGAAGATAAATCATCTTCTAACAAAATGGCAGAGACTTTTGGTGAAGGATCTAAAGTACATCAATTCAATTATAGTCTAGTAAATTTAGGTGCCATCTTCATCATAAGTTTTTGAAGATAGTCCAGTATTTGTAGGTGTCATCTTCATCAAAAAATTTCCATGATAGTCTATTAGTTTGAGGAGTCATCTCCATCACAAGTCTTCCATGGCATACTTGTAGTTAGAGGTGCATTGAAGACCTTTTATCACTACATGAGCTAGTAGTAGATGGTGATTATTCATTATCATCATCATCATCTAACATAGAATCACATGAATATCATGTTTTATAGCCTACATGGCCTAGGTATTGAGGGTACAACTCCAAGCACTAAACACACCAGATTTCAAATTATTATCTTTATGTGTTGATGTTTAAGTTGAATGTTCTAGAATTGAAGAGAGAAACACACTCAATTTTATTTTCTTTTTGTTCTTTTTTTGAATATGAAACTGTTGTCTAAATGATACAATATAATTATGTATTATTAAAACAAAAATACAAGAAAAATATGATACCAACACAACTATATTTATAAAACAAAAAAATTGTCATTATTATTTCCTCTAAGCTTTTACAACTACAGCTTTTGCATATACATTTCCTTTCTTTTGTTTCATTACTATAACAAAAAGTATAGTAGTTGTTACAATAGACCAACATTCCAAATGATAAATCTGCATCTACACACTTTCAATAAAATGAAACAACAAGTATATTACATTCTTTTTGCAACTAGACTCTTTTTAACACTTATCATCAAAACATCATTAGAAAAAACACTTGAGCGGAGACTCTCCCATTTATATTACACAACAATGGCTGAACTTTGGCATAAAAAATAATAATGATAGTAATAGTATTCACTTCCATCTTCAATATTATCATAAAAACCTACAACAAAAATACACATGTACCTATGGAAATATGCTCGAAGAGAAATCCCTCTCCTCGACTACCAGAGATGTAGGGGTGATTGGAGGTCGTGAATGGAATAGCTTTTGAAGTCGAGCACATCAGGAAGAATGAAAGAAAGACAATATCGAGAGTTTCGAACTACTATTCTGGCCCCCCTATATTGATGCAAATGCAGGGCCCCCTTTCATATTATTCCTAGGGCTAGCAGGCATCATTAATCAAGTGGGTGGAGAAAACTTGAAACAAAACTAGGCTCAGAGAAAACCATGCGAAAATGCAGAGATAACCATGTGAAAATGCTCCAAAAATGTCAAATGAAATCAGGTTCGAAAAATGTAATTGGGCAAATGTTTTTTGAACTTTACGGATGTATAAGCCCTGTCTTGGTCATAATTTTGACCAACACGGGTCTTATATGTAAAAAACCAAAATTTTTGCCTTTACATTTCGACCACCCTAAATTTATTTAGTTGATGGTCAAATTTTTTGGTCAAAAAATGATGTTAAATGTAGTAGTGATAGAAGTGAGGTGTGGCCTACGGGATAAAGCATCTGCAACAATATTTTGTGTCCCCTTAACATATGTGATATCAAAATCATATGCCTACAACTTACTCACCCACTTCTGCTGACGATCATTCAGGTCCTACTATCCCAAAAAGTGCCTCAAACTATTATGATCAGTTTTAATACAAAATTTGCTGCCCACAAGATATTGTCTAAATTTGGCCAAGGCATGTAGGATGGCCAACATCTCCTTATCATATATGTTGAATGATCTCTTAGGCCCTCTGAGTTTCCTACTCTCATAAGCTATAGGATACTTGTCCTGTATGAGTACAACACCAACTCCTTCTCCAGAAGCATCACATTGAAGCTCAAATGGCTTCGTGAAATTAGGCAATGCTAATATTGGGCATGTAGTCATTATTTCTTTGAACCACATAATACACTCCTGTGCCTCTTGAGTCCACACAAATGCCCCTTTCTTCATCAAATCTATCATGGGCGCTGCATGTCATGAGTAGCCACTGACAAACCTGCGATAGAATCCACATAGACCAAGGAACCCTCTTAACTATGTAAGGTTATCTGGTAGTGGCCAATCAACAATAGCATGAATCTTTTTAGGATCCATTCGCACTCCTTTTGCACTAATGATGTGTCCAAGATACAACAATTTTGTCATCTCCAAATCACATTTGGACTCCTTGGCATACAAGGACTCCCTTTATAAAATTCTCAATACTATCCCCAAGTGCTCTAAATGTTCCTATCATGTCCTACTATAGATCAAAATATCATCAAAGAACACTAGCACAAATTTCCTCAAATGATGGTCGAAGACCTTGTTCATAGTGGACTAAAAAGTGGCAGGTGCATTAGTCAAACCAAAAGGCATGACTACAAACTCAAAGTGCCCACAATGACACCTGAAAGCAATTTTCTCAATATCCTACTCTCAAACTCTAATCTGGTGATAGCCTGATCTCAAATCAATTTTTGTGAAATAACTAGCCCCATGCAATTCATCTATCAACTCATCGATGCGTGGGATGGGATACCTATTCTTTATAGTTCTCTTATTCAACACCCTGTAATCAATACACATTTATAGAGTACCATCCTTCCTTTCTACCAAAACAACAAAAGATGCAAAAGGTGACTTACTTGGTCAGATGTGTCCCATTGCTAGCAACTCCTTGATGGTCCTCTTGATCTCATCTTTAAGTCATTTTGGGTGCCAGTATAGTGTGATCATGATAGGCTTAGTGCCTTCCTCCAACTCGATAATGTGCTCAATACCTCTATCTGGTGGCCTACCTGGTAGAATCTCATTGAATACCTTCTCATACTTGATTCTCAATTTCTGAATATCTAGATGATATACAGTCTTATGTTGCTCCTCTTGGGTAGGCATCAAGGTGCATATTTCCGCCCACTCTATATTATTATGCCTAGCTAATCTCTCCAACCGCCTAAATGAGATAGTCCTAACATCACCATTACGGATAGCCTTCATCACATGAGTCCTGCCATCCACCCTGAATCGTATCTCTGTATCCTCCAATCTTAGGGTAACCTGCCTCAAAGAATGTAGCCACTGCATTCGAAGTACTATGTCCATGTCACCAATGTTGACCACATGATAGTCCGCCTTAAACTCATAGTTGTTTAGGTGCAAAGGTAGATCTCGCACCATCCTGTCACAACGAAGAGTATATCCATCAGCTGCCTTGACTCTCAATCCCTCAAACTCCTCAGTAATGATTCCATGCCTCTCCACAAATCATGCATCAATGAAATTATGTGTGGCACCTATATCCAATAGAGTAATAACCTTCTGTCCTGCCAAGACTCCTCAAAATCTAAAAGATCCCTCTCTTTGAATACTAGATAGACGTGCCTCTTGTAAATGTAGCTTTGGAGCCTTTTGTTCTCAGCACTATCTACATCTTGTTCACCCTCTAGCTCCTCAAGATCCTCATCATGGTGCTCTGAGATGTTTGAATTTGAACCTTTGTAATAAGCCCACATCACCCGATTAGCCTTCCCCTTAGGCCTCATAGGACAATCATGACCAAACTCATAGGGAACTTTGCAAAAGAAGCATAGCTTCTTCCTACGTAGGTCATTAAGTGTTTCCTTATCCAAGGGTACAAGGGTCAGTGCAAGAAGTTGGGTTTCACTTTTGGCAAAAAAGTGGAAGTGTTTTTCCTATTTTTAAATTTTTTTGTCAATTGATGTCAAAATATGAGGTATTTAGAGATTGAATATTAAAAAACTCCAGAAATAAAAATTTTAGTGCTCAAAATCTAGTTTTTGAATATATAATTTATTTGTGCACCCATATGATAGATTATTTTTTTGGTATGGATCTTTAAAAACCACTTTTTCAAAATGTCTGTTTCAAGACCATACCATGCTCATGTACGAACACCATAATTTGACACAAATAAATGAATTTTTGCAAATCCTTTTAAAGGGAGTTACCTAATACACCTAAGATTGATGACAATATTTTTTCTTAATTTTTTATTGAATAATTTTTTTATTATTAATTGGCTATAAACGTAAATTTTTAAACCTCTCATGTACGGACCACATAATTTGATCAAAATCTCACTTTTTTCAATTTTTTTTTTAACATCAAAAGAATTGTATGTAGATTGATGACATTAAATTAATTTAAGAAAAATTATAAAATAAAAAAGTTATTAAAGTTTTAGTGAATGTCACTTTTTAACGTTTAAGAGAGTTTTGATTAATAAATAATGGAAAAATAGAAAATAAACTAATAACACTATAAAATTTACATTTTTGAAAGCAGAATAGTAAGACCTATAATGGGTTTTTGTCTCATAAAAAAATTCAATAGGAATGACTATAAAAACATTATGACAATACCAAAAATTGTTGATTAAATGCCTTAGAAAAAAAAGGATCACAAAGGCATGGCTTGGTGGGACCAAGCCTATGCCATGCCTTTCCCCAAGGCAAAACCCCATGCAAAAGTCAGGAGCCATACCAAATTCCCGCTCATGTCTCATGAATTGGGCACCCGATTTGTAATTCAAAAATTGAGTGCCCAATTGCTTTGAACTATTGTACCTGACTTTTTGAAAATCGAGTACCTGATTCTTTTAAAAATTGGGTACCCAATTTATAAATGGGTGTCCAATTTTTAAAGAATCGGGTGTCAAATTTTTAAGAAATCAGGTACCCATTTCTAATGTACCCGTTGGGTCCCAAAAGTTGCCCCACCGACCCAATTTCAATGATTGAAATGATTGAACAACACTTTCAACCTGAAACACTGAATTTCATCATGCTTATTCTATTTTCTTGTCCTCTTATACAATTTGCAAGCTATTGATTCAAATTCAAAATTGGTGCAAATATGGGATCAAAACAATGAAGAAAGAAGAAAGCAAGAGTTCTGACAGATGAGGAGATTGCAGCAAATAAAGAGAATGAAGCACAACGTCAACGAGAGAGAAGACAAAGAGTTAGAGACTTGAACAATGTTTCAAAGGAGAAAGACATTGAGGATACCACGATGGATGAAGAGGTCAAAGAAGAGAACCGAATACAAGAAAATTTAGGTGCACATTCTAATCATGCGTTCAATATAGGTGTGTCTCCAAACCCTCAAATTTTCTCTCGTGATGAAATTGGTGATTTTTTAGAAGCAGGTTACAATTTAAACGATTTAGATTTTCTTCATGAGAAGCAATTGTCAAATGATCATGCACAAAAAACTCCAATTGAAATGCCTGCCTTGAAAGAAATACCAAGAAAATTTGAAAATGATATTCAAATCCCAAATAATAGTGAAAATAGTAAAGTGTCTGAAAATAAAAATTGCATGAATGTAGACATAGAAACACCAACTACTGAACAAACATGTCAGGATGATAGTAAACTGTCTGAACATAATTTTCATATTCCTAATGATGTGTTAGATAATCTTGAGGGATTGGTTTCATGGAGACAAATTAGGACACATGCTAATAGATTGTATAGGCATTTTTTTTATAATAAGAAATTTGGGTTTCAATGCTAGCTAATGTTGCAACTAATTAAAATGTCTAAAATGTGAAAAGTAATGAGAAGGTTGGGAATGTATGCAAAACCCAAGAATAAAAATGAGTCTTTAAAACAAGTTTTATCCATTGTTGCTAGTGCTTTTGATGTTATCGGAAAGAGAAGTCGGTCTAAAGATAAGAATGCAGCACGACAAGTAATAACAATAGCTTTAGTTAACAAATCAATATTTTTAGCTGTGTTTTCTGGGTAGATTGTGTTACAATTTTTGCATCAACGTTTCGGATCACACTCTGTGATCCATCATGAGGATGAGAGAGCTGAAGGAAAAAAGTGTTACACTTTTTTCCTTCAGCTCTCTCATCCTGATGATGGATCACAGAGTGTGATCCGAAACGTTGATGCAAAAATTGTAACACAATCTACCCAGAAAACACAGCTAAGAATTCTAATGGATTGTGGAAAACTAATATCTAAAATCAATATTTGACAAAATATTGATTACCAACATAAGTGGATATCTTAATGTGAATCGTAAGACTTTAGAAAGAGCTGTAAAGAGAAGGGTTAACTTTGAATGTGATCCAACAAATATTTTATGGACTTCTAGTGGTAGACTCCTGAGATGTGATATGAAACTTACTAGTGAAATCAAAAGTTTGATTGAAATTTTTTGGCATGATAATACAAGAGTATCACCTAATTCAAGAGGTGTTCTTAAATTGAGAATTGGGTCAAAAATACGTGATCCACATCCTAAACACCTTTTGGACATGACTCAAATTGAATTGTTTAAAAAATTTGTAGATGGTAAGGTATTAAATATTACCATTAGTCAAAGATCTTTTGAAAAGTGTAAACCATGGTATGTAAGGATTAACAAGGAAAGAGTCACATGTTGTTGTAAAACTCATATTCAATTTCGTTACCATTATGATGTATTTCAATCTATACATGGTACCATGCATAGTAAAGAAATGTTGCAAGAATGTGGTATAAAAATACCACCTCAAACTATAAAAGATTTCATATCAGGTTTGTTTTGTAAGCCACCTAATGATCAATACTTTCTTTTCAATGAATGTCTTTCTAGTACATGTGATATGTGCGGGAATCTTTCTTTGTTAGATGAATGTTTGCATGAAAATGCTTTGACTACTTTTGGACAACAATTAGTTGAGGTAAAAAGATTCAAAACTATTGAATATCAATTGAAGGATGGGAAGATTGGAAGAAGGTGTGATCTAGTTACAGATAAAGTTAGTTTTCATGCATTTATGGATGAGTTTAAGAGTGTGATCATACCAAAATATGTTAAACACTCTCAATATTCTAGATGGCTTGATGGACAATTTTGCATATGTAAGAATACATTTCCAATTGGGACTATATTTTCAGTTGTTGACTTTGCAGAGAACTACATGCTTGCACTGCAAGAAGAGGTACAACCACAATATTACAATTCAGTGTAAGTACAATTTATGTTCATATAGTTTATAGACATGCACCTGATAGTACAGAGGAGGATCAAAAAATATTGAGAGAGTACCATTTTTATTTAAGTGATAATAAAATCCATTCATCTGAGTTTGTCCAATATTGTTTCAAGGTCTTTTATGATAATTTAAAAGAGAGACAAATTCAAATGACACAACATTGGATATGGTCAGATAATTGTACAGGACAATTCAAGAATGCTAGAATGTTCTATTGGTTGAGTAGTACACATAAGAAAACTAACATCCAACATGTGTGGAGTTTTTTTGAGGATGGACATGGTAAAGGAGAACATGATGGTGCTGGTGAATGTGTGAAGAGAGCCCTTAGTAGAGAGCAATTAAAATTTGAGGAAAAACCTAAATTCAAAAATGCACATGAGATTGTCGAATGGTGTAACAAATATTTATACACATGATCAAGTCAAAACTCTACAATCAAACATTTCTTCTACCTAGTTGAAGAAAATAATATCCCTTCAAGATATGATTGTGATACAATTAGTGGTTCAACTAAATGGCATTCATTTAGGAGTTCAAATTCTAACACTTGGACTATATGGATTAGGGAGCTTGCTTGTTTTTGTCAATTTTGTCTTGCAGGTGAATGGGAAGAATGTGAGAATATAGAATGGGTTGAAGATTGGCAACAAAGATCATTAGCACCTACTGACACACATTTTGAAGATGATATAGTAAATGAAGGTCAGAATGTTACTTTTACATCAGAAGACTATGATCGTATTTCAAACCTCATAGAACCTGGTATGCACAATTTAATTAGATTTTTTTGTGATCTCATGCTTCAATTTATATAATTTTCATATGTACACTCATGTGATTAAAGTGTTTCTATATTTTATCTTATCTTGTAGGACATGTTTATGTTGTTATTGCACCTAGTGATAATGATGAACAGACTGAGTATTGGCTAGCTAGATGTGTGAAACCTAAGAAAAAATTGACATGTCATCAAGTAGACGATGATGGTTTTGAGTATCCAATCGGATATGTTGTTGTAGCTGGCACCCAGCTACATAGATACCTAACAAGAAGAAATGGTTTGCCAGCATTTGAAGACTACCAAATCGAAAAGAAGATTTTACACTATTATCATTTGGTTGTGGCAACAAATATCAAATTAGAAAGATACAAAGGGTGACATGCCAATAAGGTATTATGGACAATTTCAATGGGCGAGCACGACACAATCATAGATGCATTGCAAAAGAGAGAGGATGCAGATGGTACAGTGGGATGACTACATTTAAATCAAACACATCTAAGTTTTTTAATTATTGTATTATTTTTATATATATGTACTTATATAATTTAATTACATGTATGTTTGTGTTGTCAGTATTAGAGAACTTATATACCTCTTATTTAGGTCTCAATTACAATTTATGCAAATTTAAATGTTAAAGTGGATCGAACATGAACATCTTGTGCAATTTCACATTGTAAGTACATACAAATTATACATATATATTTACATAGTTCAGATACCTTGAATATTAATTTATGTGTTTATTAACGTGTGTGTTTTTGTTTTACATTTTTATTTTACAGGACCTCATTTGAAGAGATGTGTTCAACCAATTTTATGTTTCAAATGAGTTCACTGAACTATAAATATATCATTGATATTGTCTTACATATATTGTGAAATATGTTGTACAAACTAATTCAAAAATGAGAGTTTACTTCTATTTGAAAGTTAAAGGAATGTGCACTTGATAAATTATAAATTAATTGTCAATTTAAGTAATGACCTCCTATTTTGTTCCATTACTTTTACATTCAAGCATGTTTAAATTAATGTTTGTTTGAAGTTTCAAATTACTATTGATTGTAATATTAAAAACAAGTCACTTGCACATGATAATTTAAAGATCATTACTCATTGTATTGATTATATGTTAGATCATTACTCATTGTATTCATTGTATTGATCATATCTTACATTACCAAACAACACATTAATATAACTTATGATGTACATTGTTAGGTACATTATCCATACATGTGTGTCTTAAAGGGACATGGGAGTCCTAATCGGTCATGTTATGTATGTTATAGGCTATGATAGGTATTCATATGTTTACTACCACATAATAGGTCTTATTAGGTGATAATGAGTCTTACATTACCAAACAACATATTAAGATCACTTATGATGTACATTGTTAGGTACGTTATCCATACATGTGTGTCTTAAGGGGACATGGGAGTCCTAATAGGTCATGTTATGTTTGTTATAGGCTATGATATGTATTCATATGTTTACTACCACATAATAGGTCTTATTAGGTGATAATGAGTCTTACATTACCAAACAACACATTAAGATCACTTATGATGTACATTGTTAGGTACGTTATCCATACATGTGTGTCTTAAGGGGACATGGGAGTCCTAATAGGTCATGTTATGTCTGTTATAGGCTATGATAGGTATTCATATGTTTACTACCACATAATAGGTCTTATTAGGTGATAATGAGTCTTACATTACCAAACAACACATTAAGATCACTTATGATACATTGTTAGGTACGTTATCAATACATTTTTTAATCTAGCAGGTCAATTTTATTTGTATGAATCTCAATGCATAAATTTGATGTGATATTTATCCAATAATACTCTATAGATAGTTATAATTATTGTTCATCTTGCATATATACTTACAAAATGTGTCATATGTTCATGAATAAAATATGTTAGAATAAAGAAAATGGTTTGAATATACTTAAAACATGGTGAAACATAGTAATATATGTACTACATACACAAGCATGATAAGAAGTTGTAAAAAAATAGTACATGGTCTAACATACATCATAACATGATCTATGAAGTGAAAAAATACATGGTCTAACATACAATTTTGACTATCCTAACACAAAGTGTATACATCATAAATAATATATACATCATAAAAACACAATCTATAGGTGCCAACAAGACCTAATCTATCTGATCGAATGTCCTCTTTGCTCCATGCGAAGAGGACTCAGATGGATCATCATGTGTAATATGAGTCATCTCGTCATGTCAGACACCCTGTGAGGTAGATGTATCACCCTGTGTAACATGAGGCACGTCTCATCATGTACATGCTTAATTGAAATGGGTCTCGAAATCTAGCTTACAAATAAATTGAATATTCACTACATAATAAAATAAATTATACCACATGAGATGGGTGTCCCTCAGTAATGGGAGGAGGCGCACTGTCAAAACTACCAAATGCAGCAGTGGTGAGGTCCTGTAATTTACAATACATAAATTTTTTAAATTTGATTTTAGAGCATAATGAACTATACATTATGTACATAAATCACAATACTGACCTCAAATGACGATGTAGGTACCTCCATCTGGCTAAGTCATGTGCTCTTAGCAACACTCATGGTGACGTAGTCCTAAAATTATGGATACATAAACGTTTAGTCAAAATTAAATATACATGAATAATTACAAAGTACATAATTTGTACATTGCATTTTTTATACACTATAAATTTAACATGTATATATAATATATATATCATACCTGAGTGGTAGCCAATGTCATAGATGTGTCTACAGGTATGTTAGCATGATAATCATAAGATGGAGTCGAAAATAGACTATATCGAGGCCTATATGGATGAGTATGATATCCATGCTCCTGTTCATAAAATCAAAACACATAAAATATATATACATGTGAGTAAAAATTGTTCAGATTATAAGTTAATAATAATGTACATACATAAAAATAATACAAATTTTTGTCTTTAGTCAAAAGTTCATACTGCATGTATTTGAGGCTGTGCCTCAGTGGTAACTGGAGTAGGACTTGTACTAACATCAATATATGTAGATGCAGACAATCTCTACAAAATCAAATAAAAAGAACATATGAGCACATGTTATTAAATTCAAATTTGAATGTACATTTTTATAGTGTAATTCAAAGTGCATATCGTATAAGGGATGCCAACATCTGTAGGTCTCGAAAAAATACTATACTGCCTCCTAGGAGGAACAGTATCATCCATCCTCTGTTATTTGAAAAGTACAAATTAATATAGTTAATACAATTACATATGTATGTAGAAAGTAAATAATTATGTGCACTTTATATTTATATTGAAATTAAAATTTTACCTGCTGCTCTTGACTCTCTCCAGGCTCTCCCTGCTGCATGAGGTCAACAAATGATGACACATCTATCTCATCACTACCATCACCACAGGCAGCGTATACATCATCATCAAAATTTGTACCCTCAGGATAATGGCCATCGTGTACTACACCAGGATCTCTCTAGGGGCCTGTGCATATGCCTCCACAGCTAGTACAAACATGTCCAAGTGGAGGAGCATGTACCGCCTGCATCCATTCCTGTACTAAATTTCCTAAAAGGGCACTCAAATGGGTAAAAGAAGATGAAATTTCATGATGATGGTGAAGAGTAGGCACAACAAGTGTAGGAAGAGGTACAAGGGGCTTAGCTCACCTACGATTTCTTGTTCTGTCACTCAACTTTGCCCCAGGCCTATCCTGAGGCATCCCTCTATGAACCCCCTGAAATGCTTTCATATCAAAATAGTTGGGTTTCAAACCCAACTCAAACTCAGCCCATAAATTCCTAAGGAAGTACATGGGCACCTCATGGTTAGTGTGTGGTGGATGTTCAAATACCATCCACCACCACTCCCAAAAATGTGCTGTTATGCGCGGATGTGTACACCACCTAATGGAAATGCGAGGTTTCTTATCACTAATCGGTTCACCCATCTTAGAGTTTACAAAATAATGTTGAAAATTTCCTTTACCTATATGCAGGTTATAAACCTCTTTGTATGATAAGCCATCAGAGTAGAAGGCATGCATGCTTTCCCTCCATGATCTAAATGAATCGATGTCTGAATCAAAATGATGGATGGAGTCAACCATGCCTTGCATGCTATCTACAAGATGTAGTAGGTGAGCGGGGTGCCTCTCATGTCGGATAGCCTCTATATCACTCATGAGGTCATTGAGGTTACGCCTCATGGTCTCACGAAGCTCATCTACAGAGGTGTGGGTGGAGGTGGAGGTGGAGGTGGAGGTGGAGGTGGAGATGGAGATGGAGATGGAGGGGGCAGAGGTGGGGGTATGGGAGGGGGAGGGGGTGGTGGTGGGTCCATCAAATATAATCTGCATATATATTTAAACAACATAAAACATAAAACATGACAAAAATACATAACAACATAATACATGACAAAATTACTATTTAATAAAGTTTAAATCTAAAATTTATCAACTAGATCTATATAAATGCGCATATCTTTATTAAAATCATATCAATTAATAAATAAAGTTAAACACTTTAGTCAAATTAAACATTAAATACTAAATTTTTAAGTCTAATCATAAAATAATAGTCCAAAAAAATATATCTAGGTTAGTTCAAGGTTTCTTTTCTTAAAATAGGAGCCACCAAGCTAATTTTGCTTTCATGTACACTTATTTTGTGACAATGGGGGATTTTATGAACTCATTATGGATTATACATGTTCATGTCTCAGGATGAAACAAAGTTAAGATTATGACAAGGTTATGGTTTACAATTTTGTTACATGTTAACAGTTTTCATGATGGCTAAGCTTAAGATTATTATAATGATTGCAATCCTTTAATGTTAGGGAACTTACCTAGGATTATGGGTTTAGTTAAAATTATATTTACCTGTTTTGGATATTTATTATGGTCCTATTGTTTATAGGATATATAATAGATGGCGTTAAGATGAGAGTTAAGGTTACAATTATCTAATGAAAGCTTAGAGATAGAATTATGATTTGATTAAAAACTATTTATGATTGTAGTTTGAATCTTAACTATTATTCGCTTTTTAATGCAAATTATAAGTGTAGATCATGTTAGGTAATGAACTAATACATATGAACCCTATCCCTAAGAATATAATAATCCTAATTCTAATCATAATCCATAATTCATTAGACTTATGAAGCTTTGGCTATCCATTTTATTGCCAGAGTAATCCCTTGGCTATCCACAAAATGTTCCTAATAGATTTATATAGAAGACCAAATTGATTTAAATAAAATGAGCAGGAAGAAGAGAAACTTACACCCAATATTCAAGGAGAGAATCTTTTAACATACTTGAATTCTACCAACCAAAGTGAGATAATTAGAGTTCCAATTGTTGAGTTTTCCAAAGATTTTCTTGTTGATATAAAGACACATTTCATTTATATGTTAGGGTTTACTACAAATGGAATCCCTAGGTACCTAACCACTTAATTATGAAATCTCCATCAAATACCATATTTACTACACAAGGTAGGGGACTCAATATTTAGCCCCAATAAGATAGATGTAGAGACATAAATCTTACTACTTGATACAAAGAAAAGAGGTCCAATTTGATCATTAAATGACTCGTGTTGCACTCTTCTAGCTTAAAAAGAATACAAATATATTATCAACAAACTATGTACGTTAGATACTTATAAATTATTTGGAGAGTAGATCCTCTAACTTTTAGAGACAACTGGTTATCTGTAAGGAGATAATGTAATGAGTCTATGTTCAACAATAAAAAATAAAGAGGATGCAAGAGGACACCCTTTCATAATTGATCTAGAGACTCCTAAAAATTATGATCTAACCCCATTAATTTATTTACTAAAACCCTGACACCAATCATAAGAGAGGACACCATTTGACATTTAATATTGGATGGAGGGCTTGCAACATCATCATAGTGAAACTCCATTCCACCCTTTTGTAGATATTTTTTCATAATCAATTACTTGAGCATACCTACACTCTATCCTAGAAATGTTTCTCAATCCAAAGTCTTCCAATAGGTTATCAAGTTCTCCAATATGCATAAATATCCTTAACAAAACACTTTTGTGTAGGGTTAATGATCTTGGGTAGGATATCTTCTAGTCTAGAGGCTAAGACCTTGGCAATAATTTTTTTGTATGATATGTATTTAGGAGTGTCCCATCTCTAATTTTTAATGAGATTATTATCTCCCCTTGGGGATCAATTGATTACTTGACCTAGGGATTTTATGAGCCCTCCATTGATTACTTGACGTAGGGATTTCTCATTACTAATTTTTTGGATGGAGGAGTTGATTTATGGTAGAAATGGGTTTATCACTTGGAATAATGCATCTTCATTCTAGGAATGATGGTTCTCATTTTATCCCTATCTTCTAAATCATTTTGAACTATCATCATCTTCTAACCAAAAATTTGATAGTAAAATTAGGAAAAAAATCTTGTACTATATATATATCACTAGGGGGTGTGTATTTCTTTTTATAGAATAAGGCAATATTTTGTTATGTGGCCTTCCATTCTACAAAGGTAATAAACATTTAGGCTACCCATATAGGAAAATAAGAAACAAATAGGGGAATCTCCAGTCTCCAAAAAAAACTTTTAGGCACTTCCAACCCAAGATAAATAGAAATTAGTCCACCCTAACATAATTATCTAGTTAGGGATTGGGGTGTTAGAGTGCTTAAATACCCTCCTAATTGGATATTACATGATGAATACTCACTTAGGATATAAAGGTTTAGGCATCCAATGGAAACACAAGTTATTCACTTCTTTAGATATATTCTTAGGCATCCAAGGGTCTAGTTTGGGCTCCTACTCGCACTGATGTGGACGCCTCCACCTCTTGATGGTTAGGGAGGGTTACTTAATTAGATGCTTGATTCGTTCGAGCCTCTTCTAATTTTTTTATGATGTATCATTTTGAGACCTTGATATCAATGTTTAATTAGTTTTAGGATTAGGGTTCAATTTGGTTTGTACTATTTGATTAGGTTTACATGCTTAGGTTTCAATTAGGACAAGAGTTAATAAATTGAATTAAGTTTTAAAGTGCTAAATTTGGTTTTAGATATAGAATTATAGTTAGAGCTTTTAGATTAAAAACCAACATTAATTCAAAAAAGTTAGGTTTGAATTTTGTTTTAAAGTGTTCAATATATTATTGAGTTCTAGTTTAGGGTGATTTGGTTGAGTCTTAAGGTCAATGTTTAACTTGGTTCAATCTTCTAGGGTAATGGTTCAATTTGGTTAATCGTTGGGGAAAGGATTTTTAAGGTTAAATTCAAGGTTTCTACTCTTAAGTTGGGATATATAATTAGGTTTATGATCATGGTTTAATTCAATTTGGTTTATAAGTATAATATTAATTATTTAAGGGCCAGGGTTACCTTTCAATCTTAGGGTTTGACATTTATAAAATTAGTACTCAAGGTAAGATAGGAAAGTTATTTAATTATTTATATATTACTTGGTGTAGGTTTTAGCAAATTAAGATTAAGGTTAAGATGATAGTAAGGGTTATGATTAGAGTTAAATTCAATACAAATTGACATTATAGTTAATCCTAAATGACGTCCAGCCAAGGGATCCAAAAAACTAATCAAAAGTTTTACTAAGCAAGCAATAACATACATACAATAATTTACATTTATAAAAAACATAAGAGATTGCATTCCTTAATGAGCACATTTACATTTCATTTTTAAATAATTATAAGCTACTAAAAGTAAAATAAATAACACATCCACATGAAAGAATATTAACTACTTCAGTTCAATCCATTTAAATAATTTATATACATTTGTTCCGAATGCCACTTGGCAAATTAATTCAGAATGCCCAATCATCCACTATACATGTCACAAGGTATGAAAGGCTGAAAGAATATACATTTATAAAATAGTTTACATCATCCATTTTCGATCCATGAAACAAAGTACAATACAATTTAAGTAAAATCATTTTAAATACTCTAAGTTTTTTGTTTGGATCCCTTGGCGGGCTGTTATGTGATTAAGTACTTTATATATGTTTAGGGTTTTATTTATATGGTTAGGTCGAGATTATAGTTTAAACAATGAATTTAGGTCGAGGTTATAGTTAAAAAAAAGTCGAGATTATATGGTTTTAGGTCAAAGTTATATTTATTTGTAAAATTACATGTTTAAACAATGAATTTACATCTAATCTAATCATTCAACATTGTAATAAATACATAAATTAAATACATTTCAAAACATCTAAAATAATAATTTTTTAAATAAACATTTACGAAACTATATTTTAATTAACAAATACAAAAATTTAAATATCTAAGTTCATTAACAATGTAAATTTACAATTTTACGTACATATTAAAAGTGAAAAAATAATAAATTAACATACATATTAAATTGAAAATTGAAAAAAAAAAGTAAAATAGTATAAAACATATTAAAATACCTGGTGTATCGAAAACTAGCAGCAAGGGGGTAGTCGATAGGGCTGAAAATTGGGCTCCCGTATGCATCTCTAATCAAGCTCCCGTTTTTGAGGTCATGAAAATGACCTCAAAAATGCCAAAAAAGAAGTTATATAAACTTTTAAAAATTGGGTACCCGATTTGTAAAAAGGCAGGCACTCGATATTTGAGCGGCTCGGGTGCTTGAAGCTTAATTTTAGAAATGGGTACCCGATTTTTAAAAAATTGGGTACCCATTTCTAAGAAGTATAATTCTGCGGATCTAACTTCCACGGAATTGCAACCCAACTTCTTGCAGTCACCCACAGTTGACTTTCCTTTTGAGTCACTAACCTTCTCTTTACCCTTTTTGAATTCCCCTTTGTTATCTCTAAATGATGAAGAACCCTTCAAACCTAACCGGTTTGCTGGAGTAGCAAGTTCCATACTGTGGGCTTTCTTCATGGCTTCCTATAATGTAGGAGGATCAAAAGCCTTTACCCACCCCTTGAGTGGTTCAATTAATCCCTTTGTGAATAAAATGACTAGCCTCCATTCTGAAATGTCAGGCACCATCACTGCAAGATTCTCAAAGTCATTGATAAATTGTTCTAAGCTTCTTGACAGTCTCAATTGGGCTAACTCCTAGAAATAAGCTTTAGGATTTTTTTTATCAAATCTTTCTATCAATCTATCCACAAACTCCTGATAAGTGGTAACTTTATTGTGTTGAAATGTGATCATGCCATGTGTCCACCAATCATGTGCTGCCCCATCTAATTGTAAAGTGGCATACTTGAGTGCTTCAACTTCTATCATAGTCTTCAGAGATAGGAAAGTATCGACCTTATGAATCTAAGCACGAGAAGTCATTTTTCCATTGCCATCAAATGTGGGTAATACCAACTTGTTGGTGACCTATTGCAACTCACTTTGTTCATCTAACTACTTCTGCCTGGCAGCTCTATAGTTTAGGTACCTGTCAAATGTCCATCCATCCAGTACATATTCTGGCAATGAATCCCACTCATTCCTAGCTTGTCAAAGTTCATCTACAATATCTGTTACCATAGCATTAGGTGTGCATGCTGGAGTTTCTTCTCTGAATGTAGGACGTGTGGGTCTGTCAGCTTTTCCAGACCGTGTCCTATGTTGAGATCCTGCTATGCTTCTGTCATCCTAGTCAGTATCATGATTATTTCTTTTGTTTTCCCTAATCAAATGTTGCATCATAACCATCATTGCCTATGTACTTGCTTCTATTTATTGTAGAAGCCTCTCCTAATGTTGTAAAGTCTCATCATCTCAAACACTTCTGGATGGGCTTCAAGAATATCTCTCAGCCATATTCTTAGCTATGCTGGTTCCTTGTGTAAATTGGCTGGATAAACCCTATCAAGCTGGTAGGAAACTTGCTCTGATACCACTGTAATGACCCTTTCCAATAGGCCACTAAACAAAACCCTAAATTTAATACACTGCTAAAGTATATTGCTGAAATAAAGAAATGATAGTGCCAAAGTATTCATTCAATGAAAACCAAATGTTTTTACAAATGATATGGAAATTTTCAGCACCAAAACATTATGACATGGCACATTACAGACAAACCCTAACTGGCTATATACAATTGAGAATTTGTTACAACTACAAACTAAAATGAAGAACCTGGATTGATTAGATACTGGAGACTGACTACTGAAGATGATATGGTGAAAGTGCAACTCCACTTGAAACTCCAAACCAGCAATTAAGCACAATCGAAAGGACTAAAATATCCTTCCATAGCTGCAATAATTTAGGTGATCTTTCACACCCTTAAAATTGCGTACCAATTGAGAGTTTTTGTTCTCAATGGCCAATTGTGACTACTTGCAGAAACCCTAGGCTCCACAATGCACATTAGTAAAAATCAATAATAAATCTCGATGATAGGCAATGAACCCTCAATGCCTATTTATTCTTTTTTCCTTCATAGGTCAGCCTCTTTTTTAATTATTTCTCTACTCCTTCCAGCAACCTCTAGAACATTATTTTATTTAATGACTTTATAAGATATATCACTTAATTAAATATAAAGTTACCTTGTAATATTTTTTTTTATCAATAACTTTATAAATAATTAACTCCTCCAAAATGGGGACATTACATATAGGTTTTTTTAATAGAAATTGTTGAAATTTAGGTTTTCTTAATAGAAATTGTGTTTTACAAATTAATAGGCATGGCTGATTGAAATGATGATACTGAGGCAAGAAATATTGTTCCTCGTAACCCCCCACCAAAGGCTCTAGTACCCCATCAAAATTGTCCACCAAATGATCCCATGCCCCCTCAAAATCCTTCTCAAATCAAAGATTTGATATTTGAAAATCTCACCAAATTGAGGGTTTTGCGAACAACATATAATATTGTACCTGCATTAGCTCCTATGTTATCCATGTTCAACACCATAGTGGATAACATTGAAACATTTATCGAGGAACAAAATGTCGCTCTTTGTTGGCATGATGAAATGCATCAAATGTTTGATGATGGGTTGGACTATGATGAGATTGCAGCCCTCAATATAAGTAAAGATGATTTGGTTGCCCTTTTTGTGAACCCAAAAATTGGTTTACCAGTTGACTACAAAAAGCCCAACCTATCGATTAAATGGTGCACAAATGACGCCATATGTGTGAACTTTTGGGATCATTGGTGGATGGTTTTTGACATCCCTCCACATAGCAATTTAGAGGTACCATTTTATTTCCTTAGAAAATTGTATGCGAAACTTGTGTTGGGCCTCAAGGTGAACTATTAGAGCATGAAGCCCAACATGGGTGTAGGAGGAGCCCCTTAAGATAGACCCTCTTTCCAGCAAAAGAAAGCTGACACTTTTGTCCCCCTACTAATGTCTCCCCCCCTCCTTGAGTGCAACATCCTAATATCAATGCAGAGGCTAGCTCTCAAACTATTAGAGCCATCCATAGATTGAGTATCCTATTGATATCCTAGGCTAGGTCAGTGATGTCTCCCTGTGTTGATGATGCTGGCATGAGTTTGTCATGGATGAGCTCATCACATGTTTGTGTGCCCTATACTTGAATAACGTGCAAGAATATTTTTCTAGGTCCCATAGGTGATCATTCTGAGTATCAGTTTATATTTGATGAGGATACACTAGACACACGTACAGAGGCTACAGACCTTGATGTGAGAGAGGAGGGGCATGTAGAGGCATGGAGTCCTTCTGTGTCAGTATGTGTATACATTTTTGTTATGATATATGTGATTTAAATTTAATCTTTATAATAGAGTAATTTTAATTTTTAATCAATACTGACTTATACATGTATGTGATCTTCATTCATGTTTAGTTGATGACCGAGGAGGAGCTGAGATAGGTTGATGATGCCATGCTCTAGGCTATTTCATTTGGCCCTGAGACATCTATGGTACATTATGTTGTGTTCTCATTATTTTTTCTATTTGATATTGTAGCATATATGGTTTCTAATCTTTCTTTTATCTTGCAGGTATTACCTATCCCTGGGGGACATCTATGGTACATTAGGTCTTGAAAATAATCAATGATACTTTGTTCACAAGGTTCTTCAAAATAATTCATCTCTGAAAGCATGATATTTGTAAGTAATTTCTATTGTAAAATATAATTCATTCTATTTTAAAGGTTATGAAAAATATATTTAGTGAGATTCTTAGGATTTTATGATTTGGTTTATTATGGCTTGTGCATTCATCCTTCAGATGTTCAAGCTTATCTGTGAGTGTTGATGTTCTTTCATTACAGACCTTTTTCTAAATTAAGATACATAAATCAATTTTGAATGAAAAGTGAGTGGAATTCTTGTTCTTCTATCCCACTAATGCTCCTAAACATGCTACGTAATAAATATCATACAATCCATGTAACCATTGCACCTTGTTGGTGCAAGACTTAGTTTAAATGTTTTTTTTAAGGGAATATTTTACTGATGCATAAGAATTCTTGATTTTAAAAAATTAACTTGAATCTTTGGGTCCAACTCCACGACTAGAGTGAATATGTAGCATCTAATCTTGATTCTCAATTGTAAATGCACTACAACACTAACACTATTTTTTGTTACACTACTACTTTTGAAGAATAACTTGGAAATTACTATTGTTAAGAATAGATGCACTAAAGAGAGTGCATCAAAAAGCTTAGAAAACACAATCAAGAAGAACTCAAAAATTAACTGCTATTAAGAAGAGACTGTATTAAACAAAGGATGAGTGTATCAAAAGAAACTAAACAATCCACAAGAAGAGAGAATGAGTTATAAGAGAGATACAAATTGATTTAAGATATTAAAAGCTGCGAAAAAAATTCAAGCATTGATTGTTGAATCGAGACTCCTTGAAATAGAATAAAAATAAGAAGTTGTAACACACAGCAGTGTGTAATAAGAACCCTAAGTAATGTGATGGAAGAACCACAGTATCGCATGAAATAAAGCCCGACTTAATAGGATTCCCGACTTAATAGGATTGACTGACATGTAAACTGATGTTGAAGAGTGGTGGAAAAAAGTAGAAGATGGAAAAGTTAACTACAAGTGGACCATGCCTGATGCAAATTGATGTTGAAGAACGGTGGAAGATAGAAGATGGATAATTTAACTACTAGCAGACCATGCATTGTAGTGGACTAAAATTTAACTCTGAGTCATGGTTAAATAAAATGTTCTCCTTCAAATGTACTCAACCAGATCTCCGTCTCCAATAGTGTAGCCCGGCAACACACTCCATTCCATGGACCTCAAATTAAAGGTCAACACATTCATGCTTCCTTTAATGGTAAACCAAATCTTGTCTGATGAAGCTACAATCGTAAAATCTGTTCCATGCGATGACTTGACTGTGTCTTCCAACAAATGTGGAGGAGTAGTAGAAATGAAAGCCCAGGTGTCAGTTGAATTCAACTCCCATATCCCCACAAATGTGTGCTCGATAAAAGGGAAACGACCCCATACTTTGGCATCCTTCAATAACCTCCCCACCAAAAGCAACTTCCCATTACATGCCAGTAAGGAAGGCAGAGTGGAGTAGAAATTATTTCCATTATCATGATAATCTATCTGTGCAGGCATACCTCCTGTGATCTCCTTATACTTAAACCCTCAACGAGAAATATTATAACAACCTAGACGATGACCGATGCTATTTGTAAAGTAGACCATGCCATTCTCTACAATCAGAGTGCTATTCCACCAATGAGTAGTACTATCACAAGGAGAAAGCACATTTTTGGAAGGGATAGAAGCTTGGATTCTCCTCCACACTTTTTTTCTTGGCTCGTACACCTGAATTTTATAGTCAATATCTATAACAATTATTTGGAAGTGGCCAGCGCGGACAATGAGTTCCATAGGTGTTCTCTGCAGCCGGGTCTTCAGACAAGCCAATAATGTTTGCTGCTTCGTCAAAAGATTGAATATGACAAGTGTCCCAAATCCATCACATTCATGGAGAATGAGTAAAAGATCATCTGCTACAGCACACAGGAAAAGCTCAATCGCATTCTCATTCTCATTCTCATTCCACGCAGGCAAACACATTGGAAACCACTGGTTGAGAGAAATAGAGAAGAAGGTGATTCCATTGGAGCTCTGTTGGGTCACAAAATGCTCCCCATTTCTCATTTTGAAATTGGGGGCAGGTATTACTTTGAAATTGGGGGCAGAGATTACTCTGTTCCACTCTTTACAAACGTTCTTTGCCCTCATCAATGATGGCAGAGGAAGTCTTCTCAATATCTCCTCCACCACGTCAGCATCCAGATCAGGATTATTATTACTATTATCATCAGTCTCCTCCTCCACTGCAGTAATCACATTTACTGGCGTTGCCTGCTCACCGTACCTGATTTCCAAGGGCTCTTGTAATTGTGGCTGCTCAATATACAACTTTTTGAAGACTCATTGTGATTGTGAAGCCGTAATATCTGAGAAGCAGTCGAAAATGTTCATACAATCACACTGAGTCTTCAAAAAGTTGTATATTCATACACAACTGCATCGTCCATCTCTATTGATAGATAATGAGCGCTTCTTAATGGTTCCCAAAGGCATTTTATATTTATATGCAAACTTTGCTTGAAAAATCAAGCCAAAAATAGATTCTATATAGGCACCGTGATTCCTCCCAGTCCATCCATCATGCTATCCACGACTTAAACTCGACTTCAGTGCCTAACACCACTTCAGTGCCACTTAACTAGCTGTGTCGTCTGTTTTATTTTTTTTCACTTTAACAGGTTTCAAATAAAAATGTTTAGTCTTATGAGTTATTCAAATTTTTTAATTTTTTTAAATAAAACAAATCATGCCTTTTTAATAAATTGGTTTTACTATTATTCAAAATGCTTGCGCAAGTTTTTTCCAAAGGTCTTTCACAAGGTAATCCTGACATTATCCTTCCTTTACAAGAATTTGATGTTGCTTGTGACTGGTTAGAGCAACATACCTTGATAGGTTGTTTTGTTGGTAGGACTCCTCCTGAAGCTATGCTCCGAGACTGGGTTAACAAATGCTGGACTCCTCATGGAGTTTGCCTTGATACTATGCAAAACTTTACCAAATATTTTTTTATATTTTGCTTCACTAACTTGTTGCAAGTAGATGCGGTCTTTAACAACGGGCCTTGGTCTGTGCATTCCTCTCTGCTTATTTTTCAAAAATGGTCCCAAGACTTCACAGTCTCGAATGATAAAAAGCTTAGGGTTCCTATGTGGGTTGAGTTTCCAGGTCTTCCCTTGCTATGCTGGTCTTTCATTGAGTCCATTGCCAAAACCCTTGGCAAAGTTGTCACCAAGGAGCCTGAGAAATTTTTTAATGCCCACCCACAACGACATGTTTGCGTCAAAGTTGACCTTTCCAAGGATCTCAAGGATTCTATGGAAATCTAGATTGGAGCTCAAACCTTCTCCCAGAAGGTGCTTTACTTGAATCTACCTAACACTTGTTATAGGTGCCAGTCCACATAACACAAGATCAAGGATTTCCCTCTAGCTATATCTAGGGTCAAGCCCACACCTAAAGAAGCTCCTGCCAAATAGGCCAAAGGAGAAAAGAAAGAATGGGCTATTTTTGGGCGCAAGGGCAAGGGTCCCTTGAATCCGTTGTCCCCAAGAACTCTTATGCAGTGGTCGTCGTGGTTCCTCCTATTCCCACAGGAGCATCCACACTAGCTAGCATGGGGACACAAGCAACTTCCACAACACCTATTATGTGGGTTTCACAGGTTCCAAACCTTGCTAGTATGCAGGGGATTAAGGTGACCGCCAGGGTTTTTGCCTTAGTTGGGGTTCATGCTCCTTTTGTAGTTTCTTCCATTGTGCCATTAGTGACGAGGCATTCTCGCAGTCCTCTTGGATGTGCGAAGAAACCAAAAGTGAAATGGCAAGCTATTAGGTCAGAGGATTTCCCGTTTGACTTCCACCCAGCTTCTACCTTCTTGCAAAATAGCTACTCCTCTCTTGAGGACGAGGAGGATATGAAAGAGTTCTCATGAACTTCCTCTCCTGGAATGTTTGAGGTCTTTCAGACCTCCCCAGAAAATTCTATGTCCGGGACAACCGTCATAGACTTGGTAATTTAGATTTTCTCTACCTGCAAGAAGTTAAGATTTTTGGTTTCATGCTTTCTACTACATGCCGCGTCATTTGGCAGGATGGCATTATGTTTTCCTCTCAGCATGAACTTGGCCGAGGTGGTGTAGTTACTCTCCTATCACCTCACTTTCATTTTGCTATTATTTCACACAGTTATGACCCCACGCATAGAATTATCTGGCTTTTGCTTTCCATTCACAATCATTCTTTTGGAGTCATTAGTGTTTATGCTTCCAGTGATGCTTTGGAAAGGTCCCAGATGTGGGTTTGGCTAGCTGACAACTTGCCTTATGCTACTTGGGTCATGTGTGGGGACTTCAATATGGTTGAAGTAGCATTTGACAAAGATTATATTCTACCCCTTCGATGGACAACTAGGGAAAGAGAAGCCTGGTACTACATGCAAAATAAATTGGGCCTTTTTTATCCCAATACAAACTGCCGCTAGGGTAGTGGGGTCTGGCACACTTGGTCCAACTTTCGAGCTAGCTTTGACCATATTTTAAAATGTCTCGATCATGCTATAATCTCTGCGTAATCTTTTTTCTCTTTTTTTGAAGATCAAGATCTGCTTGTCATTCCCTTGAAAGATGTGATGTTATCTCACCACTATCCCATCTATTTTGTCATTTCTTGGCAAATAGTTGTCCCCAAGGTGGCCAAGTCTCAGTTCTTCTTCAACATGTCTGTACTATTGCATGCTTCCACCATCTTGCACATCCAACGCGTTTGGAATTTGGAGGCACATCCGCCATCCCAGTGGGGATGGATTCAATGATGGAATGATGCCATTACAAGAACTACACAATTTCTGCTCATCTATGGGCACCAGCTGGCAATTTTTCAGGAAACACTCTTATGAAGCCAACACCCTTGCCCTCAAAAAAGCCTTTGAGGCTCTCACCTTCAACCCCTTTGATGTGAATTTGCAAATTCATCTTGCCAAGCTTCGCCATGACAAGCAAATTGCTGACAACTATGCAACCCGTGGAGCTCAAATCAAGGCCCGTCTCCACTAGTTGGAGGTTGGCAATAAAGCCTCGAAGGAGTTCTTTCAAGCACTCCAAGCCTATCATACCAATGTTGGGATTAAAAAGATCAAGCAAGGAATGGTTGTTTTGTCCAGTCTCCCTGACATCCTGCAAGCATTCGTTCATCATTATGAGAACATTTTTGCTTCGTAGGGAAATTTGGTTGCCCAAGAGGAGGCTCTCAGAAAGTGTATCTTTGTTACTCCAAACCGCCTTGCGGTTGAGCAACATGCTTTTTGTGAGCAAGTTATTTTCCTTAGAGACCTTAAAGAGGCAGTTTACTCCATGGTGGATGACAAGTCTCTTGGGTGTGACGAATTTCCCTTTGAATTTTACAACCTCTGGGAACAAATAGGTCCTAACCTGCACAAAGTCTATCTTGAAGCATATCATACTAAAAGCTTACAAGTGATAATAAATAAAGGGAATATCAAATTCATTCATAAAGGTGGTGATCCTAAGGACATATGCAATTGGAGGTCCATTACCCTTATGAATGTGTCTTATAAGATCATTACCAAGGCGCTCTCTCTCAAAATGAGGCACATGTTGTCTTTAATTGTGCGGCCTGAGCAAACTGGCTTCATCAAGTCCAGATATATTCTTGACAATAGCGTTGTTGTCTGGGAAGGTATGGAATGGGCTTGCAAGTCCAAACAATAGGCTATCTTTTTAAAGATTGATTTTTCTAAAGCTTATGATTGCATTGAATGGCCCTTCATCTTGGCTATGCTTCAGGCACTAGGTTTTGGCCCTAATTTTCTTCAGTCCATGGAGATGCTCTTTGGTGATGCTAATGCTTGAATTATCATCAATAATTAGCAATCTGAGGCTTTTGGACTTTTTCATTCAATCAAGCAAGGTTTCCATCTAGCTCCAGTGCTTTATGTCCTTGCTGCTGAAGGTTTTGGCTATTTGTTAGCTCATTCTGTGTCTTCAGGGCTGGTTCGTGGCATTTCCTTGCCTAATTCTTCCTCCAAGTTAGTTAATGGTCATTTTGCTGATGATTCCTTTCTTACGCTCCTTGAGGATGAAGAAAATATCAAAAGTGCTTTAAATTGTCTGGACACCTTTTGTCAAGCCTCTGGCTCTGCCATCCAATGGCATAAAATGCTCTGCTACTGTCAGTCTTTTTTGCCAGCTCCACCTTGGCTCAGCCAGTTCTAGTGGAAATGGGTTACTCATGGGGAAATCTTCCATTTTCTTGGCATTCCCTTTGCCTTCCAGACCTCTCCTATGGAGATTTGGAATGCTATGCTTGCCAAGATTAGCAAAAAGCTTGACTATTGGATCACCAAGCCACTTTCTCTTGTTGGTAAATTCTAGATTTGTTCTAAGATTCTGGCTACCACACATGTCTACTATTCTTCTTGTTGGGCACCATCCAAAGCTTCCTATCTCAAGCTAGAATGTTTGCTCAGAGATTTTCTTTGGGCTTTTGGTTCTGACCATCATGGTTTTCACAGAGTTGCTTGGGAGTTTTGTTGTCTCCCACAGGAATCTAGTGGTCTTGGCTTGCTTTCCGCTCAGAAACAAGGCCTTGCTCTCTGTGCAAAATGGGTTATCCGAGCTATTTCTAGGGATGAAGCCTAGAAGATTCTGGTAAGGCACTGCATTTCTTTTGGCTTCCCTGTTAACAAGCTTGCGTGGAAGGGGATTGGTTTTCAAACCCTTCTCATCATGCATGAACTAGTGGCCATTCAGGGCTCATTTATTAGTAAGAGTATTTGGAAAGCCTAGGAAGCTCTTAAGTCATGGCTTTGTTGGGCTGGAGATGAGTTTCGCAATGGGCTCTCCTTGAATCAATAGAACATTTGGTGGTCTCCCCTATTTGCAATTCAAGGTACTCCTCTCGCCAAGCTTCAAGGTGCCAGTGCTCTACATTTTTTCAAATGTGGCATTCAAACTTCTAAGGATCTCTTTTCAAGAGTCACCATGAGTTTTAGGTCATGGGAAGATATGCAAGTTTAGTACTGCCTTGTCAGTACAGATCAACAGACTTTTGACCTTCTGTTGTCTTCCATTCCTATGCACCTAGTTCATAAGGTGGGGATTCAGTCTGGTTGGCCTTGGTGGCATGATTGGAAGTGGTATCCTGCCACTCCATTTGCCAATTATAAGCCCAATATGAGGTATCGATGGCTCTCGCCCCATCTTCTGATGGTTGACACACTTAACCAACGATGGCATTTGCAATCTTGGCTTTCTCATTGGAGAAAATGTTTTGACACCATTTGGAGTGCTATTAGAGAACCCAAGATTGCCCACTTTGCTTGGTGCCTTGCCTTCCAAGGTCTTCCCTTGGGGCTCCGGCTCAAGCACATTGGGGTTCCTGATCCCATATGCCCCTTCTATGGTCAACCTGAGTCCTTTTTTCATATTTTTTGGTATTGTAAGCATGCTCAAAATTATTGGAACTAGATTCAAGATTTTTTCAAGCCTTTTAGGCCCAAACCATTTTCATGGCACAAGATCCTATTGGGTGATTCCCCTAGAATTCCTCAAAAATTCACTCAGATTTGGCATACCTTTAGGATGAAATTTTTTTTTTTCTCTATCGAAAGATAGGAATGTTGCTATGTTCACTCACAGTTTTTTGGATGTTAACATTGCTATGTACACTAAAGCATGCATTTGTAGCAATGTGATTATGCAGATCTAGGTGCAAGCTAATAAAGTTGCCCTAGAAGTTGCTCACTTACAGGAATTATTAAATCGCTGGGGCAATGCTCCTTGTACCATTGCCAGAGTTCCTCTGGATGCCTCGGTTGATACCTCTACGCCTTGTGGCTACCGTTCTCACCGCCAGTCCTTAGGCCACCACTTGCACACACTATGCTCCCAAGCTTCCCGCCACCGCTCTCCTAGTGGTGGTGATGGAAAATGGAGGCACCGCTCTACTTCCCCACCCCGTAGTGGTTCTGGCTGGTCCCTGGCTCCTCCTCTTGGGCCTCAGCAAGTGCATTCTAGAAAATTTCCTCACTTGGCTTTGGCAATTTCTCCTTCATGGCCAGAGGTTAAGGATGCGAAGGCTGCCCCTGATCTTGCTGCTGCTGATGACAGCTGGACTGTTCCCAATCCACCCCACAATCCCACTGATGTGTGGGGATTTTGTAATAAAGATGATCCTCCTCCTTTGGCTAGCATTGCCTTGGCAGCCTGAGGTGGTTTATTCTATTTTTTTATATGAATAGTTGTTGTTTCCGGCTAATTTCGTGTTTTTAAGTCCGGCTTCGACCGTGTGAACTCTTTTGCGAGGTGATCTTGTATCCCCTTACCCCTTTTTTGTGAATTGTATTCTTAGTATATTTTATTAATAGAAAAGGACTATTCATCAAAAAAATAAATAAATAATTTTTTAATAATACAGACGATAATATTATATAGATAAAAGTAAAATGGACAAGTCATTATATAATATATATAAATATTATATATGATCTTTAATATTTTAATTTTATAATCAAAGTTGGCTTATATGGAGGTCACCCTATATGGGCAACTATTTAATTACAAAATTCTGACAAAAGTTTGCATTTATATTAACAAAATAAAATATTAATTAATAATTAAGACTATAATTGAAATAAGATTCAATTGCTAATATTATAATTGCAATAATATAAAAAAATATTTTAGTTATATAGTTATTAAAATTTAAAACTATAATTTATTTATTTTTGGATCGGTAAGAGGCCAAAGCCAAGATTAATTATTATGTAACCTCTTGCCTAAATTTAAAACTATAATTTATTCATTAAATTTAATGTGATTTTGAAATAAATAAAATTTTCAAAAATAATATAATGCAATCTTAAATTTAAATAGTTAGGAAACTAAAAATTAATTATTAAGAATGAGTTTGATATTCAAATTAATTAGTCGATAGACTTTTAATGTAGGATTGCTCTTATAATTTTTGATGGGAAAATTTGTTTCAGGTGTGATGTTAAGGAAATAATGTTCAATATTATATATTTCTAATTTTTTTTGAAAAAGCTCTTCTTATCTATTTTTTATTTAGTAAAATAATCATTATTCGAAGAGAATATTGAAAGTATAAGTAAAATGATATTATATAAAGTTTGTATGTTTTCTTAGTGAATAAGTGTAAAAAAAATTCTTTTTAAATTTAATTATAATTTTAGAAATAAAAGTAAAAATGTATTTTTATATCTATTTTTTTAAGTAATTAAAATAATTAAAATAAATTTTCTTTTTTATTAATTAAAAAATAAAATAGAAAAAATATATATGCAATAATAATATCTTCACATTAAAAAATTAAATTATAATAATATATTCAAAATTTTATATACTAAATTTAAGATTATTTCTTATATTAAAATTACATAAATAGTTTCTCAATATTTTTATTTTAATATAAAAAATATCATCGATTTAATTAATTAAAAAAAAATTATATACTAAAGTTAAGATTTTTTTATATAATAAAAGTTAAAATGTTTTCTTAATATTTTTTTTTCATAAAAAATAATATCGCTTATTTAGTTAATTAAAACACATACATGAAAATTAAGAAAAATAATATTCATAAATCTTTATAATAAGAAAAACAATAGATTTGTAGTAATTGAAAAAAATATAATTTAAATTCTTTAGGAGAATGAAATCTAAAAAATCTTGTTATCTATCTTTATTAATTAAAATAATAGTAAAATTATAATTTTTAATTAAATATAAATATCAAAATTTAGATATACCACGAAAAGATTCATGGTTATGTAGAATAATAAATAAAATAAGTTTGTATAAAGTAAAATAGATTTGTATTAATTAAAAAATATATATTTTATTTTAATTTTTATAATAACAAAAAAAGTGAATCTATTTATTAATAATCAAAATAATCAATATAAATTATATTTTTATTTAAAAAAGTAACAATTAAAATAAACAATAATAAGATATCTAAATTTCTAGAATAAAATAAAATAGATTTTTATTAATAGAAAAATATATTTTTAGTTTTAATTTTGGCAATATAACGCAAGAAAAAATCTATTTTTTACTAATTAAAATAATCAATGTTAATTTTTTATTTTATGAAATAAAAATATAAAAAATTAGAATAAAAAACAATAAGATACATAAATCTCTAAAATAATAAATAAATTGTCTATTTTTTAGTATTTTAAAATTTTCTAAAAAAATATGCATAGATCTTCTTCAGTGTAGAACTTTTACCTATACATATAGGGTCAAAGTATTTCAAAGAACCACAAGTTTGAGAAGACTCGCACATTGAAAAATGTTTGACATATTCATATGAATGAGGTTCAAGTTATATTTTCAATTGTCAGTAATTTGGTAGTTGTCTACTTTGAATAATGTTAAGTGTCAATTATTCATTTAATATATTGACTACTATCTTTCTTCTCTTTTCTATACCAAGGGTTTGCATCTATTGTTTCAAAATAGACGAGACATAGACATAAAGAGATGTGTCTTTGTTATTCAATCTTTAGAGAAAATGTTTATTTTGTTGTTATGTTATTTCATGGTGTCCTCTATGTGTTAGAGAATATTTACATGTTTTTTATCCAATGCTCTTCAATTTATGTTTGTTCATCTCTAATTTTCTATATTCCTTTTGATATTGTACTATTTCCTTTTAAGTCATCAATGTTTTTGTTGGTGTGAAAAAAGTATTTGACATTCCTTAATTGGTACACTTAGACTAGGAAATCCCTATTTCTAGGGTGTAATTTACATTTGTTACTTTATCCACTATTGTTTACTTTTAGGTTATGGAAAACAATCAACTACCTCAGGCAATTATAGACATTTCAAGGGATAAATCTAATAAGAATATCTCAACATTGACTACAATGTCAACATCTATGAATTGGAGGGGAATGGCCAAAACAATATTATGACTTTGTCAAACAAGCTTTTAGCAACTTTCGCTGAGATATGTGACAATATCATTCAAATAAGTGAGAATGCAAATGATGTACAACATGTTCAATTTACCACTATGATCACAACTAAAATCAACAATCACCAAAGTCAATACAATTGATTTCATTGATGAAAGCAACTACCTCCTAAATGAGATTCATACTCTGTGCAAAGCTTCCATGACTTGATATCTCAATCTTTTCAACTATATTTAAAGTCTTTTTAGGTTATAATATAAGTTTTACTTTGGGCCATGTCATATCAAACAATCATTTTATTTGTAATAGGGTTCCAAGGTCCCTTCAAATCTTGTTGCTTACTTAATTTATTATTTAACATTATTATTACAATGTGATTGATGATATATATACTATTTCAAATATGAAATGCCAATTTAGGATTTGTACATTTTATGCACCAAACTATGATTGCTCTTTTCTCTAATCAGTCAATGTATGAAATAGGCTTACAATATGATATAATTAATTCATTATTATGGTAATATAAAGAATAAAAATTACTATACCAACCATCAAAATTCCATTTATGATGTATGTGTATTGTGAATGCTATTTTAATACTCAATCAATGTACTAAATATGCCTAGAATACAGTACAGTATGTTTATATTTTACACTCTTTTCATGCATCTTAAATGAATACTAATGATACAACTTTCAAACATATAGGATGATTAGAGAGAGAATAATAAGAAAAATTCATTAAAAAAAGTTTCTTTCTTTTGTAGATGCTAAACATGGATGAAGAAGATGCCAAGACATAACCCTCCAAAGCACAAAAAATACAAGCATAATCTCATACAGGAAGTCACTTGTATTATGATCTACATAAAGAGGAAATAAGTACATGTCGCACCTTAAAATGAACAAAATGCTCAAAAGAAACATCTAGGCTTGTAATACCTATCCATGCTCAAACATCAACAAATATCATTGATCAACAAACTAGTAGTCCTAAAGAAACAGGTGCATGAATGCAAATACCTTGAAATCGAACACAATTCACAACATGACAATCAACTTGTCAAACAACTTCTTAAAGATAAAAAATGTTTTTAGAAAAATAATTTATGCACTGTTAATGTTAGAAACATGCAACATATGTAATGAATGCTACCCTGGTATGCATGCTTGTTCAACAAATAATACTACTACTTGTAGGAGATGCATTTCTGAAAATGGAATACATGGATTCTTCACAACTAACAATATGAACTCATTTGAATGATCATTAGTGTTACAAAACCTCACTCAAGTAGAAGAGATGCTAATTTCTTGTGTCAATCCAATATAGTAAGTTACCCATACTTACTGAGGTTGATATAAATATAGTGGTCACACAAATAGTTTCCCCTAAGTTATCAAGGCAATAGCCAAAACTCTTCCACAAAGAGTTGAAGATCTCGATGTAGTAATAGTTCAAAGGATAAATACAAATGGAAAACATTAAGATTTTTATATTTGTAGAAGTTGTGTTGAAAATGCACTAGCATACAAAATAAGAAATGACCCCTACTATAAGGATGTCAAACTCAATCTTGATTCTCTATTAGCATCACTTAACTATAATACAAACATTGCAAAAATGCTTCATACATTAAAAGTGATACTAAGGGAACTATGACAACATATTGTGGCGTTGATGATAAGTAAGGTGAAGAGGATGTTGAAATAGAGTACTCAATATAGACTACTAAACAAAGGACACAATCTACAAATTATTCAAGAATCTTTACAGATAAAAAATGAGACTGACCTTGTTACTGATTGGCCACAAATAAGCTCCACCCATTAATGAATACACTACTTAGGGCCTATTTGACATGCCATTTCCCACTCTCTTTCCAAATGGAAAAGGACTACCACTTCAAGCTAGACCTAAGGAAGTACAACCTCATGAATATGCAATGCACTTTATGCACTTCCATTACAATAAATTTAGTCAACATCCACATTTTTGATACTTTATTCTTAATCTTATAATGTATCACCATAACCAAGATCTAGCAAAAATCTTCATCAAATAAAAGTTAGACAACAATATACCAAAAACTATTAGAGACTTGTAAGCACACTTAAAAAATTTACTAGGCACTTGATTAGTAGAGGAACTAATGCACTTTGGGAGTACATTACGAGGAACAAGATTGTATTGGAATAAATGTCTCTGATTTGACATTTATGATTAGCCAAATTGGTTGCCCAACATTGTTCTTCACCTTAAACGTAGCAACCACAAAATGACCTGACCTATATAGGGTTTTTCAAACAAACATTACACCAACAATGTTCAATAACAAACAACAAAACAATAACATAATTAAAAACCCACATACCACAACTCTTTACCTATATCAATTTTTTACAATATTCCATGAAGAAATGATTGAGAAACACTTACATGCAAAAAATTATTGGTGCCACAATGAATGAAAACATCAAGGATTTGCACATATACACAAATTCATTTGGCTACCTAGTGCACCCATAGTAACGAGACTCACCGTGAGTCAGGCGAGTCATTCCAGTTGGCGAGTCAAGTTGCCTTAGCTAGGTCAAAATGACTCGTGACCGTGGCTCGACAGGTCAACTGAATTGACTCACCTGACTTGGTTGACTTGACAGGGTCCTTGGCTGACTCACCTAGGTTACTCAACTGACTCATTTGACTTGATTGATTTTTATTCTTTTTCCTTTGTAGTTACATAATTGATGTATGTTATGTATGTGATCAAATTACCTTCTATTTTATGATGTTATTATATCTTTAATCTTTATTCAATAATGGCTGGATGGAATTAATTTAAATCCAAAAAAACTCTAAATTTCAAGGGTTTTATCACTTTGCTAAGTCACTGCTAAGTCATAGGCGAGTCCAAGCTGGGTCAAAATTCAAGTTATCCTTGTCGAGTCTGAATTGAGTTCAAATCTTGTTACTTTGAATGCACCTAACATGAATACACTTGATTGGGTAAATAAAGTCAAATATCAAAGAAAAGGATCTATTTGATAAGAATTTGAATCCCCATTCAAAAATATCAATAGAAAACATGATACACACATCTCTTGTTGGATACAATTGATTAATTGTGTATTGTCTTTGATGTTACACAAATTTCATATGATTATCAATTAGTGCATATCAAGCTCACCCAAGCAGTGAAGATAGTTTTCTATGTCTACTGAGTTTTCCTATGCTTGCCTAGTTTAGAAGGTAGTGTCTACCAAGTTAACTTGGGCATCAAAGGAAAGTCTGCAAAAGATGAGTGTTAACTGAGCTCACTTGGTTAATGAAGGAAATTTTAGATGGAACCATTGTTAACCAAGCTCACTTGATTATTAGAGGATCTTTGTGAATATGTAGTGTTAACTGAGTTCACTTGGTTTGACACAGGAAAATCATTTCTAAGTTAGTGTCTACCAAGCAAGGTCAACCAATGAAGGATTTTCATATTTTGGCATATTGAGTTTAATTGATTTATCTATTGGTTCTAGTCGACTGAGGTGATGAATATTAGTTATTCTAAGTTGTATATGAGCTGACTTGATAATATGAATGATATAAGTATAAGGTCAAGTTGAGAATTTGAAAGTGTGTAAGAGTGTGAATGCATGGAGGATTTTGAAGATCTAATGATACAATAAGAAAGCGAATTAGAAGGATAAGAAAAATATCCTTGTGAAGCTAAAAAGATATATTCAATTAGGAAGGATCAGTACAAGTTAGAATAGAGATCTATAATCAATGATTTAGTTGCATTAGAAATCAGGTCATCTCATTGTTACTCTTGAACCATTGTAGCAGTGATCTAAATCTCTTAACAGAGTTGGCTTAACAACTATTTGTAAAACCTCTAACAAGGTGGCAGTTCTATTAAATTGTCTAAATACCTCTAACAAGGCCACTCCTAATAGGGTGATTAAATCCTTTAACAGGGTCACACCTAACAATGTGTTTTGTAACCTTTAACAGGGTTGGCTCCTAATAAGGCTCACTTTAGAAGAGTGAAAACAATAACTAGTTGCTTGGTATGTACAGGATCATGGTGTGCCAAAAAGTGGCAACATGAAAAGAATAGAGTTTGAAAACATCTAAAAGCATTTCAAAATCCACTCTGACTTTTTTCCACCCATCTTGATACCAAAGCTAAAAAGCAGGCCCAAGCCTTATTGGGTATCTGATTT
The DNA here is from genome assembly GCA_028749045.1 of Cupressus sempervirens. Classification (NCBI taxonomy): domain Eukaryota; kingdom Viridiplantae; phylum Streptophyta; class Pinopsida; order Cupressales; family Cupressaceae; genus Cupressus; species Cupressus sempervirens. The sequence goes on along the minus strand of CM053792.1, from coordinate 84,219,609 downwards.
CATATCGAATATTTGATATATTATCGGATATCCGATATGAAAGCAGATACTTGATACCTATACTATGATTTTAAAAAAATAGCAAACCTGAGAGTTGTTTGTTCACATTGCATTTTTTGTTTTGAGCTTGGATATTTGATCCGTGAATGGATACATGATATAGGTTAGTGATTTTTTTTTTTTTTTTTTTAATGTTTCTCAATCAATTTTATTATAAATTTGTTAGTTTTAATTGAATTTGTTAAAATTTATGATTTTTTATAGGAATTATTGAAATTTAGGTTTTTTTTAATAGATATTATGTTTTTCGAATTAATAGGTATGGCTGACCGAAACAATGATACTGAGGCAAGAAATACTATTCCTCATAACCCCCCACCAAATGCTCCAGTGCCCCCTCAAAATTGTCCACCAAATGATCCCTTGCCCCCTAAAAACCCTCCTCGAATCAAGGATTTGATAATTGAAAATCTCACTAAATTGAGGGCTTTGGGAACAACATAATATTGTACCAGCATTGGCTCCTATGTTATTCATGTTAAACAACATAGTGGATAACATTGAAACACTTACCGAGGAAAAAAATGCCGCTCTTCATTGGCGTGAAAAATGCTTGAGATGTTTGATGATGGGTTGGACTATGGTGAGGTTGCGGCCCTCAATATAAGTAAAGATGATTTGGTTTCCCTTTTTGCGAACGCAAAAACTAGTTTACCAGTCAACTGCAAAAGGCCCAAACTATCAATTAAATGGTGCACAAATGATGCCATACATGCGAACTTTTGGGATTGTTGGTGGATGGTCCTCCACATAGCAATTTAGAGGTGCCATTTTATTTCCTTAGAAAATTGTGTGTAGAATTTGTATTGGACCTCAAGGTGAACTATTTGAGTATGAAGCCCAACATGGGTGTAGGAGGAGGAGCTCCTCAAGATAGACCCTCTTTCGAGCGGAAGAAAGCTACCACTTTTGTCCCCCTTACTAATGTATCCCCCCTCCTCAAGTGCAACATCTTGATATCATTGTAGAGGCTAGCTCTTAGACTATTAGAGCCATCCATAGATTGAGTAGCCTGTTGATATCCTAGGTTAGGTCAGTGTTGCCTCCCTGTGTTGAGTATGCTAGCACGAGTTCATCATCGGCAAGATCATCACATGTTTGTGTGCCCCATACTTGCATAACATGCAAGAATATTTGTGTGGGTCCCATAGGTGATCATGTTGAGTATCAGTTTGTATTTGACAAGGATACACTAGACACATGTGCAGAAGCTACAGACCTTGATGCCAGAGAGAAGGGGCATGCAAAGGCATGGACTCCTTTTGTGTCAGTATGTGCATACATTTTTTTTCTACGACATATGCAATTTAAAGTTAATCTTTTATAATAGAGTAATTTTAATTTTTAAGCCATACTGACTTATACATGTATGTGATCTTCATTCAAGTTTGGTTGATGACTGAGGAAGAGCTGAGATAGGTTGATGATGCCATGCTCTCAACTATTTCATTTTTCCTTCAAACATCTACAGTACATTATGTTGTGTTCTCATTATTTTTTCTATTTGATATTATAGCATATATGGTTTCTAATCTTTCTTTTATCTTGTAGTTACCACCTGTCCCTGGGGGACAAAGTGCAGGGGATGAGACATGACCCATTGAAAAAGGAAAGGAGATTAGGTGCTTTCTATTTGATTAAATATTGATGCATTCTTGTAAAAAAAAATTTGTAATAAAATTTAATTAGATTCTTTATTGTATAAGGCGTGGCTATTGGCAACGAGCCCATGCAGATTTCGCATCATAGACACTCGGGCATTTCCATTTGCACTGAGATCCCCATTGTATGTATAAGTATCATTTATTTTTTATTTTCCTTATTTTCATAAATAAATTCAAAATTTATGTCTGTGATATTAACAACTAGTATTTTGTATCTCATAGGAAACTCCTAGTGCACACAAGGTTGGACAAGAGAGTTTTGTATATTTGATGATGCAGCCATTGTATCCTAAGGAGGAGCCTACACTAGTAAGTTGTAGTTTGAATTCTTGATTATATGTTATTCATTTAGCATGCTATGAATTATAATGTTATAGTTTAAGTTTTAGATTTTTTTGACAAATATATTTGAACATACACAAGCCATATTCAGTGAGGTACAAGCATTATCGAGGGCATATGATAGGAGGTTGATGAGAGAGGTATTTATGATGAAAGTTTAATAGTATAAATCTTCATTAAAAAAAAGATCATTATGCATTTGAGTAATTCAATGTTAGATACAAAGAATCATATAAATTTAGTAGTCTAACTTTGGATATCCCTTTTTTGTTTATGTAGGAAGCATCTGATCCACCTAGTGCAGTAAAGAGGCTACATTTTGATCATCCACCAGTAGCCTAGGATAGTATATTTTTCATAGGATGCATCATGAGACATTTTTAGATGGCATATGCCACATTTTTTACAAAAACATTGATATTATACACATTCTAATGGCATGATCAGCCACATTTTGTACATGGATCAATGTATTTTGATATATATTTGTGTAATTTGTCTATGGATACTTGAACTTTGATATATATTTGTGTAATTTGTCTATGGATACATTTATTTTGAGATATATTTTTGTCATTTATGTGCACAATGATATACATATTAATTTAGTATCTAGTATTGTTCAATTTATAGTGGATCATGTGTATTGTTCATGTTTGTGGAATATCATTAGTTTTGATCATGTTTGTTATATTTGATTCAAATGTAATAATTTGTGAATAACATTTTAACAACCTTGATTATCAAATTTGGATGCAATGTTTAGTTTGAAATGCTATCATGAGTTATATATTTTTTCTATAAAAAATTATATAGTTAATATATGAGATTTCACTTTCTATCATCTGATTCAGAGTAAGCAAAATAGGGAAACCTTATTTATAGAGAGAAACCATAGAAACTAGTGACAAATGGAAAACCATTGTTTTCATTGTGATTTTAGTTTTAGATTGAATTTATTCCTTATCTTGGCCAAATGATGTAGAGTGCTTTGGTACACCTTTAATAAACAATAATTTAAGTAAGGGGATTCACAAAAGGATGGTAGTCTATCAAGGAATTGGGATGAACTCAAAGGCTTCAACAAAGACCCATAGCACTTTAGACAATAACATCAACACACTTTTTAACCTCCTACACAAGGTTCACATAAGCCCAAATCTGATTTTAAACTCCACCTTCAACCTTGAAACTAACTCTTGGCTTCAAATCTAATCTCAACACACTTAACAAAACTTAGGAACCAAATCATCCAAAACATACTTTCTTGTTGTCCCTTGTATAGACCCAAACACAATCATTCATAACTTTTGAACCATACTTCATTTCATCAACCCAACCATCAAGTAATTAGATCACTTGACCCTCCAAAACATATCCAAAAACCAAGCCAATCCAATGGTGGAAAATTGAGATATGGCCCCCACAAAAGCACTAAAAATTCTATGAAAAAACAATCTTCCTTTGACAATCTCATTAAAAACATGTTACTAACAAAGTGTAACAATGGAAAATGATAATTCTAGAAAGAAACTTTTTTTATTACTTCTTATCAATCATACACCATACATCTTGTTTGTATTTGAACAATATACTTTAAAGATACTCTCTAAGAGTTATAAACTGACCAACTTTCTCCACTAACTGACTTCTACTCCCTTTGAATCGATTGATGACAACTTATTGTCAAGTTTTAATTGTAATTTAAATTTTCATTACATTGTTTGCCCATTATTGATCTAATCAACATCTAAAGGCCCTAATAAGACATTTTCCACCTTATATAGTACTATAAACCCTAATCCCTTACATTATGATTAGCCTTCTTGGCCATATTTTGCATATAATGCAACTTTTATGTAAACTTGCTTCATTAATGCATTCTATCATTGCACACCTTTATATAGGTGTTTCCAACCTTGTATGGTCGTGTTCAAACCCCTAACTAACTCTTTGCACTCATTTTCACTCTGTGAGAAAAAGTTGCAAAAGTTGCAAAATTGCAATTTTGAAACTTTTGCAATTTTAAGTAATTTTTGCTATAACTTTAAATTCTCAATTAGACGAGCTCACCAAACTTGGTAAGGAGTTATCGATAGCCCTCATGAGCTTTAAGTTATGACCCTTAGAAGATTGACCTTGATACACACTTAGAGCACCTTGGAGACTCTTTGGTGCGGGGTGGCCGAGGATGATGGAGGCTCTCTGTAGCCAAAACAAGGGTGTCACTAGGGTTCACCTGCCCATCTGGAGCTAATGGTGCTGAGGATTCAATGCCAAGATCAGTGGTTTGAAAGGTATGCTATGGTGCACCTATGAACTGAGGTACACTACAAGTTTTAGCATTGAGCGAGATTGCTATGTTGAATCCAAATGGAATGTGATCTCTCAAAAATGAGATAGGTTATTTTAGGCCTCAGTATGACTATCCCATGGAATTTGACATTTAATTTATAGCCCTCATGAGCTTTGAGTTATGACCCTCAAAATATCAACCTTGACATGCTCTTAGAGCACCTTGGAGACTCCTCGATATGGGGTGGCTGCAGATGGTGGATGCTCTCCATGGCTAGAACAAGGGCACTAACAACTTGATGCCCAGATCTATAGTTTCAAAGTTACGCTGTTGTGCACCTATGAACTGAGGCACACTGCAAGTTTTAGCATCGAGCAAGATCATTGTGCTAAATCCAAATAGAATGTGATCTCTCAAAAATGAGATAGGTTATTTTAGGCCTTAGCATGAGCATCCTATAGCATTTGACATTTCAATGATAGCCATCACAAGCTCCAAGTTACAAACCTTGGAAGATCAACCTCGATACGCACTTAGAGCACCTTGGAGACTCTTCAGTATAGGGTGGTCGTGGATGATGGAGGCTCTCTGTGGTTAGAACAAGGATGTCACCAGGGTTCACCCACCCATTCAGAGCTAATGGCGTTGATGATTTGATGCCAAGATTAGTAGTTTCAATGTTACGTTGTGGTGCACCTATGAACTGAGGCACACTGCAAGTTTTGGCATTGAGTGAGATCCCTATGTCTAATCCAAATAGAATGCGATCTCTCAAATATGAGATAGGTTATTTTAGGCCTCAACATGACCCTCATGTAGCATTTGACATTTCATCAATAGCCTTGATGAGTTTTGAGTTACGACCCTTAGAAGATTGACCTCGACATGCACTTAGAGCACTGTGGAAACTCTTTGGTATGAGGTGACTGTAGAAAATGGAGGCTCTCCACAATCTAGAACAAGGGTGTCACTAGGGTTCACCCGCCTATCCAGAGCTAATGGAACTAATGATTTGATGCTAAGATCAGCAGTTTCAAAGTTACAGTCTGGTGCACCTAAGGCATACTACAAGTTTTGTCATTGAGTGAGTTTGCTATGCCAAATCCAAATGGAATGTGATCTATCAAAAATGAGATAGATTATTTTAGGCCTCAACATGACCATCCTACAACATTTGAAATTTCATTGATAGCCCTCATGAGCTCTGATTTATTACCCTCAGAAGATCGACCTCAATACACACTTAGAGCACCTTGGAGACTCTTCGAAATAGGGTGGCTGTAGATGATGGAGGCTCCTCATAGCCAAAAAAATGGTGTCACTAGGGTTCACCTACCCATCCAGAGCTAATGGAACTGATGATTCGATACCAAGATCAATAGTTTCAAACTTACACTATGGTGCACCTATAAACTGAGGCACACTACAAGTTTTGGCATCAAGCAAGATCATCGTCCCTAATCCAAACAGAATGTGATCTCTCAAAAAATGAGATAGGTTATTTTAGGCCTTGGAATGACTATTCTATAGCATTTGATGTTTCATTGATAGCCCCCACAAGCTTTGAGTTACAAACCCTTGGAAGATCCACCTTGACACACACACTTAGAGTACCTTGGAGACTCCTTGGTACAAGGTGCTTGCGTATAATAGAGGTTCTTTGTGGCTAGAACAAAGGTGTCACTAGGATTCACACACCCATCTAGAGCTAATGGCACTGATGATTCAATGCCAAGATTAGTGGTTTCAAAGTTATTATGTGGTGCACCTATGAACTAAGGCACACTATAAGTTTTGGCATCGAGCGAGATTGCTATGCTGAATCAAATAGAATATGATCTCTCAAAAATGAGATAGGTTATTTTAGGCCTCAACATGATCATCCTGTATCATTCAACATTCTATCAATAGCCCCCATGAGCTTTAAGTTACAACCCTTAGAAGATTGACCTCGACATGCACTTAGAGCACCTTGGAGACTCCTCAATATGGGGTGATCATGAACAATGGAGGCTCTTTGCAACTAGAACAAGGGTGTCACTAGAGATAGTATTAAAAGAAAAAACATTATTTTTTACCTCTCTCAAGTTTTTGGGATTGGGCATAGTGCAAGTTTGGTGTCCATGTGTCCACCCACTCACTCGAATCACAGTGATCCCAATCACACTAAAAACAACTAGGACAAAGGAAAGCTAGCAATCATGTCCAAATGATCCATGTACTAAAACTAGAGCTCCAGAATGAATGCATTTTTTATGAGTCTCTCACTGTAGCACAATCTGATCTATCACTTATGGACCCTTCCTCAATCAACCAAAAGAACCTACGTAATACTGAATCAAGACTCCCCCCTTATAATAATGCTAAACTACACCAATCAACAATGCTATGAGCATCAAGAAGACCTACTCCTTAACTAGAGATCTCTTCACACATGCCCCTGCTCCATCATGTTCCCCTTTCCCATGGCCAGACTCAAAAAAACTCCAAATATAAGGCACCCCCTCTCTACGTGCATCCTACACAACCAATAAAACATGTGAGCATTCTTGAATTGACTAGTATAGTTATCTTAAGAAATCAAAATAATTCTAGAAATAATATTGCACAAACTTGTGAGAGTGAGATCTATCATCACTCATATAAAAATGATACTCTCTAATAATCTTTTGATTATCTTTCGCACTATTAGGGGCATGTCTATATGTTATGTGGACAAAAATAACAATTTGAATGGAGTTTTAATACTAAGATTATGTCTCATTTTGATGCTACAATGTGTAGTTCTCAAAAAAGTCAACAAATGATATAATAATGCCAATGGGAAAAGTCTTCTTACACATTCTAAATTTTTTATCCAACCACTGAGACCTGTGACTATGTCTTGCATGCTTGTAGAAAAGATTTGTCTTGAAATCTGAAATAAAACTAGCCACACTAATTTATTTTGCAACCAATTAACATCTAGAGCCCTTACCCCCACTCTTCAATGTGTATTTCACCATTTCACATACCTTTTTTTTACTATTGTCTTCCCATTATCTTTTTTGCACCCCTCATAGAAATGTGTCAAACTTGGATAAACCACCACATTATAAACATTTCTCATTTAAGCAAGCATTTCTATAAAGCAAACAACCATCAACTCTATGACATAAAAATTGATCTAGCAAGTCTATTGATGATTTTGGAAGACCACTAGCACCACAATTCTCCAACATTTCTTTACTATGAAAAGTAGAACGGATGGAGTGTAATGGTTCATGGTGCATAGAAAACTTGACATGATATTTGCAACAACATGTATTTCAAATTTTAAGTGGAACACAATAAAATGGTTTCAAAGATTCAAAAGCCCTTTGTAATAAATGGAGACTTGGATGACTCTATAAATTTTTTGAACAACATAGTTTGACTTACCTCCAAATAATGTTTAGGATGTGGTATGCGGTCTCTGATGCTAATTCTCAACTTTAACATTTCTTTTAGCATTGGGTGATGCTCTTGAGCTAGAGTGCCAAAATTGTGTAATTTCTTTATTCACATCATCAAATAGCTTCTTATCAAAATGTGGAAGTCTGCCACCAAAAGCACATGTTTCATTTTGACGAGGATCATCAATTCTCTCTCATCTACCAAGTGCTCTTCTCAAAGTAGTACGATTTAGGTTTAAGTCAATACAAGTTTGTCTCATATATCTACCCTTTCTCAAATGATGACTTACCAAAGAGGTTGTAATAACCCTTTGAGAAGCTCTCTTATCCTTCTCCCTACTATTTTTCCACTACTATTGAGAGCACTAAAAATATTCTTCACATAATGGCATTTCTTTCCAATTTTTTATTGACACAAATCTTCAATTTGGAAAGCATAGGTATCATCTTTTGCATCTTTAATAAGTGCATAAAAAGCTGACATTGCTCCACCACTGTCTTGTTGCTGAAAAACATCTTATATTGTCTTGAAGCCCATAACCGAATGGTTCTTTCTGATTTTTTCCCTTCCAAATTGGTAATACTCATTTCATCAATTTCAATTATCCATTTTGGTGTTCTAGAACCTTCATGTCGATTATAATTAGGAGATATGTAAGGTTCCTATGCATTGTCATGTTCAACATGGTCAGTCATGTAATTTACATTATGACCTAGTAGCATTTCATTCTCTAAATTTTTAATCCTGACATTATTGTTCTCAATTGGTACACTTTCATTCCCCAACTGCACATATTCATTATCTGACTCTATGATTTCACTTTCGACCAATACATCGTCAACTTGACTCACATTTAACAGACCTTGTCTTTTCCTTTGGTGATTTACCTTGTCATTTTCCTTATATGTTGCAGTGTCTTCATTCGATACCTTCCTTTTGTGTTTAGCATTTCGACAACTACTGCTCCCCATTCAGATGACAATATCAGGCACCTAATGGTATATTATCGAACCTTTTTCAATTATCTGGGTCCCAAAAAATTAGTTTTCCCAAAACTAGTGAAAATGACCCACAAAAAATGTTATTATTAGGTCTATAGTGATAGGGAATATGTTGGGAAAATCATGCCAGTTTAATTGGGTATGCAATCTCATATCAGAAACTTGATACTAAATCGAATATCTGATATTTATTCTCAAATTTTGGAGGGAATCATGGGAAATGTAACAAATTTCATTAGCTTACATATATATATATATATATATATATATATATATATGTATATGTATGTATGTATGTATGTATGTATGTATGTATGTATGTATGTATATATAATTATTATATTATATTATTATAAAATATAATAATATATGTTATTATTATTATAAGGTCTATAAATATTATATATATATATGATTATTATATTATATTATTATGATTTTTACTATTATTATTAAATATAATAACGTAATATATGCTATTATATGTTGTTATTATTATTATTGTTATATATATATATATATATATATATATATATATATATATATATATATATATATATATATATATATATATATATATATTATACTATTATGTCCCTAGGACCCCTAGGGATGCATTTGTTTGGTTTCAGTGCATCGAGAGGGATCATAGGTTAACCTATGACCCCTAGGGATGCATTTGGTTGGTTCTAATGTGTTGAGAGGGGTCATAGGTTAACCTATGACCCCTCTCAACATATTTCATGACAACATATGTGCATTTGATTGGTTCCAATCCATCGAGAGGGGTCATAGGTTAACTTATGAGCTGTAGGACCCCTAGGGATGCAATTTATTGGTTCTAATGTGTTGAGAGGGTTCATAGGTTAACCTATTATCCCTCTCAATGTATTTCATGACAACATATGTCACTAGGGGCCCTAGGACCCCTAGGGATGCATTTGGTTGGTTCTAATGCATTGAGAGGGGTCATAGGTTAACCTATGACACCTATTGATGCATTTCATGAAAACATATGTCCCTAGGGGCCCTAGGACCCCCAAGGATGCATTTGGTTGGTTCTAATATATCAAGAGGGGTCATAGGTTAACCTATGACCCCTCTAGATGCATTTCATGACAAAGTATGTCCCTAAGGGCCCGAACCCATTGGTTTATTCGAATGCATCGAGAGGGGTCATAGTTTACCCTATGACCCTCCTTGATGCATTTCATGACAACATATGTCCCTAGGAGCCCTAGGACCCCTAGGGATGCATTTAGTTGGTTCTAATGCATCAATAGGGGTCATAGGTTAACCTCTGACCCCTCTCGATGCATTTCATGAAAACATATGTCCCTAGGGGCCCTAGGGCCCCTAGGGACCCATTTGGTTGGTTCAAATGCATTGAGAACCTATGAACCCTCTCGATGCATTTCATGACAACGTATGTCCCTAGGGGCCCTAGGACCCCTAAGGATGCAATTGGTTGGTTCTAATGTCTCAACTCAATGTATTTGATGACAATATATGTCCCTGAGAGTCCTAGAACCCCCAAGGACACATTTGGATGGTTCTAATGCATTGAGAGGGACCTATGATCCCTCTCGACACATTTCATGACAATGTATGTCCCTAGGGGCCCTAGGACTCCCAAGGATGCAATTGGTTGGTTTTAATGTGTTGAGAGGGGTCATAGGTTAACCTATGACCCTTATTGATGCATTTTATGACAATGTATATCCCTAAGGGCCCTAGGGATGCATTTGGTTGGTTCTAATGAATTGAGAGGGGTCATAGGTTAACCTATCACCCCTCTCAATGCATTTCATGACAACATATGTCCCTCAGGGCCCTAAGACCCTTAGGGATGCATTTGGTTGGTTCTAATGCATCAAGAGGGGTCATAGGTTAATGCATTTAGTTGATTCTAATGCATCAAGAGGCATCATAGGTTAACCTATGACCCCTCTTGACGCATTTCATGACAACGTATGTCCCTGGGGGCCCTAGAGCCCTTAGGGATGCATTAGCTTGGTTTCAATACATCCTCGAGATGCATTTCATAACAACATATGTCCCTAGGGGCCCTAGGACTGCCAGGGATGCAATTGGTTAGTTGCAATGCATTAAGAGGGGTCATAAGTTAACCTATGACCCCTCTTAATGCATTTCATGGCAACATATGTCCCTAGGGGCCCTAGGACCCCTAGGGATGCATTTGGTTGGTTCTAATGCATCGAGAGGGGTCATAGGTTAACTTATGACTCCTCTTGATGCATTTCATAACAACATATATCCCTAGGACCCCGAGGGACACATTTGGTTGGTTCAAGTGCATTGAGAGGGATCATAGGTTAACTTATGACCACTCTCGAAGCATTTCATGACAACGTATGTCCCTAGGGGCCCTAGGACTCTTAAGGACCCTTTTTTTAGTTCGAATGTATCTATGACCCCTCTCGATGTATTTCATGACAACGTATGTCTCGAGGGGCCCTAAGGCCCCTAGGAATGCATTTGGTTGGTTCTAATACATCAAGAGGGGTCATAGGTTAAGTTATGACCCCTATCGGCACATTTCATGATAACATATGTCCCTAGGGGCCCTAGGACACCTAGGGACACATTTGGTTGGTTCAAATGCATCGAGAGGGGTTATAGGTTATCCTATGACACCCCTATCGACACATTTCATGAAAATGTATGTTCCTACATTTGGTTGGTTCTAATGCATCAAGAGGAGTCATAGGTTAACCTATGACCCCTCGATGCATCTCATGACAACCTATGTTCCTAGGGGCCCTAGGACCCGTAGGGATGCGATTGGTTGGTTCTAATGCATTGAAAGTGGTCATAGGTTAACCTATGACCCCTCTTGATGCATTTCATGACAACATATGTCCCCAGGGGCCCTAAGACCCCCAAGGATGCATTTTGCTGGTTCTAATGCATTGAGAAGGGTCATAGGTTAACTTATGACCCCTCTCGATGTATTTCATGACAATGTATGTCCCTAGGGGCACTAGGACCCTGAGGGACACATTTGGTTGGTTTGAATGTATCGAGAGAGGTCATGGTTAACCTATGATCCCTCTCGATGAATTTCATGATAACTTATGTACTTTTGGTTGGTCTGAATGCATCAACCTATGACCCCTTTCGATGCATTTTATGATAACATATGTCCCTAGGGGCCCTTGGGCTCCTAGGTATGCATTTGGTTGGTTCTAATGCATTGAGAGGGGTTGTAGGTTAACCTATGACCCTTATTGATGCATTAACAGATGTCCCTAGGGGCCCTAAAACCTCTAGAGACTCATTTTTTTGGTTCTAATGTGTCGAGAGGGGTCATAGGTTAACATATTTCATGACAACATATGCCCTTAGGGGTCTTAAGACCCCTAGGTATGCATTTGGTTGGTTCTAATGCATCGTGAGGGGTCATAAGTTAACCTATGACTCCTCTCAATGCATTTCATGAAAATGTATGTCCCTAGGGGCCCTAGGGCCCCTAGTGACCCATTTGGTTGGTTCAAATGCATCAAGAGGGGTCATTTCATGACAACATATGTCCCTAGGGGCCATAGGGACCCATTGAGAATGCATTGAAAGGGATCACTAGGGGCCCTAGGGACATATGTTTTCATGAAATGTGTCGAGAGGGCTCATAGGTTAACCAATGACCCCTCTCGATGCATTTCAAGACAATATTATATTTAATAATAATTATAATATTACTAGATTATATAATAATAATAATCATATATATTACTAGATTATATATTTAATAATTATAATATTTATCATATATATTACTATATTATATTTAGTTATAATAATAATCATAATCATCATACATATTACTATATATAATATTAATAATAATCATAATAATCCTCTAAAATTTTCAATGTGGATGGTTTCCCTCCCAAATGAAAAATTTGGAGTAATCAGATACCCAATTTCATATTAGGCATCCGATCTATAGTCGGATACCCAATTTGAAGTCAGATATCCGATTAGGCTTGGTATTTACCAAACCTATGGTTAACCCAAAAAATGTGTTTGAGAAGGGTTTCACTAATACTTAGACTTTGATTAACCATTTGGCAATGTTATTTTCATAGAAATTGAATGAAATGAAAAGATTTTTTTAATAGAAATTTCAAGATTGCATCGATATAATACCTATCAAATTTTGAGTTCGATAAGTATTTATTAGTTAATTTTCAATGAAGATGATTGTAAAGTGTTGATTGACATACTGATTGAAAATATCTCTAACTTTCAAATAGTATAACATTTTTAAAATTCAATAGTTGTGTCACATGCTATGCTTCACCTAGTATAAGGGAAAAAAATAATTTGATAAAATTTTCAATTAGTTAAGGTGGTCAAACACAGGAGTTTTTTGTTCTAAAAAATTTTTAGTAAAAAAATCATATTTAATTATTCATTTGGAATAAAAATACCCAAAAATATGTTTCACATCTGGGCATGACTCTACTTTTTATATCTATAATTATATTTAAAAACATTATCATTTGATTTTGATTAAGGTGGTTAGACATACACCTAGTTTTTATTTCGCCCTACAAATTTTGTAGTACTGCATTAAAATCCAAAATTTTGACCAATCAAATATTTTTTTCTCTATATAAGGCCTAGTAGTTTAGAAACTACATTCAATTTCCTACAAATTATTTTCTTACAAATTTTTGATATAAAGTCCAAAACCACTTTAACATTATGTGTCAAGTTGACACAACCCTAATTTGCTAGTTTTTAACTGCTATTTAAGGCCATCGTTGTTGGAAATGATTGAATAAGAATGATGGAACTGGAAAAGAATGTTTTCAATCATTGTTTTGTCATTGATGTCAAACTTGCTACTTGTAGGAATGACAATTATTTTAGTGATCCAAATACTATCAATTGGTTGATTGACAAGGAGGCGGCAATCAATAAGATGTAACTAGAGTACCTAGAGAAAGGTTAAAGTTATGATGTTGTAATGAAGTACAAGGATCAGCTAAGCTATTGATAAAATAGTTTATTAATGACATATTCTAAGACACATATAATAGACACATTAAAACATATCAAAGATGTAAGAGTTTAGCTATGTTATTTGTGATAGCCTAACTAAGTTCATAAGAGAATGTCGAGCAAGCTAGTAGTGCCAAACAGATTCTTAGTTGAAGCTGAGAAAGTTCACTTTTAGATTGTGTCGAGTAAATATCAAGTGCCGAGTAGAAAACAAGTGCCGAGTAAAGATATAGATGTCGAGCAGGATACAAGTGTCGAGTAAACATCAAGTACTGAGCAAGAAACAAATGCCGAGTAAAGATATAGATGTCGAGCAGGATACAAGTGTTGAGTAACACAGAACAAGTCGAGTATCAATAAACCAATAATGTCGAGTTGCTGCATTATTTTGAAATCAAAGATTCACCAGATCTGAGCTGACAAGGTTGTTACCTAGAAGTTTGTAAACCAGATAGAAGATAAGAGTGATGAGCTGGTGGCACAGAACACCATGTAAAAAGGTTTTTAGCGAATACAACTGGATGCTAGACAAGGTTTCTAGATGAAGAAGAAATATGGGGTAGATACATTGTATCCTACCTAATCTATTGAAACCTTAAAATTGGAGAGGGAGAATTGAGCGGGAAAGATATTTTAGATTTCTATTTAAGAAGTCATAAGGTCATGAAGCAGTAGTGTGGTGGTGAGAAAGTATGAAAGCATGAGCTGCCGAAGAAAAGTGCTAAGGAGAAAGAGAGCAAAGAATACTCTGTTTCGCTAGATGACCACAGATATGATTGCATTGGTATGATGAGTAAAGAAAACTCAAGGAAACAAAGATTGAGAGGAAGACAAGCTAACAGAACTGAAGTGAGTAAAATCCAAGCAAAGGATTGAATTGAAGTGTGATCTATAATCTGCAAGTTATGTTGTAAGTTGTATCAAATCAAAGCCATTGTTGTTACTTTCTAGCAATTGTAACAGTTAAGATAAATCCTATGGACTTAGGTTGGTTTAATAGCCATATTGTAAATCCTTTAACAGGGTGACATTCCAAGTGAATGTTCCAAAGTCCTTTAACCAGGCCCATTCCTAACAGTTTGGTGAAATCCTCTAATAAGGTCACATTTAACAATGTGTTGCAGCCTTTAACAGGGTAGACCATCAGAAGTGGTTAAAATCAATTGCGCAGTTATTTTGTGGGTATCATCCCCACCCTAGTTTTAGCTTCTTATTCTTGGAGGGTTTCTGGTTATCAAATTCTTAGTGTTATGGTGTGATGCATGTTTACTTTTCTTAGTTGTTTCAATATTTAAATTGCATGCATAATAAGTTCAGTTATGCACCATTAAGGATTTGTAGAGAAAAGAGAAATTTATTATGGCATTTGGACTTTGAATAACTGATTCACCCCCCTCCCCCCCCCCTCCTCTTAGTTATTCTAAAGAATTATAACAATAGTTTGGTTGACCATGATCCTGCACATACCCTACAATTGGTGGTTTTCCCAAATTGAGTTTTCATGTTAAATCCTGGTGTTAAATGTGTTCATGCTATTTTTTTTTATGTGTGATCATCCAAGTCAAGATAATGGTAATCATAGATAACATCTAATATTTGCATGTTAAGTACTTACTAAGCATATTTGGTATTTACTGAGTTACAACATTTTACGTGTGTTTGCCAAGCATTGATAGTATTTAATTTTTAAAGTGTATTTTGTACTAACATCTAAAGCTATCTAGGATTTCTTTTTTTTGTAATTGATTCACCCCTCCCCTCTCAGTTACTCCTCTTATATTTCTAACAATTGATATTAGATCTTTTGCTACTTTCAAAGAAGGTTTCAAGGACCTAAGCTAAAGATCGGGATGTCTTATAGAAGAGAGATTCCCAAATTGAGTAGAGACAATTTTTTAGCATGGCAAGGACTTATGAGGTTACATTTGGCTACCATTAGTGATTCAGGCTGTAAATATCTTGATGCTAAAGAAAAAACTTCCACTAGAACATTATTAGTTGAATATATTGTTAAAAAGAAGAATCATAACATCATGATGATTGATATTGCATCTACTCTCAGTTATGTTGAATTCGATGAAGTAAAAGATTGTAAAACTACTCATAAAATGTGGACCAAACTAAAAAACATATGTGGAGGAGATAAAAATGTAAGAAGAGCTAAGGCTGAAAGTCTTAGAGGTCATTTTGATTAGATGAAAATGAGAGAAGATGAGAACATTGCAAAATATGCGGAAAGCATCAAAGCAAGTGTGAACACAATCAAAGCATCTAGAGGAGACATTGAAGAAAAAATAGTTGTAAGCAAGGTACTTAGAACTCTTCTTCCTATTTATGCAATTAGAGTGTTTGCTATTCAAGAGATGAGGTGTGATCTAAATAATAAAATATCTTTGGATGTTCTAGTTAGAAGATTGACAGCTTTTGAGTTGAATAACTTTTATAATTATGTTCCTAGCTCAAAAGGTATTGAATCTACATTTGAAGCTAAACTCTCACTCAAGAAAAAGAGTAAAAAATCAAAGCCCAGTTAATTAGGAAGTGAAAAAGAAGAAATAGAAGAAATCTCAGATAGTGATCTTGAAGTTTTTGAAGCCCTACTTGCAAGGAAGTATTCCAAAGGAAAAGGAAAGTATAAAGCTAAGGTTCCTTTGATCTACTTTTCTTGTGAAGAAGTTGGTTTCATTGCTGCAATGTGTCCAAATAGAGAAAAAAAGATGAAAAGAAAAGAAATAAGCACAAAAGCAAGAAGGATTCAAGGAACTAAAAAAACTACAAGGACAAAGGTAAGAAATCTTGTTGTATGGCTAAAGATTCTAATAACAGTGAAGATGAAAAGGTATAAATTGTAGTAAAAGATGAATCTGATGATGAAGGAGATAAAATGGCACTTCTCTCATGTTAGAAAAAATAATACATGGATTATTGATAGTGGTTGTTCACATCATATGACTCGAGACAAAAAAAAATTGAGCATATGGAATATTATGATAGAGGTAGTGTGAGATTTGGAAACAATGAACCTTGTAACATAAAAGGAAAAGGATGTATTTCTTTGACAAAAGAACTTGTATGTGACAATATTTATTGGGTTGAAGGATTAAAGCATAATCTACTAAGTGTGGCATAGTTGAAATACATTGAATTCAAGGTAGAATTCATGGATGGACAGGCCAAACTACTGGATAGAAAAGAAAATCTGGTTGGATCTGGCAAGCAAACAAAAGGTAATCTATTTTATCTTGATCTTAGTGAAAGTTCATGTTTTATTTCTCAAGTAGAAGAAATATGGTTATGGCACAAAAGACTATGTCATGTAAACTTGATAATTTGGTTAATATAAGAAAACATAAAAGAGTAAGAGGTATTCCTAGTTTGAAGAAGCATAATATGGGTCTATGTAAAAATTGCCAAATTAGTAAGATGGGAAAGACTAGTTTTAAAATAAAAAACTATCAGTTAGGAGAAGTCTTAGAACTTGTGCATACAAAATTATGTGGATCTATTGGAATAGAGTGTCACAGTGGAGAAAATTTTTTCATTCTTTTTGTTGATGAGTATTCTAGAATGATGACTATAATGTATCTAAATGAAAAAATTGAAGCTTTTCAAAAATTCAAGTGGTATCTGGTAAGAGTAAAAAAAAAACTAGAAAGAGATTAAAATGTTTAAATCAGAAAAAGGTGGTGGATTCATCTCCAATGAATTCATTAGTTTTTGCATTAAAAGAGGGATCAAAAGACAAGTATTAGCCCCTGGTACTCCTTAGCAGAATGGTATAGCTAAAAGAAGAAATAGATCCATCATGGATTATGCAAGAACATTGATGATTGAAAAGAATGTTGCAAAAAAATACTAGAAGGAAGCTATCAACACTGTAGTTCATACCTTGAACAGAGTACAATCGAAGAAATATTCAAATAAAACTCTCTATCAACTATGGTATAGCTACAAACCTAATGTAAGTTACTTGAAAGTATTTGGTAGCAAATGTTATATCTTAAAAGAATCTAGAAAAGGTAAATTTGATGTCAAGGGTGATGAAGGCATATTTTTAGGATACTCTTGCAAAAGTAAAGCATACAAATGTTTGAATTTGTCTACTCATAAAATCATAAAAAGTGCACATGTAAGAATTGATGAGTTTGTAGAAAAGAATGGAGAAGAAAATAGCAAAGAGCTAGAGGATTACAAAAGATTTGTTTACTGTGAACCTAATACTCTACCAAATCTATCTGAGAGAAAGGAAGCTTCACCCCTCGAGTCCAGAAAATCTCCAATAGTTATCAAGTTACAAATAGTACAACTTGAGTCACAGTCTTAAGGAATTGAGTCACAATCAAAAGCTACCAAGCTAGTTAAAACTAAGTCTAATGGACCCAAGTTGCAAATAGTGAAACCAAACCTTGATACTGAAGTTCATGATGAAAATAGTGGAACTCATTCCAAATCCAAAGTAATTTTGTTAGCAAGATATGTCAGAAAATATCATGCACTTGATCAGATCATTGGAGACAAATATGATGGAATAATGACAAGAAGAAAATTAAAAGGTACACGTTTACATGTTGAATTTGAACCTAGAAATGTTAAAGATGCTCTGGATAATGAAATTTGAGTTGAAGCAATGAATGAAGCAATAAAAAAAATAGAGAAGAAAAAAACCTGGACCCTCATTCTTAGACCCAAGGATGAAAATGTAATTGGCACAAAATGGGTCTTTAGATAAAAGTTGGGTGAAAATGGAAAAGTTTCTAGAAACAAAGCAAGATTGGTGTGCAAAGGCTATTCTCAAGAAGGTATTGATTATGGTAAAAAAATTTCTCCTATTGCAAGATTAGAAGGTGGTAGAACTCTACTAGCATATGTAGCACACAAAGGATTCAAAGTGTATCAAATGGATGTTAAATCTACATTCTTGAATGAAATTCTTGATGAGGAAATTTATATTGAACAACTAGAAGGTTTTGTAGATCCTAACAAAAAGGACATGGTCTACAAATTACACAAATCATTATATGGTCTGAATCAAGCTCCTAGAGCTTGGTATGAAAGACTTTGTAATTACTTGATATAGATTGGCTTTCAAAGAACAAATGATAACAGTAGTTTTTATATCAAAGAAGGACAAGACAAAAAGATTGTGTTGGCAGAAATATTTGTTGATGATACCTTATTCATAGGAAATGATGACTTATGTAAGGCATTTTCAAAATAAATGAGTAAAGAATTTGAGATGTCTATGTTTGGAGAGATAAACTCTTTGTTGGATTGCAGATTCAATAGAACAAAAATAGTGTATACATTACTCAATCCAAATATAACAAGGAGATATTGAAGAAATTTGAAATGGAAGATTCAAGACTAGTTGTAACCCCTATGTGTATTGGACATAAGCTTTCCAAAAATGTAGATTCAAAAGTGGTAGATTAGACCATATATAGATCTATGATTACAAAATTGCAATATGTAGTGCATACAAAGCCTGACATTGCATTAGCAGTTGGTATGGTGGAAAGATTCTCAACAAATCCTAGAGAAAATCACACGATGGTAATCAAGAGAATCATGAGATATCTGAAAGGTACCAAAAATTATGGCTTATGGTACAAACTTGGAGGCAATTTACACTTAAAGGTGTTCATTGACACTGATTGAACAAGAAGTATTGATGATAGAAAAAGCACAAGTAGTGGAGCATTCTTTCTTGGTAAAAGACTAGTGTATTGGACAAGCAAGAAACAAAATTGCATCTCTCAATCCATAGTAGAGTCAGATTATGCAACAACAATGGTTAATTGTTCTAACATTATTTGGTTCAAACAACTGTTGGAAGGAATGAAGATAGAGATCAAAGATCCAGTAGTCATATACCATGATAACACCAATGCAATCAATATATCAAAGAATCAAGTTATGCATACAAAAACAAAGAACATTGCTATAAAATATCACTTCTTAAGAGAATTGGTGTAAGATAAAGAAGTCAGATTGGAATATGTAAACACAAAAGAACAGATTGCAAACATATTCACCAAGCCATTACCTAAGGATGCATTTGTATATCTAAGAGGTAAGCTATGGGTCATTCTCCTATCTGAAGCTCACTAAATGAAGTTTGGTGATGCATCAACCAAAACCTATTGAAGATCAATCATTTGGTGCAGTATTGACAAGGGTATATTGCAAATGAATTAGTATTTAAGGTACATTGATACTAATAGAATTGTTGTCTTTGGCATGTTTTGTCAAAGAGAGAGAAGTTTATTATCATATCTTATAAGAAATTTTAATTAGAAGGAGAAGTTTTTATAAGAGAGGGAAAAATTGAAGGCAGAAAGAGTTCATATTGACATAGAAAGTTCTCATAGATGTGAATCAGAATTAAACTAAGGATATGTTTCTTATTTTATTCTTGTTCCAAAAATTCCATTGTGATATGACATGTTGTGTTGCCATCAATGCCAAAGAGGGAGATTGTTAGATACAATTGATTAATTGTGTATTGTCTTTGATGTTATACAAATGTCATATCATTATCAGTCAATACATGCTGAGATCACTCGAGCAGTGAAGATAGTTTTCTATCTACTGATTGTTCTTGTGCTTGCCTAGTTTAGAAGGTAGTGTCTACCGAGTTAACTCAAGTGTCAAAGGAAAGTTTGTAGAAGATGAGTGTTAATTAAGCTTACTCGGTTAATGAAGAAAATGTTGGATGGAACTAGTGTTAACTGAGCTCACTCAGTTATCAAAGGATCTTTGCATATATGTAGTGTTAACCAAGTTCACTTGGTTAACACAAGAAAAACACTTTTGAGTTAGTGTCTACCAAGCAGGGTCGGCTCATGAAGGATTTTCTTATTTTGTCATATTGAGTTTAATTGGTTTATCTATTGGTTCTAGCCGACTAAGGTGATGAATATTAGTTATTCTAAGTTGTATATGTGTCAACTTGACAATATGAATGATATAAGTATAAGGTCAAGTTGAGAATTTGAAAGTGTGTAAGAGTGTGAATGTATGGAGGATTTTGAAGATCTAATGATGCAATAAGGAAGCAAATAGAAGGATAAGTAGAATATCCTTATGAACCTAAAATGATATATTCAATTAGAAAGGATCAAGTACAAATCAAAATAGAGATCTATAATCAAAAATTTAGTTGCATCAAAAATTAGGTCATCTCATTATTACTCTCTAAATATTATAGCAGTGATCTAAATCTCTTAACAAAGTTGGCTTAACAACTACTTTTAAAACCTCTAATAAGGTGTCAATTCTATTGAATTGTCTAAAGACCTCTAACAAGGCCACTCATAACAGGGTGATTAAATCTTTTAATAGTGTCACACCTAACAATGTGTTTTGTAACTTTTAACAAGGTTGGATCCTAATAGGGCTCACTTCAGAAGAGTGAAAATGGTAACCAGTTGCAATTGGTGGTTTTCCCAAATTGGGTTTCCATGTTAAATCCCAGTGTCAAATGTGTTCATGTTATTTTCTTTATGTGTGTGCATTAAGTTAAGATAATGGTAATCATAGATAACATCTAAGATTTTCATGTTAAGTACTTATTGAGCATATTCAATATTTACTAAGTTACTTTATGTGTGTTTGCTAAGCATCAAAAGTATTTAGTTTTTAGAGTTTATTTTGTACTGACATCTAAAGGGATCTAGGATTTATTTTTGTGGTAACTAATTCACCCCTCCCTTCTTAGTTACTCTTATATTTCTAACAATCTCTTGCACATGACCCATGCCTACTGAACACATTTGGAATCTTCACAACAAATCCCAAGGACTATTATAAGGAGTTAGTAAATTGTGTCCAAAGATACACAAAACATGGTTGGATACAATTATCTAATTGTGTGTTGTCTTTTATGTTACACAAATTTCATACAAGTCATCTGTTAGCTCTTACCGAGCTTAGTTGGTTTGCAAGAAGGTTTAAAGTGTCTACCAAGCATTCTTAGACTTTTTCTTGTGTAGATAGTTATTATCGAGCTTTCAAGGTTTGCAAAGGAAATTCAATGTCTACTGAGATTACTCAGTCATCAAAGGAAAATGTGGTAGAAAATAGTTCTTACGGTGCTCTCATGGTCAGCGAAGGAAATTTACTTCTTACCGAGTTCACTTGGTAGCCAAAAGATTTCATAAAATTTGCAATGTTAACCGAGTTGAGATGGTTAATGTAGGAAATTTTTTCTGAAGTAGTGTTTACTGAGCAAGGTTAGCAAGTAAAGGAATTTGTTAATTTATGATTTAATGCTTAAACATTTTAATTATTATTTCCAGCTGACTATGGTAATGATTATAGGTGATTGTAACTTGTAATTGAGCTGACTTGATAATCTGAATGGTATATATGAGAGGTCAAGTTGTGAATTTTAAGTGTGATGAATTTGATGTGATATGAATATGGAGGTGGATTGATTATTGCAAGAGTGAATTCTAAAGGATGATCATAGACCATTAAGGAGTAGCAAAGCTATATTTGATCAAGGAGGATCTAATAGTGCAAAATAGAGATCTGTAATCAACAAATTCAGTTGCACCATATTCAGGTCATTTCATTGTTACTTTCTAACCATTGTAATAGTAATTCCTAATCTCTTAAAAAAGTTGGTCTAATAGCCATTTTGTAAATCCTCTAACAAGGTGGACAGTCCCATTGAATTTTTTTAAAGACCTCTAGCAAGGCCACTCCTACCAGGGTGAATAAATCCTCTAACAGGGTCACACCTAATAGTGTGTTTTGTAACCTTTAATAGGGTTGGCTCCAAATAGGGCTTACTTCAGAAGAGTGAAAATTGGTAGCTAGTTACTTGGTGGTTTTTCCCATATTGGGTTTCCACATTAAATCTGGTGTCTCTTATGTTCATGTTATTTACTTTTGCATGCATGTTAATAATTATGAATGCTTAAAGATCAGTAACAAGTTAATCTACTGAGTTACAACATTTCTATGAATGTTTACCCAGTGACAATAATAAATATTTTTTTTGACATCTAAGGGATTTGTGGATTTTTTTTTGTGGTAATTGATTCAAAGCCACGCCCCCTGCCCCCCCCCCCCCCCCCCCCCCCTTAGTTACTCCATCTACATTTCCAACAATTGGTGTCAGAGCTTTTTGTGCTTGCAGGAAAATATTTCAAGGATCTAAGCTAAAGATCAGGATGCCTTACAAGAGGGAAATTCCAAGACTTAACAAGGAAAACTTCTCAGCATGGTAGGGACTAATGAGACTTCATATGGTTTCTATTAGAGATACAGGATTGAAATATCTAGATGAAGCATATGTAGAACCTATTGACACATTATCTGTCAATGATATTGCTAAAAAGAAGACTCACAACAACATGATGATAGATATTGCATTTGCCCTAAGTTATGAAGAATTTGATGATATCAAGGATTGAAAAGCTACTTTTGAAATGTGGAACAAGCTAAAGGAAATCTATGGAGGAGATGATAATGTGAGAAGAGCCAAAGTAGAAAGTTTCAGAGGTCAATTTGATCAAATAAGGATGAGCGAAGATGAAAACAGTGCAAAATATGTTGAAAGAGTCAAAGAAAGTGTTAGTGCAATCAAAGCTTCTAGAGGATATATCAAAGAGGAAACAATTATAAGTAAAGTTCTTAGAAGACTACTTCCCATTTATGTAATCAAAGTTTCTACAATTCAAGAAAGAAGATGTGAAGCAAATCATAAGATAAATTCAAAGGTCATAGTTGGAAGATTGACTACATTCAAACTAGATAACTATGATAATTATGTTCTAGCTACAAAGAACATTGAATTAGCATTTGAAGTCAAGCTTTCATTCAAGGAGAAAGGCAAGAAGATAAAGGATTCTCAGTCAGATAGTGAAGAAGAATCAAAACAAAGTTTAGACAATGATCTTGAGGTGGTTGAAGCTCTGCTAGCAAGGAAATATTCAAGAGGTAAAAGGAAATACAAAGGTAAGGTTACTCTAATGTATTTTTCTTGTGAAGAAATTGGACATATTGCTGCTAGGTGCCCAAATAAGAAAAACAAGGATGAGAAGAAAGGTCACAAGTGCAATAGCAAAAAAGAATTCAAATTATTTAAGGAAAAAGGTAAGAAAACATGTTTCATGACTAAAGATTCTAATGATTCTGATGATGAAGAAGAAGATGAAATTGTTTACATTGTTATAAAAGATGAGTCTGATAATGATGAGGAAATGGAACTTATCTCTCATGTGAGCAAAAATGATACATGGATTATAAATAGTGGTTGTTCTCATCACATGACTAGTGATAAAACTAAGTTTGAATACTTTGAAGACTATGATGGTGGCAGTGTGAGGTTTGGTAATAATGAACCTTGTTGCATAAAAGGAAAAGGAAGAATCTCACTAACCAAAGAACTTGTATGTGATAATGCATATTGGGTAGAAGGACTTAAACACAATCTGTTGAGTGTGGCACTACTACTCAATAATGGATTCAAAGTGGAATTCATGCATGAAATACCAAGACTATTGGATGGAAAAAGAAAGTTGATTGGATCAGAGACTCAAACAAAAGGTAACTTGTTTTATCTTGAACTTGGTGAATGTTCATGCTTTATTACTCAAGTTGAAGAAAGTTGGTTATGGCATAGGAGGTTGTGTCATGTGAACTTTCATAACTTGGTGAAAATAAGTAAATTTAGGAAAGTAAGAGGCATTCCTAACATAAAGAAACCTGAGGTTGGTCTATGCAAGAATTGTCAAATTAGCAAGATGGGAAAGACTAGTTATAAAAGTAAGAACTATCAGTCTGAAGAAGTTTTAGAAATTTTGCATACTAATTTGTGTGGAGATATTGGAATTGAAAGCTATAGTAGTGAAAAATTCTTTATTCCTTTTGTTGATGATTACTTAAGAATGATGACTATCATGTACCTAAGAGAGAAATCAAAAGCATTTGAGAAGTTCAAATGGTATTTGGCCAGAGTAGAGAAGGAAACAAGCAAAAGACTAAAATTTTTGAGGTCATAAAGAGATGGTGAATTCATTTCACATGAGTTCAATAACTTTTATATTGAAAGAGGAATCAAAAGGAAGGTTTTAGCACCTGGAACTCCTGAGCAAAATGGATTAGCTAAAAGAAGGAATAGATCTATCATGGACTATGCAAGAACCTTAATAATTGAAAAGAGCATTGCTATCAAATACTAGAAGGAAGCTTTCAGTACTATAGTTCATACCTTGAACCAAGTACAACTGAAGAAGGACTCATTTAAAACCTCCTATGAGTTATGGTATGGCTACAAACCCAATGTAAGTTACCTAAAAGTATTTAGAAGCAAATGTTACATTTTGAAAGAATCTAAAAAAGGTAAGTTTGATGTGACGGGTAATGAAGGAATATTTTTGGGATATTCTTGCAAGAGTAAAGCATATAGATGTTTGAATTTGTCTACTCACAAAGTTATAGAAAGTGCACATATGAAAGTTGATGAGTTTGTAGAAAGAACTGAAGAAGAAATCAAGAAAGAACCTGAAGATTACAGAAGATTTATTTCTATTAACACATTACCAGATACATATGTCAACAAAAGGGCAGTACTTACTGAGTCCAGCATAAATACCACATTGTAGGAAGTTCAAACCAAGCTACAGGAACCCAAGTCACATTCTAATGCTACTAAGCCAATGTCTACTGAGTTTGAAGGACCCAAGAAACAAACAAAATAGTCAAAACCTAAAGCTGAAGTGCAAGAGGATGAAAATGCAAAACATTCAAAAGGAAAGGAACCTATATTAGCTAAGTATGTTAGGAGAAATCATGCACTAGATCAAATCATTGGAGATAAATTTGAAGGAACTATGACAAGAAGTAAATGGAAAGGTACTTGTTTACTTGTTGATTTTGAACCTAGAAGTGTCAAAGATGAATCATAAAATGAAAGTTGGATTGAGGCTATGAATGAAAAGATAGGGCAGATAGAGAAAAACAAAACATGGACTCTTGTACCTAGGCCTAAAGACAAAAATGTGATTGGAACTAAGTGGGTATTTAGAAACAAGCTAAATGAAGATGATAAGGTGTCAAGAAACAAAGCTAGACTGGTATGCAAAGGATACTCTCAAGAAGGAATAGACTATGGAGAAACTTTTGCTCCTATTGCAAGATTGGAAGGTGTCAAGACCTTACTTGCATATGCTACATACAAAGGATTCAAAGTTTATTAGATGGATGCCAAGTAGACATTTCTCAATGGTATACTGGATAAAGAGGTTTACATTGAACAACTTTAAGGTTTTGTTGAAGGACATGGTCTTCAAATTACATAAAGAATTTTATGGTATAAAGCAAGCCCCTAGAGCATGGTATGAGAGATTTCATAACTATCTTATTCAGATTGGTTTTCAAAGAACTAATGATAACAATAGCTTGTATATCAAGGGAAGACCAAATAATAAGATTGTTTTGGCAGAAATATTTGTGGATGATACTTTGTTTACAGGAAATGATGATCAATGTAAAGGATTCTTAGAGCAAATGAACAAGGAATTTAAAATGTCAATGCTTGGTGAGATCAAATTCTTTGTTGGTCTTCAAATTTAGTAGAATAAGAATGGTATCTACATCACTCAATCAAAATACATCGAGGAGATACTGAAAAGGTTTGGTATGGAATACTGCAAACCATTTGGAACTCCTATGTGTACTAGATTGAAACTTACCAAGGATGATGAATCAAAGGAAGTGGATCAGACATTGTATAGATCTATGATTGGAAAGTTGCAGTATGTAGTGCATACAAGACCTGATATTGCCCTTGCAGTTGGTATTGTAGAAAGATTTTCAGCAAAACCAAGAGAAAACCACATTATGGCAATCAAAAGGATCGTATTTGAAAGGCACTGACGATTATGGATTATGGTATAAACTTGGAGGAAATCTAGATTTAAAAGTGTTTACTAATGTAGATTGGATAAGAAACATTGATGACAGAAAAAGTACAAGTGGAAGAGCTTTCTTTTATGGAAAGAGGTTGGTTTCTTGGATAAGTAAAAAGAAAAATTGTACCTCCCAGTTCACAGTAGAAGCAGAGTATGTTGTAGTAGTATTAAACTATTCTAATATTGTTTGGTTCAAATAGTTATTGGAAGGAATGAGGGAAGAAATTAAAGAATCAATTGTCATGTTTTGTGATAACACAAATGTAATCAACATATCCAAAAATCTAGTGATGCATTCAAAAACCAAGCACATTGCAATAAAGTATCACTTTGTCAGAGAATTGGTGTAGGATAAGGAGATCAGATTGGAATATGTCCATACAAAGGAACAAATTGTGAACATATTCACTAAGCCACTACCTAAGGATGCATTCTTGTATCTAAGAGGTAAGTTAGGGGTCATTCCCCTATCTGAAGCTCACTAAAATATAGTATTAGTGATGCATCAATAGGAAAAGAGTTGAAGATCTATCATTTGATGCAGAAAAGTAATGAAGACATTGCATATGAATCAATACTTAAGGTACATTGAAATTCATTTGAGTTGTGTTGTCTTTGGCATGTGTTGTCAAAGAGGGAGAGTTTACTGTCATACCTTTCTGAAATTTGCAAGAAAGTGAGTTTATGCAAGAGGGAGAGATTACTATGAAAGAGGAAGAGTTTTCTTGTAGATAATTGAAGTTTGAGGTGTAAAATTATAGAGGGAGAAAACCTTCTACTAAAGAAAGCCTTGTTCTCAAATTTCATTATGCTATGATGTGTTGTGTTGCCATAAATGCCAAAGAGGGAGATTGTCGGACACAATCATCTAATTGTGTGTTGTCTTTGATGTTACACAAATGCCATAAAAGTCATCTATTAGCTCTTATTGAGCTTAGTTGATTTGCAAGAAGGTTTACAGTTTCCACTGAGCATTCTTAGACTTTACCTTGTGTAGACAATTGTTACCAAGCTTTCAAGGTTAGCAAAGGAAATTCAATGTCTACCGAGATTACTCAGTCATCAAAAGAAAATGTGGTAGAAAATAGTTCTTTCTGAGCTCTCATGGTCAGCGAAGGAAATTTAGTTCTTACCAAGTTCACTTGACAGCCAAAGGATTTCGTAGAATTTGCAGTGTTAACTAAGTTAAGATGGTTAACGCAGGAAATTGTTTTTGAAGTAGTGTTTACCAAATAGGGTCAGCCAGTAAAGGAATTTTTTAATTTATAATTTAATTCTTAATTTTTTTAAGTATTATTTCCAGTAGACTATGGTAATGATTATAGGTTCTTGTAACTTGTAACTGAGCTAACTTGATCATCTGAATGGTATATATGAGAGGTCAAGTTGTGAATTTTAAGTGTGATGAATTTGATGTGATATGAATGTGGAGGTGGACTAATTATTGCAAGAGTGAATTCTAAAGGATGATCATAGATCATTAAGGAGAAACAAAGCTATATTTGATCAAGGAGGATCTAATGCTATAAAATGGAGATCTAAAGTTGCATCTTATTCAATTCATTTCATTGTTACTTTCTAACCATTGTAATAGTAATTCATAAATCTCTTAACAGAGTTGGTCTAACAACCATTCTATAAATCCTCTAACAAGGTGGACAGTTCCATTGAATTGTTCTAAAGACCTCTAGCAAGACCACTCCTAGCAAGGTGAATAAATCCTCTAGCAAGGTCACACCAAACAGTGTGTTTTGTAACCTTTAACAAGGTTGGCTCCTAATAGGGCTCACTTCAAATGAGTGAAAATTGGTAGCTAATTACTTGGTGGTTTTTCCCATATTGGGTTTTTACGTTAAATTTGGTGTCTCTTGTGTTCATGTTATTTACTTTTGCATGCATGTTAATAATTATGAATTCTTAAAGATCAGTAACAAGTTAATCTACCAATTTACAACATTTTTGTGAATGTTTACCAAGTGACAAATATAAATAACTTGTTTGACATCTAAGGGATTTGTGGATTTTTTTTTGTGGTAACTAATTCACCCCTTCCCCTCCCCCCCCCTCTTCAGTTACTCCATCTCCATTTCCAACAAGACACGCATTATAAACTTGCCTCTATAAACAAAGGAAACCAAGTAGAATGTAGATATAAAGCTCCATGAGAAGAATGCATGGAATCCACCTTAATATGTGACAAATTAGGACCAAAATCATACAAATAATCAAGAAATGATGATAGACTCAACATCCATTATTACAACATGCTCTCAATATGGAGAGTGAACATAGATTATAAGCTAGTAGTCTCGAGTGATATTGTTCTAAAATATATTCCCAAGTACACATCAAAGAAGGAAAGAAAATTATAGACATTTATTGATGTGTTGGCAAGGATTATCTCACATAAAATATTACAACACCTGATCCAAGAGCTTCCTGGGTGTAGGAGAAACCTTGCATCACCCACAAGTGTTAGAATTCTTTAGAATAACTGAGAGGAGGGGTGAATCAGTTATTCAAGGTCCAAATGCCCTATTAATACCTTTTTACTACTTTTAATGAATCCATACTTAAATCAATCATATTAGCAAGTTACAGTAAATCAACATGCAAAGATAAAACACTCAAGATCAAAACATGACACAATGATTTACGTGGAAAACCAATTTGGGAAAAACCACCAGTAACATGCTACTTGATTCTCACTCTTCTGAAGTGATGCCCTGTTAAAAGCCTGCCCTGTTAAAGGCTTACAACACACTGTTAAATGTGACCTTGTTAGAGGATTTCACCAAATTGTTAGGAATGGGCCTGGTTAAAGGTCTTTAGAACATTCACTTAGAATGTCACCCTGTTAAAGGATTTTTCTAATGGCTGTTAAACCAACCTAAGTCCATAGGATTTAAACTTACAGTTACAATTGCTAGAAAGTAACAATACTGGTCTTTTGATTTGATATAACTTACAACATACTTTGCAGATTTCAGATCACACTTTCAGTTCAATCCTTATGCTTGGCTTTAATCTCTTTAGCTCTTACTGCTTGTCTTCTGCTCAAGCTTTGTCTCCTTGAGTCTTCTCACTCATTCTGCCAATGCAATCATCTTTGTGGTCATCTATACAAATAGAATTTTTGTGCTATCTTCTCCTAGGCACATTATTCAGCATTTCATGCTTTTATGCTTGACCATTGTCTCTTTTCCTTCTATCCCCTCTCGCTCTCTCTCTTTTATTCATCAACTTATGTCTTCTTATATAGAAGTCTAATTTGCCTTTACCACTCAATTTTCCCTCTTCAATTTTAGGGTTTCAAAATTGATTAGGTAGGATACAATGTATCTACCTCATATCTTGTTTTCTTCTTGAAACTTCGCCAGTTGTATCTTAAAAATGTTCTACATGGTGTTCTGTGCCACCAACTCATCATTCTTATCTTCCTTTTAATTCACAAATTTCTAGATAACAGCCTTGTCAGCTTAGATCTGGCGAATCTTCAATTTCCTAAATAATGCAGCAACTCAACATTATTGAGTTATTGGTGCTCGGTACCTCTGTATTACTCAGCACCTATACCAGCTTGGCACTTGAACTTGCTCGACACTTGAACTTACTCGGCACTTGAACTTACTCGGCACTTGAACTTACTTGGCACTTGAACTTGCTCGGCACTTGAACTTGCTTGGCACTTGAAATTACTCGGCACTTGAACTTACTTGGCACTTGAACTTACTCAGCACCACTCGGCATCTGAAGTTTACTCGGCATTAACTAGAACTTGCTTGGCTCTTACTAGCTTGCCCAGATCCTTCTCTCTAATGAACTTAGGTTGAGCTTTACAAAAGACTTAGTTAAAACCTTAAATCTTTGATATGTTTCAGTGTGCCCATTCTTTGTAGTGTGTCATCAAATACATTCTTTCATCAATGGCTTAGCTGATCCTTGTACTTCATTCCAACATCATAACTTCAACCTTTCTCTAGGTATTTTGGTTACATCTTATTAATTGCCTCCACTTTGACAATAAACTAATTAATAGTATTTGGATCACTAAAGCAGTTGTCATCCCTGCAAGTAGCAAGTTTGACATCAATGACAAAACAATGATTGAGGACTTTCTTTACTAGTTCCATATTTTATTCTAGCAATCTCCCTCAACTTTTCTTATAATTATTTCAATCATTTCCAACAATCTCCCTCTTTGGCATTCATGGAAAACCAAACTGATCAAGTAATCAATTCAGTTACCACCAAGATTGTATACGTTGTCTTGTTGTATTTCACTACTGATCTCATATATCTCCCTCTTTCATATATATATATCTCCCTCTTTCTTTGCATTGATCAATTTTCCTACATATTTCTCCCTCTTTGACATAAATGCCAAAGATGTAGCATTTTTATCATGGAAAATATAGGCTTTGGCTTCTTGTTGTTTTTCTCCTTCTGTCACCATGCTTGTGACTAATTTGGAGTTTCTATACCTGTTGTCATCCTTTGCATCAACCTATTAATATTTCAATGATTTATTCTTGTTGATGCAAGGCAGCTTCCTTGTTGCTTTAAACTGCTTGGGTTAGGGGTATGACCCCCAATTTGCCTCTAAGATATTCATAGGCATCCTTGGGCAATGGTTTGGTGAAGATATCTGCAATTTGTTCCTTTGTGTGAATATATTCCAACTTCACTTGTTTGCCTTCTACCAATTCTCTGACATAATGATACTTGATTGCGATATGCTTGGTTTTTGCATGCATCACTGGATTTTTTGATATGTTTATAGCACTTGTATTGTCACAATACAATATCACCGATTTTGTTACTTCTTCTTTCATTCCATTCAATAGATGTGTGAGCCATACAATGTTTGTACAATTGACTGCAGCTGCCACATATTCTGATTTTGTAGTGGATTGGGATATACATGTTTGTTTCTTGCTAGTCTAGGTAACCAGCCTTTTGCCTAGAAATAATGCACCTCCACTTGTGCTTTTTTTGTCATCAATGTTTCCTCCCCAGTCTCCATCTGTATATGCATTGAGTTCAAATTTTTCATTCTTTTTGTAGTATAGACCAAAATCATTAGTCCCTTTGAGATATCTCATTATTCTTTTTACTGCTATGAGATGATTTTCTTTAGGATTAGTAGAAAACCTAGCCACTATTCCAACTGCTAATGCTATGTTTGGTCTACTATGCACAACATATTGTAGTTTTCCAATCATGGATCTATACATTGTTTGATTGACTTCAGTTAACTCATCATTTTTGGACAGCTTATTTCCTGTGGCCATTGGTGTGCTTACTAGTTTGGATTCCTCCAATCCAAATGTTTTAAGTATTTCTTTGATGTAATTTTATTGTGTAACAAATATTTCATGTTTAAGTTGGTGTACTTGCAATCCAACAAAAAATCTGATTTCTCCAAACATAGACATTTCAAATTCATGTTTCATTCTGTCTGCAAAGCCTTTGCAAAGTACTTCCTTACCACCAAATACTATGTCATCCACAAAAATTTCAGATACAATAATGTCTTTACCTTTTTCAATTTTGATGTACATGTTGCTGTTATCATCAATTCTTTCAAATCCAATTTTCACTAGATACTTGTGAAGTCTCTCATACCATGCTCTAGGTGCTTGTTTCAAACCATAGAGTGCTTTATGTAGCTTACACACCATATCCCTGTTGTTCTCATCAACAAATCCTTTTGGTTGTTCAATGTAGACTTCTTCTTCTAGTATACCATTTAAGAAGGTAGATTTTACATTCATCTGATAGACTTTGAAATCTTTGTAGGTAGCATATGCAAGTAAAGTTCTTACTCCTTCCATTCTAGCAACAGGAGTGAATGTTTCTCCATAATCTATTCCTTCTTCTTGAGCATAACCCTTGCATACTAATCTGGCTTTATTTTTGGTAATCTCACCATTCTCATCTAGTTTGTTTCTGAATACCCATTTGGTACCAATCACATTTTTGTCAGTTGGTCTAGGAACCAAACTCCAGGTTTTGTTTCTCCTTATTTGATTAATTTCTTCTTCCTTTTTACATATTTGGATAATCTTGGCTTTTTTCTTGTTTCCAAGTTTGATCTTTCAGATTCAGGATCACTATGCACTTCATTGTCAGGTTGTTCTTCATTATGTGTACTGTCTTCAAAATCAGATTGTACATTTTCTTCATTTTGTAACTTGGCTTCTGAATGCAACTCGGCATTCATTGGTTGTGAATTGGTTGAAACTAACACTTGTTGTTGATTTTCAATTTGATTGTCGTCATCCTCATCAGTAGTCATTCCTTCATAAGAATATACAAAGGTTCTATATTCTTCCATTTTCTTTGGTTCTTCAGCTTGGACTTCTGTGTGCTCATCAAAATTTACAATTGCACTTTCCACAATTTTGTTAGTGTTAACATTCAAACACTTATATGCCTTACTTCTAGTGGAGTAACCAAGAAATATATCTTCATCACTTTTTGCATCAAATTTTTCATTTCTAGTATCCTTCAGGATAAAACATTTGCAACCAAACACTTTGAAATGTTTTACATTGGGTGAGTAACCATACCATAATTCAAAAGGTGTTGTATTTGTACCTTTCTTGACTTGTACTTGGTTCAGTGTATGAACAGCTACACTTATAGCTTCTCTCCAATATTTTAGAGCAACATTCTTTTCCATCATTAATGTTCTGGCACAGTCAATCACAGATCTATTTCTTCTCTCAGCAATTCCATTCTGTGGGGGAGTTCTAGGAGCTGACGTTTGTCTTTTGATTCCATTGTCATTACAGAATATCTTGAATTCATTTGATGTAAATTCACCACCTCTATCTGATCTTAGGCATTTTAGGCTTTTTCCAATTTCCTTTTCAACTCTAGCCACATACCATTTAAACATTTGAAAAGCATCAGATTTTTGTTTTAAAAACATGAAGGTCATCATCCTGGAATAGTCATCAACAAATAGCATTATGTATTTATCTCTTCTATAGCTTTGTATTTCCATTGGGCCACATAAGTCAGTGTGAACTAACTCAAGTATCTCTTTGGATGTATAGTTCTTGCTTTTGAAACTTGATTTTGTCATCTTTCCTAGCTGACATTGTTTGCACATGATATTATCAGGCTTTTTCAGTTTTGGTAGATCTCTGACTTTCTTCATTTTACTAATGTTGACTAGATTATCAAAATTGACATGACATAATCTTCTATGCCATAACCATTCATCATCAAATTTTGCAAATAGACAAGAAGCATCATCCATATCAAGGTAAAACAAATTACTCTTTGTTTGATCTCCTTTTCCTATTAGTTTACCATCAGTATCATAGATTTTTGCAGTTTTGTTTCCAAATTCCACTTTGCAACCTATATTGCCTGACTATGAGACACTCAGTAAATTGTAGTTTAATCCTTCAACATAGTATGCATTATCACATGAAATCTATTCTGTGAGCTTAATGGAACCTTTTCCTTTGATTTGACATGGAGCATCATTACCAAATCTAACACTATTTCCATCATACTGAGTAAAGCTGACAAACTTACTTTTGTCTCCTATCATGTGATGTGAGCATCCATTGTCTATGATCCATCTGTCATTCTTGTTTATACATGTCACCAGTGATGTGGCTTCTTCTTCATTAGATTGGTCCTTCATGGCTACATAAACAACTTCATCATCATTGTCATCAGAATTTTCTTCAACAATATAACACTTCTTACCTTTTTCTTTGTAATCTCTTTTGTCATCATCTCTTCTATTCTTGTATTTATTACTTTCTTTGGAATCCTTTTTCTGTGGACATCTTGCAGCAATATGACCTACTTCATTGCAATTGAAATAGATGATAGGCATCTTACCTTTGAATTTTCCTTTGCCCCTGTGAAATCTTCTAGCAAGCAATGCTTCCAATTGTTCCACATCTTCCTCATCAGTGCTACTGTCACTAGATACATACTTCATTTTTCTTCCTTTATTTGATTTTACCTATTCAGCATCTTTCAGTGACAACTTTTCCTTAAAAGTAGATTCAACATTTTCAGGTTTGTAGTTGTCAAAGTTAGATAACTCAAATGCTGTGAGTCTACCTATTATACCTTCAAAGCTTAGATTATTTCCTGGTATACATCTTAGTTCTTGTATTGCTGATACTCTAATAGCATAGATAGGGAGCAGGGTTCTTAAGAACTTACTATTAACAGTATCCTCATCTAGTTGACCATTCAGGCATTTTATTGCACTTACCACTTCCTTTATTCTTGCACCATACTGAGCAGCATTCTCATTTTCCTCCATTTTCATGTCGTCAAACTTTCCTCTGAGACTTTCTCTTTTTTCTCTTTGTACATTCTGATCTCCTCCATAGATGTCTGATAGTGCTTTCCACATTTTGAATGCAGTGTCACATCCTTTGATATCATCAAATTCAGCATAGTTGAGTGCAGATGCAATTTCCAGCATTGTCTGATTGTGTTGTTTGTTTTTCATGTCTTCTGCAGTAGGAGCACCTGTTGGATCTACATGTTCAGTGACAATTGAATTTTGGGCATAATCTCCTATGGATCCAAGATGTAGCTTCATCAAACTTTGCCATGCAATAAATTTGTCTTTGTTGAGCTTGGGAACTTCTCTTTTTGGCATTTTGATCTTTTCTGCTAGTAGTCCCTTTAAACTGAATCAACAGTCAGGCTCTGATACCAATTGTTAGAATTCTTTAGAATAACTGAGAGGGGGGGTGAATTAGTTATTCAAGGTCCAAATGCTCTATTAATACCTTTTTACTACTTTTAATGAATCCATGCTTGAATCAATCATATAAGCAAGTTACAGTAAATCAACATGCAAAGATAAAACACTCAAGATCAACACATGACACAATGATTTACATGGAAACCCAATTTGGGAAAAACCACCAGTAACATGCTACTTGATTCTCACTCTTCTAAAGTGATGCCCTGTTAAAAGCCTACCATGTTAAAGGCTTACAACACACTGTTAAATGCAACCTTGTTAGAGGATTTCACCAAACTATTAGGAATGGGCCTGGTTAAAGGTCTTTAGAACATTCACTTGGAATGTCAACCTGTTAAAGGATTTTTCTAATGGCTGTTAAACCAACCTAAGTCCATAGGATTTAGACTTATAGTTACAATTGTTATAAAGTAACAATAATGGTCTTTTGATCTGATATAACTTACAACATACTTTGCAAATTTTAGATCACACTTTCAGTTCAATCCTTATGCTTGGCTTTAATCTCTTTAGCTCTTACTGCTTGTCTTCCTCTCAAGCTTCATCTCCTTGAGTCTTCTCACTCATTCTACCAATGCAATCATATTTGTGGTCATCTATACAAATATAATTTCTATGCTATCTTCTCCTAGGCACATTCTTCAGCATTTCATGCTTTTATGCTTGACCACTATCTCTTTTCCTTCTATCCACTCTCGCTCTCTCTCTTTTATTCATCAACTTATGTCTTCTTATATAGAAGTCTGATTTTCCTTTACCACTCAATTTTCCCTCTTCGATTTTAGGGTTTCAAAATTGATTAGGTAGGATACAATGTATCTACCTCATATCTTGTTTTCTTCTTGAAACTTCGCTAGTTGTATCTTAAAAATGTTCTACATGGTGTTCTATGCCACCAACTCATCATTCTTATCTTCCTTTTAATTCACAGATTTCTAGATAACAACCTTGTCATCTTAGATTTGGTGAATCTTCAATTTCCTAAATAATGCAGCAACTCGGCATTATTGAGTTACTGGTGCTCGGCACCTCTGTGTTACTCGACACCTATACCAGCTCAACACTTGAATTTTCTCGGCACTTGAACTTACTTGGCACTTGAACTTGCTCGGCACTTGAACTTGCTCGGCACTTGAAATTACTCGGCACTTGAACTTACTTGGCACCACTCGGCATCTAAAGTTTACTCGGCATTAACTAGAACTTTCTCAGCTCTTACTAGCTTGCTCGGCTCCTTCTCTGTAATGAACTTAGTTTAAGCTTTACAAAAGACTTAGTTAAAACCTTAAATATTTGATATGTTTCAGTGTGCCCATTCTTTGTAGTGTGTCATCAAATACATTCTTTCATCAATGGCTTAGCTGATCCTTGTACTTCATTCCAACATCATAACTTCAACCTTTCTCTAGGTATTTTGGTTACATCTTATTAATTGCCTCCACCTTGACAATCAACTAATTGATAGTATTTGGATCACTAAAGCAGTTGTCATCCCTGCAAGTAGCAAGTTTGACATCAATGACAAAACAATGATTGAGGACATTCTTTACTAGTTCCATATTTTATTCCAGCAATCTCCCTCAGCTTTTCTTATAATTATTGCAATCATTTCCAACAACAAGTACTTCATTTATGTTTCTTGAATAGGGGTTGTATCAATGTAGAGTTTTTGTTTGTAAAGGCTTTCTACTTCGTAAGTCAATCATATGAGCTCAGAATGTCCTAATTTTAGAGGTGGATGTTCATCTTAGATATATCAGCCAACTAGTTGAGGCTCAATGCCATATCATGAGTATTCATGGAATTATTACGATTTTTTTATATAATTTTGGTATAGAAAATTTAGACTCAATTTTGAAGGCCTTAGAGGCCCTAGATGAGCTATAAAATGGGGTCAACTAGAGCTTGTGCAAGTCAAACCCTATAGATTAGAAAATGAGGATTTTATAATGGTGTTATAATAGTCAATCAAATCAATGGTTCAAAAGTTATGGCCTTTTAAAGTTGAGACGGTCAAAAAAATCCAAAAATAAATATCATTATTGTAATGGGCTAACTCTATATGTTATTTTTGGGTTGGTTGGCGTCAAGGGTTAGGGTTGGATGTCTAGAAACTTCCTAGGATGTGTATAAATAGCTATATAAGGAATGCTTGTACATTTTCTAAGACAACTCTAAGTTGATAGTTGACAACTCTGTCTTACAAATTATTGTAAGGAAGGCATCCATGGTTGGTTTACATATTGTATTTCATAATTATATAATTATACATTTTTGGTGATAATAAGAAGTCCATAATTTGCTCTCATAAATTGTTGTTATTTCTTTGTTTCTATTGTGTAGTTATAGTATTAAGGGGAATACCCTTCATCAAGTGGTATTAGAGAAGGAGTTCCTAAGTGTGTAGAAAGATCACCAACTATGAGGTAGTTTGCACTACGACCATGGTTTAGGCTACGTGTGTAGATAGATCACCAGTTGAGAGGCAGTTTGCACTAGGATTTCAACAAAAGTGTAAAAGTGTCTCCACAAAGAGAGCATGGTGGAAGAGTCAAAGGTGTTACACCAGAGGGTTTTAGAACCCTCTAGAGATAAATGAAATCATTGCAATAATAGATGCATAGAGGGATAAATCTTTTTGTAAGAGATGAAAGTGAGGATGAAAGAGAAGAAGATGAAAATGTTGAGCTGGAAGCTGAAGATGAAGTTTTGAACTAAGAAGAGGAAAAGATTTTTAGGACAATTTCCAAGATTAGAAAAAGACCTAAGTTTGATGTTCCCACATTTTTAAGAAATATTAACCTAGAGGAATTAATTTATCAGATCAATGAGTTAGAAGAATACTTTGAGCATGAATATATTGAAGATTTGGATTGCGTCAAATTTGTGAAGGCCAAACTGAAGGCTCACATAGAGATCCAGTGGAAGGAGATACGATTAGAGGGAAATAGAAGAGGGAAATATAAAATCATGAGATGAGATCAAATAATTGCTAAATCAAAGAAATAATTCATTCTAGTGAATTATGAGCTTGATATGTTGAAGAAATTGTAAGGGTTGAAGCAAGAGGGAAGATTTGTTTAGGAGTCTATCAAGGATTTCTATCATGTCCTCGTCCAAATTGGCCATATAAAAGATAACAAGGAGAAATTTTCCCATTACCTTAATGGTTTGGGGCTGACCATTCAGGAGGAGCTAAGTTTTGTTTGAATGACTAGTATTGAGGGGGTATATAGTTTGCCCAAAAAGTTGAAGAAAAATTGAATAAAACGTTTGATAACAAGAATAGTGGTAGAGGTCACGGTGGAAGATATGGTAGATAGTCTTATAGAGCCCAAAATGACAATCAAAGGAAGAAGGATGAGGCTAGCAGTACTAATCAAAACTAGAGGGGAAAAATCATTACCATGATCAAAATAATAGAGATAAGAAAGGAAGAGAAAGAGCCCAAGGATTTGGTAGAGGAGGTTTTTGTAGAACCTATTTTCACTATGGAGAAGAAGGGCATAGGGAATTTGAATGTAACCAGTGCCAAGGAAACATGGATAGGAGAATTGAAGGTCAAGTCAAAGTTGTGCATGCTGATGAAGATAACAAATCAACAAAAGGGTCCTACTAAGTGGTGAGAATGAACCTAATCAAATGAGGAGTTTGTTTTTCACACTATAAAAATGTGAAGATAAGTATTCTGATGTGACCATTGATGGTGGAAGTATTAAAAATATGGTGTTAGAAAAGATGGTCACAAAGTTAAAGATTAAGAGGAAGAAACATCCATGTTCATACCACATTGCCTTGGTGTAGGATGACCACAAGAACATGGTCAATAAGTAGTTCCTTTTAAAATTCATGATTTGAAGCTACCAAGATGAGGTATGTTGTGATATCATACCTATGGACATATGTTATATATTTCTTGGTAGGCCATAGCAGTTTCAAAGGCATGGTGTACATAATGGGTGTAAAAATAACTACAGTCTGACAAATGATGGAGTGAAACACAAGATTAAGTCATTGAAGGATACAAATGAAATGGTGTGAAGTACTTCTAAAGTATATTTTTTTGATAGAAAGAGACTCCTAGATGGTATAAGGCATGACCATCTGTATTTTGCTATAATTTCAAAAGATGGTAAAGAAGAAGTAGAAGAGGTATCCACAGTAGTTGCAAAACTATTGGAAGAGTTTTTAGATATTGTCTTAGATAATGTACTTGATGAACTACCCCCAGTAAGGAAGATCAATCATCTGATGAAAGTGATTCCAAGAGAAATTCTTCCAAGAAAGCTAGTGCACAAAATGACACTATCAAAAAGTGAGGAGTCAAATAGAAAAGTGCATGAGTTTTTGAAGGGGTCGTTTCAAGAGAATCTTAGTCCATGTGTTGTACCAACAGTATTGGGACCAAAGAAAAGTAAAGAATAGAGGATGTGTATAGATTCTCAATCTATCAAAAATATCACAATCAAGTACAAATTTCTATTGTATCAAATGGATGGTATTATGGATTATTTTAGTGGAGCTATTTATTTCACAAAGATGGATCTGAATAGTGGGCACCATCAGATTCACATCAGAGAAAGAGATAAGTGGAAGACTACTTGTCAGATAAGGGAAGGGTTTTAAAAGTGATTAGTCATGGCTTTTGATCTAACCAATGCACCAAGTAATTTCATGTGGCTAATGAATGAGGTATTGAAGGAGTTTCTAGGTAAATTTTTCATTGTTAGCTAAATGATATTTTGATATTTAGTAAGACATTGGAGGAGAATTTGATGCACATTCATAAGGTATTTGAGAAGTTGAGGGAAGAAAAATTGTTGATAAATTTAAAGTGTCATTTTGTGAAGGATTTAGTGTACTCGAGATTTGTAATTTTAGCAGAAGTTCTAAAAATGGACCATAAGAAAGTGAAGGCTATCCTTGAATGACCTACTTCAAGGAGTGCAATAGAGGTAAGATATTTTCATGGTCTAGCTAGGTTTTAGAGAAATTTTATTAGATATTTTAGTAGTATCTGTGGACCCTTGACTAGAACAATGAGAGGGGATAGGAAAGAATTTAAGTAGACTAAAGAAGTAGATAAGATTTTCAACTTGTTGAAATAAAATATTGTAGATCAGTTTGTTTCAGCACTTCTAGGTTTTAATAAGGAGTTTCAAGACAATTGTGATGCTATTAGTATTGCAATAGGGGTTGTTTTGAGTCAAGAAGGTAGAAATATTGCTTATTTCATTAAGAAGTTGAATGATGCCAAAAGAAAGTATCATGTTTATGATCATGAGTTTTATGCTATAGTTCAGGCATTGAAGAAGTGGGACACTATCTTTTTTCTAAGAAGTTTTTTTTGTATACTGGTCATCAAACTTTGGAATATATGAATGGTCAAGGAAAATTGAACTAAAGAAATTTGAAGTGGGTTGATTTTTTTCAAATTATACATTTTCTTAAAACACAGGAGTGGGAAATTTAATAGAGTTGTAGATTATCTTAATAGAACACATCTTTTGTTGATACAGATGAAGATTGAGGTGGTTGGGTTCAAGGAACTCAATAATTTGTATCTAGAGGATCATGATTGTGGTGGAGCTTGGAAAGCTTGTACATAACTTGTTACACTTGACAAGATGAAGTGGTTAGATTTCATAATCCAAGATGGTATGTTGTTCAAAGGAAGTTAGTTGTACATTTCAAGAAGTTCTATGAGGGAGAATCTCATCAAGGAGAAGCATGGAGGATTGGCTAAACACTTCAATAGAGATAAAACTATTGCTTTGGTTTCTAAGAATTATTACTAGCCAAAGTTGCAGGAAGATGTGAAGAAGTTTGTACAAAGCTGCACAGTGTGTCAAATGGAAAAATGAATGAAACAAAATATGATTTTGTATCAAACATTACCTATACCAGAGAAGTCATGGGAAGATGTATGTGTGGATTTCATTCTTGGTTTACCAAGAACCCAATGAGGACATGATTCAATATTCATGGTGTTGATAGGTTTTCAAAGATGACACATTTCATTCCTTGCAGAAGACTAGTGATATTGTTCATGTAGCAAAATTGTTTTTCATAGAAGTGGTGAGACTACATGGTCTTCCAAAGAGTATCATTTCAAACTAAAATACCAAGTTTGGTAGATTTTTGGCATACATTATGGAAGAAATTGAAGACAAATTTGAAGTTTAGTTTATCACATTATCGGCAAATTAATGGACCAATAGAACTTGTGAATTGGAGTTTGGGGAATTTACTAAGATGTTTGGTTGGAGGTAAACCAAAAGGTAGGGATCTAATTTTACCACAAGAAAAATTTACATAAAATAATTTTGTTAATAGGAGTACTGGTAAATCATCATTCCATATTGTAGATGGGAGAAGTCCTTGAAATGCTCTTAAATTGAGGCAATTAGATAAAGGAGAGATAAGTAGTGTTGAAGCAGATGATTTTTATGAACATTTGAAGAACATCCATGAGGAGGTGAGAAAGCACATTATAAGGATGAATACACAATATAAGGATAAGTGTATGTGAAAAGGAGGTATAAGGAATTTTATATTGGAGATTGAGTCATGGTTCATTTGAGGAAGGTGAGATTTCTAGTGGGCACATATAATAAATTGAAAATGAACAAGTTTGGACCATGTAAGATACCAAAAAGACATAATTATGGAAATGCCTATGAAGTAGAGTTTCTTGTTGATTTAAATATTTTAGTAGTATTTAAAATTTTAGATCTAATAGAGTATCATGAAAGAGGTGATGGAGATGAAGTGTCAGAAGTACAGTGGAGTATTCCAATAGCTAGTTCATCCATAAAAGAGATTGAGGAGATAATGGACAATGGTAGTAGTAAAATTACAAGGAACAAAAATTATGAAAAGTACTTGGTCAATTGGAAAGGGATGTAATAGAAGATTCATCATAGCTAGAAAGGGAGGAGGCTAACCATCTTGGTTTTCCTATGAACACCTGAGACATGATAGGGTCACTTCTCAAATTACTTTGTGTGTTTGATGCAAGAGCATCCTGAGTGTAAGAGAAATATTACATCACCTAAAAATATTTAATTTATGCTTCTTGAATAAAGGTTGTCTCAATACTACATTTTTAATTGAATTATTATGACTACTTGTTGCCTAAGTGACAATACCACAAATTGATTCCCATCGGATAGGCGTCAGACTTTTGCTGTTGCAAATTATGATGATAAGGGCGTGCATCACAATTGGGATGGATAAAGGTGTCATAACTTGGAACATGGAAGGAAAATGTTTCATCATCTTTCCCTCCCACTTGTGATAGTAAACCATCTCAATTGCAACAGTATAAGCTTCCAGTCTACCATTGGACCAATGACTAGCTATTGGTTTTGTATGTCACAATTGTGATAGTTATTTGTTGGCATATTCCATCACAATTGTAATAGGAATTTAAAAATAATGTTGTTGATGTGACTGCTATCTGTTAGAACAAGCCATCATAATTGCACTGGCTTATTGATTTTTTTTTATAAAAATATTGTGGCTAATGAATCCCAACTGCATGAGTTAAGATCCCTTTTTAAATGTGGCTAGGAAAGGCTAGGGAAATTAAAGCTAATAGGCCTGTACTATTTCAGTTCCATTATTTTATTAAATCATCTCATTAGACCTAAACCATGGTTGTTTATGGGTAAACTCTCTTTTTTGTCCATGAGACAAATTTCAATGATTTCTTAGTTATATAATCTTCTTGACATAACCCAACATGATCAACATCTATATCTAAAATGTTGATGCAAAAATATGGCACAATTAAATCCAGAATATGCACCTCTTTGATACAATATTAATTTTATTATCGTTAGTTAGTTTTCATGAAACATTAGGTTAATACTAAGTTTCACATGGTTTCAAGAATAGTTTAATATTCTCTACTAATTAGGGCCAAACACGTGAAGGTGGAAGCTCATTCCCCCCCACCCCCCTAGCATCTAAATTCCCCATTAGCATCTAAAATCTTTAAGAAAGCATCAATCTTTAAAGTACAAAAATGTTCCAAACCTATAAAAGTGACATCATTTTCCCATCTTCTTATGCATGTCATTTTTCCATTGCATCCAAAATAAGATTTTGCCACCCTGAATTGAGAATGCATGTACAACTACATTCTATATGCATGGACAATAGAATGAGCTGAAAAAACCCATTTTGTTTACATTTATTTATTTAATAGGTCTATGTAAACCTCTAACAAAAATGTAAACTTGTTGGGTTTTTTCAGGTCCACCTAATTTCGTATGCATATGAATTGAGATTGCATATTGAACTATGGTGTCCTTCTACTATGCCTAAAACCAATAGATTCACACAGTTAGTTTTCATGCAATCATAGGTTAATGTTGAGCTTCACTTGGTTTCGAGAATATTTTATTATTCTCTACTAATCATGGCAAACCATGTGAAGGTGGACGCTCATTTGGCCACCCCCCCCCCCCTTTCAATATCTTAATTCCCCATTAACATCTAAAATATTAAGAAAGGATCAATGTTTAAAGTACAAAAAAGGTTTCAGACCTACAAAAGTGACATCATTTTCCCATATTCTAATGCATGTCATTTTTTTGTCACATCGAAAATAAGAATCTAGCACTTTGAATCAAGAATGCACATACAATTGTGTTCTATATGCATGGACAATAGGCACAGTTGAAAAAATGCAGCACGATTACATTTATTTAATAGGTATATTATGTTTTTAAAATTATAGACAATCATGAACATTAGAACTATAGTTGTTATGACCAAGAGCA
Organism: Cupressus sempervirens; assembly: GCA_028749045.1. NCBI lineage: Eukaryota > Viridiplantae > Streptophyta > Pinopsida > Cupressales > Cupressaceae > Cupressus > Cupressus sempervirens. The sequence goes on along the minus strand of CM053792.1, from coordinate 84,175,298 downwards.
TGTTCATGATGGTCTATAACTTAAAATATCTAATTAAAGACCTCTAAGAAAAAAATGCAAACCTATCGTATTTTTTAGTTGCACTTGATTTCGTATACATATGAATTGAGATTGTATATTGAATTATGGACTCCTTTTGCATTTCTTGAAACTAAGAGATTCAAAGAGTTAGTTGTCATGTAATCATATAAGGTTAATGTGGAGCTTCACTAGTTTTGAGAATAGTTTAATATTCTCTACTAAGCAACACCAACCACATGAAGGTGGAAGCTCATTTGCCCCCAACTCACCCCCGCCCCCCCGCCCCCCCCCCCCCCCCCCAAAACATCTAAATTCCCTATTAAAATCCAAAATATTTAAGCAAGGATCAATCTTTAAAGTACCTAGAATGTCCTCATCGCCTCTTGTTACTCTTAGGGAAAGTCCATCTTAATTGCTCACAAGCAATTTGTCACAATTCTTTATGGATTCTTGTACATCTAACACAATTACATCCAAGAATGTCCTCATCACCTCTTGCATAAAATGAATTCAATATTACAAAATTCCCCTAAGAAATAATAGTTTAGGTGAAATGAAGACATGAAAAATGAGACAAAAAAAGATGAATATACTTACCAATAGGCATTGCCATTGCATTTGTGGCCATGCTAAGTGTTGAGTGAGTTTTATTATTATTTTGTTGTGCCAAGATCTCTTTGTTTATATACATACATACATACATACATAGACATACACATATATATGTGTATGTATGTATGTATATATACATATACATATGTATATATGTATATACATACATACATATATAGAGATCACAAGGGCATGATAATAAAATGCATTGATCACAAGGGCACATACATACATACATATATGCATACACACATATATGTATGTATATATACAAAGAAATATTTTTTTAAGGTGCTAAGTGAATTACCTCAAGATCCTCCAAAAAAATAATGCAAGCCAGGAAAAATGGGCAAAGTTACAAGAAATTTTACAAAAATATATCATAGCAAATATTTTTAGAAAGAAACAAGCCATAACCTAATTAAATGGGTCTAGTTTTTTATTAGATGGGTTGATTAAAATTCATGTAGAATTGTCATCAGATTAGATACAATAAAATGAATGAGATGCAGAGATCACAAGGGCATGACAATGAGATACAGAGATCACAAGGGCATGACAACGAAATGTAGTGATCACAAGGGCACATACATATATACATACATACATACATGTATATATACAAAGATATATTTTTTAAGGTGCTAAGTGACTACCTCAAGATCCTCCACAAACTAATGTAGACTAGGAAAAATAGGTAGAGTTTGTAAGAAATTTTATAAAATTATATCATAGCATGTATTTTTAGAAAGAAATAAGCCATAAGCCAGTTAAATGGGTCTAGTTGTTGATTAGCTAATTTGATTACAAATTCCTATAGAACTATCATCAAATTAGGTACAATAAAATGAATGAGATGTAGAGATCAAAAGGGTACAAAAAATGAAATCCTAGATCTTCACTAATACATACATACATACATACATATACATACATACATACATATATACATACAATCCTATATACATATATACATGTATGTATGTATGTATGTATATAGAGATCTTTTTTAAGTTGCTTAATACATCTTAGAAAAACAAAAAAATTGATCCAATTGCATACATATTCCAAAATCCAAATAATAATAAAATAAAACTCACTCAACCCGTGCTAAGTGACTTACCTCAAAACCTTGCACACAAATAATGCAGAGCCAATGGGTAATATGTATATATATATAATGTATGTATGTAGTGGAAATACAATGCCCATTAACAATGAAATTAACTCTATGCATCTCTCTCTCTCTCTCTCTCTCTCTCTCTCTCTCTCTCTCTCTCTCTCTCTCTATATATATATATATATATATATATATATATATATATATATATATATATATATATATATATATATATATATATATATATATATATATATATATAGACCAGGAAAAATGCATAGAGTTAATGTTATTGTTAATGGGCATTATATTTCCCCTACATACATACATTATATATATACATATTACCCATTGACTCTGCATTATTTGTGTTCAAGGTTTTGAGGTAAGTCACTTAGCATGGGTTGAGTGAGTTTTGTTGTTTTATTATTTGGATTTTGGAATATGTATGCAACTGGATCTATTTTTCTGTTTTTCTAAGATCTATTAAGCACGTTAAAAAATATATCTATATATATATACATACATACATGTATAAATGTATGTAGGTATGTATGTATTTATCTATAAATGTATTGCAAATGAATTTGTAATCGACCCAACTAATCAACAAGTAGACCCATTTAACTAGGTTATGGCTTGTATATATATGTAAATACATACATAGATACATACATATACATAAATAATAGAAATATATGTATTGCATCTGCATTTGCTTAGCCATTTCTTATAAGAGTATTTAAAGTTTGGGAACCACTTCAACATTCTTTGCATGGTTTAGAGGTAATGTCATTGTGGCAGAGGCTTCTGCAAGGGAATGAGCCTCGTGATTATGATATTTTAACATAACAAGAACTTGATTCTTTGACTCCTTGTTGATCTCAGATTGGTTTTGACAAGTGAGTGCCAACACACTTAAGTTATTTACTTAGCTCATACCAAACTAATAGTACATATCGAGCACAACATGTATATGTAGACCATGTCGAGTCATAGTGAGTGCCAAGCCACTCATATACCAAGTCACTCAAGTTTTGAAAAGATAGACTATGTTGAGTGACATAGGAGCCAAGTAAATAGTAGATGTTGAGCAATACAGGTGTTGAGTCTAAGAAGAAAAAGTAGTGTATGTCGAGCATCAAAGACTTCATATGCTGAGTGATGCAATTTTGACATATTTGTTTGTAAAGGAACAAACAATTATGTAAACCATTTTTTAGTAGACTTCAGATTGATTTTTTATATTTTGGAGATAAGGATGAATCTCAAGTTGGATTCCCTATGCAATTACATGTAGCCAGTCAAAAAATGGGAAGGATTAAGTGACAATATAGATGAATCTTAGCCATAGATTCATACCTAACCCTAAGTCACATAGTCTTCTTAAGGAGGATGAAACCAGAATCTCTCTATGAGAATCAAAGGAGGTGAAGAGAGAAGTTTGCATGTGCAAACAAAGCATTCATGGTGGCTTAGAAGTTATGAAATGAAAGTAAATTACAAAATTAGTTAGAGAAGAATAAAGGATAGAGAAAAGGATACATCAAAGAGACATCTGATCAACAAGGATCAAGAAGACATTGTTTATAAATGATCTATTATCAAGAAATCAAGTGCTAACCACATGATCAAAGTTGAGACATTCTAACAGGTGATTTAAGTCAAAATCTCTTAATAGAGTAGTCTCAATAGGATATATGAAATCCTTTAATAGGGTACTTACTTAATTGTGAGTTAAAGTCCTTTAGCAAGGCACACTTCTAATAGGGTGTTGAAATCCTCTAACAAGGTGAGACCTAATAGTCTTTGTAAGCCTTTAATAAGGTAGACCTTTCATAGGGTAGATCATGTTTCATGGTCAAAACATTGTAACCTTCATTGGATACACTTTATTACTACAGTAGTGAAGATTTGTGGGTGTCATTCCCACCCCAATTTTACCTTCTCATTGGAGGGTTTCTAGGTAATCATAGCTGTTGTCATATGTGTATGATTTCTTATTTGTTTACAAGATTTAGATGTATATGCTTTACATGTTATTTCAATTTATTCATTGAATGTATGAGATGGATGTGTGGTGAAAGTTTTATTGGTCCAAGTTTAAACTACTAATTCACCCCCCCTAGAAGTTTATCTTTCCTATTGTAATTCCAATAGTTGGTATCAGAGCCTTGTTCTCTAAAAGAGAAGCTTTTCATCTTGGAGGAAAGATCTTGATTTGGAAGTCTACAAGTTGGGAAAGACCATTGATAATTAGGGAATTGAAATACAACTCATTCTACATCAACTAGATGAAGCAAGAGAAGAACTAAATAAATCTTTGAAGAGAAGGAAGGAAATTGCTATTGCAGAGAATGATACACAATATAAAGAGAAAGACACTACTAAGCTATTTGCAGATGAAGACTCAAATGAATTTGATGTAGCAGTTGTAGATCTAATGCAAAAGAATAGAGTCCAAGATGAGGAAATAAAAAATTTCAAGTAAGAGTATGAATCACAAGCTATACTACTATGTGAGGTGATTGAAAAAAGTAAGAAAGCCATGATTGAAGAAGAAAAAAGAATTTTGGCTAACAGATTGGAAGAGAAATCATCAAAACTAGCCAAGATTTCCAACATGCAATTAGATACTCTAAGTGAAATGATGAATGCCAACTATGAATTGAATGTCAAGGAAATTGAAGTAACTACATTGAAGTTTTAGAATGAACAATTGTAGAGTGACCTAAAGACAGAAAAGGAATTTTCTAAAAGTTTCAACAAGCCTAATGAAACCATCAAATACTTTGAGAAACTATTGAGATCCCCTAGATTCAATAATGATACATCTGGACTAGGATACACAAGTACTAAAGTAGGAGAATCATCCAAAAGTGTAGAAGAAAGGAACAACAAAGGTAAGAACTCCAAGCCTACTTGTCATAATTGTGGTAAGAAAGGACATACTACCAATGTGTTTAGGAGCAAGACTATAAATCAAAATGTCAAGCCTAAGAACATGGTTCATTGCCATAAGTCCAATAAGAAAGGTCATCAAGCACATGAATGAAAAACCAAAACCATGAAAACACAAATATTTGAAGGATATTGCTACAACTATTAGAAGTATGGCCATAGAGCTTTTGAATGTAGATCCAAGCCCATGTATTCATCAAATAGGCAAGCAAAGGTAAGGAACAATGACAACTCTTACATCTTGGATTATAATATAAAATATAGTTGTCATTATTGTCAAGAATATGGACATATTCCTAAGAATTGTATTAGGACACACTTCAGTGGGAACTATCAAATGTGGTTGAGCCAAACCACATGTTTTAGCTATTTTAAGACTGGTCACATCGGCAAGTATTGTCCAACTAGGAAAAAGGTACCAAGCTATGAATTTGATAAAGGAAAAGGCAAGACATATGTTGAACACATAAAAAATGAGATGAATAAGACATACAAATAGAAAGATGATTGCATCACATCAAATGGAGAAGGGATCACTTCACCCGATGGGTCAGGTGATCACACCTCATCAAACTAGGAAATCAAGAGGTATAGGGGGCTGATATTTAAAATTTAGATCATACATTAGTTCCAAAGGATTCTAGCACTAAAAGGATTACATTAGCATGAATAAAGATGCAAGATGTTATTAATTCAAGATATTTCTTTAAGTTTTTCATGTTGCCGAGCATGAAATATTTCCTATGTGTGCCAAGTGAAATGCTAGAAGATGTTGAGTGATTGAAATGTCAATGGATGCCAAGTGAGCCTAAAATTAGTTAATGTTGAGCTTACAATTGTGTAAGCATTCAACATTTATTGCAAGGTTTTTAAGGGGTATTTGATTGATTTTAGCTCATTTATCATCATTTCAAATTTGAGAAAGAGCAAGCAGAGAAGAAGGTGATCTAGAAATCCATTCGAAGTAGTTGTAGAAGATTTGAATAGAGATTCTTCATCATTTTAGATCACATAAGGTATTTATTAAGAGCTGAGCTACATAGTTTAAATTTTGTAAACCCTAGTTTTATATTATGGCATCTAGTTCAAAGAATGTAGAACGGAAGGAAGCTTTGCATGTTTAGTTAGTAAGTAATATGGTAAAGCAACCCATTTTCAAAGCTATCCCTAATATTTCAGATAAGAAAGACCCTTTTGGTGCATTGTTAATGATTCCACTAAATGTGATAATGGTACAAGATGTAAGAAAATGCTATAACTGTAAGATAGGAAGCATTGGTGATAGGGAGATTAGAGAAGCATACAAAAAACTCTATGATTATGGTATTTTGAAGTAAGAATTTAAAATTGTTGAGAGAAAGGGATTAACATGAGCCCTAGATTTTTCAAATGTATTCAAGACAGAGTGGATAAGGATAGTGCTTAGCTGAATTCATAATGGTTCATGATGGCTAGAAAATGGACCTATCAAAATTACTAAGAGAATAATCCATAGGGTTATTGGTTACCCAACCCTAGATCAGCCTAAGACATTGAGAAGTGATTCAAAGGAAGTAATTGAGAAAAATACTAGAGCTATCTAGAACAAGAGGGGCATGACAATTGATACAATTACTAATCCAATAGATTGAATAGTGTGCCCTATATAGTTGTGGATGTGGGATAAAAAATTATGAAGAAAGATCACACATATGATCTAGCAAAGATGCAATTGCAACAATTGATGGAGAACCTTGGAGCAATCAGAAAAATAAAGAGTGAAAAATGTAAAAAAATTTCCATATTGATTTGTATATTCTTTTATGTGTAAAACACATTTCCTTCATTTGGTATGGTAGGATGGAAAAACAACAGATCAATAGCACTATAGATTGGTGAGTACAATGAGCAATTAGGAGATAATTTTAAAACTTTGATGACAAGTTATTTTTAAAACTTCAAGAAGTCAATGAAGGAAAGATTAAGAATACCAGTATCCTTAGTTGAGAAGCACTATGACGATGTATGTTTTCTTGTGGATGTTGATTATACATTTATACAAGCTACTACACCAAGGGTGAGAAGGTTGAGACCCTTAGGGTATGAAATAAATGTGGATGAAGCTTGTACAACTATAATAGCATTTCTTGCAAAAGAGGTAGATAAAACTACAAAGGTATTTGAAAACTATGAGATGGTAAAATCAAAAATTACCATGGAATTGAAGACTACCTTTGCCTTGAAGAAAAAGGAGAAAATAGTGAAGAAACTGAAAGCCAAGTTTGGAGAGGGTGCTGAAGAAAAAGAAGAAGAAGATGATGAAGATGAAGAAGAAGATGAAGAGGAAGAAGAAACCCAAGCCCAAGCACCACTTGCATTAACTCAAGGTATGTGAGAAGACCAAGAAGAGGAGGAGACTAAAGGTGTCGAGGGAGAAGAAGCCAAGGAACAAAGAAGAGGAAGGCTAAGACTTAACCAATGATTAAAGCTAAGAAGATAGTTAAGCCGAGTCAACCCAAGCCTACTACACCTACCACAAGAGCTAGCACACATGAAAATACACAAAAGGTTGAGGAAAAGACAAAAAAAATAGAATAAGGAGGTCAAGAACATAAGAGACCAAGAAGGAAGTATGTGGCACAAGTGGATTTTGATGAAGAGAAAATAGAATCAGATAACAACAACCAATTTAAGGTTGTGAGTCATAATCTTCTTTAAGATCTTGACAATTTATGTGAAAATGTTAGAAATAGTGTAGACCTATTAGGATTTGATCATGTTGATTTTCATAATTTGGGTAAAGTAGACAAAAATCAAGTAGAGGAGGCCATATATGCCATGATGGTAAAACTCAAGACAACCCCACTAGAACTTCCCAATTCAATGTCAAAAATTCTATATGACAAAGTTGAGCAGAAATGGCACTATTTCCTAGACTTGGAGAAACAAATTAGAGAAACATCTCTAGCCCAAGTAATGCCTAAACTAACACTGAGACAAATTGCTAAGTCTATAAAGAAATATGCAATTAGGTTTGTACCTAAATACAGAGCCTTCAACATTTTGCAGAACAACATTGAGAATGTTGTCAAGAAGACCACTCAGATGTGGAAATTTACTTATGGGTTGACAACAATGAAGGAAGGAGAAGAAGAACCCATTGAAGTAAAGGATGATGAAGAAGATGATGATAAAGATGACACTGTTGGAGGAAGAATAGAAAAGCAAGAAGATGACAAGGAAATAGCTGAGCTAGAGTAGCCATAAGAATAGAGTGACACAATTGCCGAGTGTTAGTCCTCCACATATCACAAGTAAGACTACTGAAATAGTAAGCATCAATGATTTTTTTGATCTATCATCTTAGAAGATCAATCCCCTTACTAAAGATGATTTGAAGAAGATCTTAGATCAATCTAACTACAGGCCAAACTTTGTAATAATCTAGTTTTAGTCAGTGTGGATGAGTTACAAAAGTTAGTGACTGATGCTGCAAGGGAAAAGGTGAACCCACAAGAACCACCTTCTATCATCCCTCCAGTCACTAATGTACAACCTTTGGTCCAAATGACAAAAGATACATCTAACAAGGTTGATACAATTGCTAAGATTGGTACTATAGAGAAGAGCACAGTGGAAGCGTAAGTTGCTACTGTAGAAATAGGTTAGATAGACTTATTGGAGGGGGGATTTGGGACTAGCTACATTTTTTTCTAATCAATCCAGAACTAGCAGTTGACCAAGTGGTTGGATGGAGGGAAAATTAATTGGGGAAGGAGTAGTGTAACCAGAAAAGTTCCTAAAATTCTATGGGCCACATTTTAGTAAGCACCTACAACAAAAAGTCAAGGTGTAAGTGAAATCATTGTGGCAAAATAGGGTAAGTCTGAAGATAGTGAGATGACACCACAACTCAAGGAGTAAACTAACATCGAAGTCCTAGGAAGCTTACTAGTATCTGGCACTCCAGCAAGTCATACTCTTTAGAAGCTAGGCACATATGCTACTCCATTTTAGATCTTAGTGTCGAGCCTAAGTTCATTGAAGGTAGAAGAAGTGGTTCAATATGGAGATGTGAGTCTTGATGAAGAGATCATTTTTCCCAAGTTTGATTATGATACTTTGACTACAGAACAAATGGGCATATTATAGTAGGCCCTAGCAAGGAAAAAACATCAAGAAATGCTTAGAAGGCAGCATAGGAAAAAGCAAGCCCTACAAGATATTAAAGACATCTTTTTAGATGCACTTATTTTGCCAACTCTAGATGGGACCAAGGCACTAATGGAACAATTAATAGATATAGTGGAGAAGGTCAATAATGAAGATCTAGATACAAATGCCAAATTACTTGAATGGTCAGAAAAGAAGTTTCAAAGAAAAGTTAATGAGAAAATATCAAGTGATATAGCACTAACACAAGTTGCATTGAAAACTAAGGTTAAGGATGTAAAGAAGGTATTTGAGAACATATTCTCATTACATAAACTAAATTATGCAATCCATCACTCTTCACCCAAGAGACCAAAGTCACATTCTAAGTCTAGAAAGCCAAATTTCTACATCAAGTGAAAAACTACCAATGAATCTAGCTCAAAGTGAGAAGCATTTTAGGACATTGCTTCAAACATAGAGTCAATTAGCTATATTGATAGTAGATGAGGCCAACATAAGGGCCAAACTGACTAGCATCCAAGCAACCCTCACCCCCCATATGGAAATTTTGCACAAGGAGCTAGGCTATGCCAAACCCTTAATGAAGAAAGACCCAAATCTTTCTACCTTAGATGGTATAGTCCATCTTGATACCAAGCTAGCAATCCAAATCAGTCATTGGATGTAGTATGTGAGAACTGGGATGCAACTCTTAAGATGATATTAGATGTCCATAAATCTTTTCTAGAACAACACATAATAATTTTATAGCCCATTTGACATAAGTGTCAAAAAGGGGAGAATAAAAAACAAGAGGAGAATAAGAATAGGGAGAGAATAAGAAAAAGGGGAGACATATTTTTTGGAGGAGAAATGAAACAAAGAAAAGAGGGAGATATTACTTTTGGGAGTAATAAAGAATACAAATTTTGGGGAGATACAAGGAGAGTTAGAAAGAACAAGGAAGTATTAGATGAATGAGTATCAACAAAAAATGCATGAAGTCAAAGTGTATTAGTAGAGACACATTTACTCAATAGGAGCACAAAATTTTGGATAAAGAATAGACATATCAACTCAGGGGGAGTTATTAAATTTTTAGGTATCTTAGTGATTAAAAAATTTTGAAATTTTGAATTTTTGTATATAATTTGAAGTTAAGATATGTTATGCTTGTGAGATCAAGAATGATAATGTATAGTCAAGTGTTTTTGACACTCTGAATTTGTCAGACTTGGGTATCTCAAAGTGTTTGGGAAATGGTATCATGGTAATGGCTCTGAAAAATGGGTAAGGACACACATTTTCAAACTTGAAGGTTTTTGGATCATTTCCCTCTTGGATGTTCTTCAAAGCTATCTTCATGGCTTCCAATTTTAAATTAATGGGTGATGGCCGGGGTGCACCCAATGGAAGAGTGCCTTGAGGTAGGTATGTGCTAGATGGGGCAATGGAACATGGATGGCTTTGAGGTATGGGCTGGTAGGGATTGTACATGGCTTGGGCAACTGAATGGTGGATGATGTGTTGCTGAGGTGGAGGAGGCACATATTGTTGCATGTGTTATGAGGCTTGCTGCTGATATGGGATTTGGGATAGGGATAGAGGGACGTAGGCTGGCTGTGGGATAAATGGATTGCTTTGTGGAAGTAAGGTATAAGATGGTTGTGAAGCTTGGAGAAAGGATCAGGGAGCTTGTGGAACTTGACTTGGGATTTTAGAATTTTGACCAATATATGTGGGTTGTGCCCCCATTTGGGAGGGTATCATGGCAAAGGAGGCCAAGTAATTGGTGGTTGGTGGTGGTGGATTTCCTCCTAGAAGTGGCATAGAAAAATAGTTAGTAATAGGAGGTAATGGATTAGTTGGTGGTGGAGGTGGTGGGAATTGAAAGCTTGGGAATGGAACTAATGGGGTTTGATAGCATGGTGGTTGGATTTGAAAGCTTGGTAGAGTGGTGGCAGGAGCTTGGGTCACTTGAGAGGTTGGCAGAACATTGGTAGTAGCTTGTGGGGTTTGATAGCTTTGTGGAGTGAGGGCAGTAGCTTGTGGATTTGTGGCTGATGGAATTGAGCTCCAAGGACCTAGTGGAAATGATGGAATTGTGCTCTAAGCTAAGGTAAACAAGCTGGGGGTGATGAAAGGTTGATTTCTTGGCCCCATGGGTGGCATCCCAATTGTATATTGTTGAGGTTGGCCAAAGATGCTAGCACTAATTTGGGAGATGGGTGGATTTGGAATGCTGGGTTGGAGAGCAGCAGCAGCAATAGCGAAGGTAGTGAATGATGAGATTTTTTGGGCAAAGCGGGTCTAGGATGGAGTGGTATGGACAATTGGTGGAGTGGTGGTGGCTAGATTGGCTTGCGGAAGGGAGATTTAAACTTGAGTGGAGACTGGTATGTTTGGGTCTATTGGATCATAAGGATTGGCTTGAGGCTCTTCTTTTGGCACATATTGAGGATAATCTAAATCATAAGAGCCTATTGGGAGTGGTAGTTGTCCAAACAATAGGTGAGATAGATCTGATAAGGGAGGAGGTCTTCTAAATTCGAAGGCTCCTATATTGTCCCTTCAAAAGTTAGCCATGATTGTTTCCTTGTTCTTGTCTATAATGGCGTTCACCAATACTGTATTTCTTGGTTGGTTCATGAAAGCTTCAATGTCAGTAGGTGATGGTATAGTGTTCTCTAGGCTAAAGGATGGTTGAGTGCTCAAGGGGAGTGATGCTATTTGATCCAAATGATAGGGTTCCATTGTTTCTTTCTTCTTCTTGGCTAAGCGAGTGACGGGTGGCATGAAAATGTTCCTAGGGATGAGATGCAACAATGTTGATGGATGCCAAGGGGGAAGGCTTTTTTATGCAAATGATTTCCTGGGTTGAGGCAAAGCTATATGAAAAACCTAAGGAGGATTGGGTTGGGGATTCTAACTTCAAAGGTATGTCACCAAATCATGAAAGGTCTATATTCCTATGTGCAAGCTTGGTCGTGATTGTGTCAACTTAAGGATAGACTGGTGATCCTTTAAGAAAAACACGAGATTGACCACTTGTAGATCCCAACCTTTAGCTCAACATGATGAGGGATAACAAGTGACAAAGCTAGATTACCCTAGACAAAGCTCTGTCAAAGGGATAACCTTGGTGAGATTGGTGGATTTGCAAGATGGTAGGAATGGCAGACTTTGGCAAGGTGACAAAAAATTTGAAGGCTTGGATGTGAAGTTTAGGCCTTTGGGATGCTAGCTAGGTTTGAGGGGATTGGTTTGGTTCTCAGGCAAAGATCTAAATGAGATGGGTGAGCTAAAATTCTTAAGGGGATGACTAAGGGTGGTTGGCTTACCTACAAGGATGACTCTAAAGTGGAGCTTATGCAAGATGTGGAGGAACAAGGGGGCCTAATCATAGAAATCATGCTTAGCTGGTAAGGCATAAGCAGGGTTAACTCCTGGATGCTTGCTAAATTTGATAGTGCGATCTAACTGTATATGAGCAATGTGAGTATGCTAATAGAAACCAAATTTAAATAAAGCTTCTACAAACTAAACAAAATTCATAAACTTCAAGATAGACTAAGATGAGCTCTCAATTGAGAATATGAGCCATTAATGGACTCTCTTAATGAGAAGCTCTCTTGTTGAGTAGATTTGTCTAAATAAATAGGATGTATGCTCAAGCTTTATGCTTCAAAAAGGGCTTCAAATGGAGTTGGAAATTGGGTGTGAGTGTATGCTTTTGATGTAAAATGGCTTCTTAAAATGGCATTATGACTTTACTTCATGGATTGTGTTGTTTTGCAAAGGGGAAGGATCCAATTTATAGGCAAGAGGCTTGAAGGATTGAGTCTTAAGATGTAAGGATGGGGAAAAGCTCATGGAGGGCTTAGATTGCATGAGAGGAGAGCACATGGATTGTGCTTCTTTACAGCCAATCGGGGAGTGACACATGTCACAGGGTGAGAGGATGGAGGAAAGGGGAAGGATGAGTCAACAAAGGAAGCTCAAGGGATAAAATCTTCATAAAGACCCTCATAATGGCTTGTAAGAGCAATGAAAGGGCTTTGGAAGAGTCAATTATGGCCTAGTGGGCTTCATAAAGTTTTATGGTTGGGATGTTTTGAGGGAGATGAGAGGAATTTTGACTTGGGCTTGATTAGGAAGGTTTTGAGCTTGCTTAGGCTTGTGCAAATGATTAGAGGATGGATTAGGATGGTTTAGGATTAGCTTAGGGATAGGAAAGTGGATGGCATTTAATGAGGGTGGGTGAAGAAGGAGATATTTGTTAACTTTGGCTTGGGTTAGTAAGTTTTAACCCATGTTTAGGGAATGTGACAAGGTTAGGGGGGGATTAGGATTAGGTTTAAAGACATCTTTTAGAAGAGTCTAGACTTTGGATGAGGATAAAGACTTTCTATAATAGTCTAGAACTTCCTAGGATGAGGATGAAGAATTTCTAGAAGAGTCTAGAACTTCTTAGGATGAGGATAAATTAGATTTTTAGGAAATAAATAAAGTTTTATTTATTTCAAGGGTTTGGGTTGAGGAGATATTTATTAAAACTTTTTTAATAAACATGAGGATTAATATTTAATCTTAATTAAATATTTTGAGTTGGGATTAGGGGTAGGAAATGATGGGATTATCCTTTAATCAAAATTAAAGAAGGATTAGAAGATTTTGGAAGAGGTTAGTGGTCTTAAGGAAATTGGCCAAGTTTTGGGCAAGAAATAAATTTTTTATTTATTTTGGATTTTTTGGTCAATTTATTAATTAAATAATTAATAAATAAGAAAATAATGTTTAAATAAGATTTAAACATTTTTGGGAGGGATTCTTTAATTAAATATTTTTAATTAAGATAAAGGGATTTAATGGAAAAAAAATTAATTAATTAATTATGATGTCATCAGGGACTTTTTTCAGAAAATAAAAATATTTTATTTTCTAAAGGATTTTTAGGTGTCTACATTTAGCCCCTCTTTGATGTGATGCCGCAAGTAGCATGCCATCAAAGATAAAAAAATAAGATGCCCAAGGCTAGAGCAGAAGAGGAGAGAATGGACTGCGAGATGCCCCCTCAAGAAGGTGGCGGGGAGAGAAAGCGAGGCCCGACAACTTCTTGAAATGTACAAGAATCTTGGCGGGTGGGAAGATGAAGAGTGGCTTAAGAGAAGAGGTTTAGTTGGCTCAAACTTTCACTATGGGAGAATGATAAAGGAGAATCAGAGGCACAAGAGGAAGCAAGATTAAGATCTCAGGGATTGCAAAGGATGAAGGAGCGGAGCGCTATAAAAAGGAATCTAGGATAGGGAGATGGATGATGGGATGATAAAGCTGATGCAACAGGATTTCAAAGAGTCAGATTGGTGGAAGATGGGTTTCGGAGACCCCTAGGACTAGGATTGTGGAGCTCGAAAGATGAGGCTTGGTGGATTGATTGGATTGGTGGATCCCTAAGACTAGGATTGTGGATCCCTAAAGCTAAAAGTGTAGATTGATTCAAAGAGATACTGATGCATAAGCTGGGGTAGGAGAGATAGATGTTGGATATGGATGGGGGATAATGGAAATGAAGGGAAACCATTGAAGCTTTTTTGAGTAGGGGGAGACTTCAAAGAGAAGTATCACCATGTAGTTGAGCACTAGATTTGCTATAGGACTATTGGTTAATTGCCAAGGTTACCAAGAACATCAAGGCCATGTCACCAACCATCCAGAGGACTAAAAGAATGACTTGAAACAAACACACAACGATTACCCCAGCATCACACATGAAACCTGGAGGAAACGGTGTGGAACCGACACTCGGTAACCCACAAGCAAAAAAAAAATGAAAGACTTGATCAAAACTGCACGCTTAGAGTGCCCCATTCGTAGCATACCATGATATGGAAGATCGTGGCAACCTTGAGGAGGGAACAAAAAGATTGCTTGGAAAAGATACTTCCAGACCCAAAAGGGAAGATTCCAAATCAAAAGAAAGTGAAAATCCAAAAGAGAACCGTTTGCCAATGAGATGGGTAGGATGAGGTACTAACAGACCAAGATCAGACATGAGGAAAGCTATATCCTACAAGGATCTATCAGAGAGCACCTAAGTTGATGGATCTGTGTGAGTGATGCATCTGGCAAGCTAAACTAAGAAGGATAACACTTTGGTGACAGGAGATCTAGCTAAAGGATGCATTGGAATAGCTAACCAAGGGTTGTGCGATGTGTGCAAGATGTTGATTAAAGAGGAACTGACATGAAAGCTAGATAGATACAATGGTACTAAGCTAAAGAGGATGTAAAAGCTGACGGACCAAGATATTTACAAGAGGGCTAATCAAGATATGGTATAAGCTAACAGACAAATGATAGGTATGATACAGATGGATAAAAAGCTCAGGATGAGAGGATAGTGGGATGGCTCAAGTTGGTGCAAGAGGCAGAAGCTAAGGATGAGGTGATAACGAAAGATATGGATTTGACAAGATGCATCCAATGATGATGATGAGGAAAATGCTAAGGTTGGTGGTAGCTGAACGGATAGATGGCGCTAGAGTGAATGGCTAATGAGAGGATGACATTGGATTTGCATGAGGATAGCCTAGAGTGGGATACTAATGAAAAGGGAGGATGGACAAGACAAGATCTCCAAGGAATATAGTGCCCCCAGTCAAAAGATGACATGTGGAAGGAGGTCTTACGATGGATGTGATAGGATTGAAGCTAGGATGGAAAAAGCTAAAGGGGCTAGGGAGATGGATGATAGCTGGGATGGTTGATTGAAGCTGAATGAGATAAGTGGATGGTGTGAGATGGAAGATGGAGGGTGGAGGATAGGTGGATAGATTGGAAGATGGAGTTGGATGTCAAGAGATGACCAAAAGCATGAGAGTGATAGGCTAAGCTGGGGATGGCAGGATTACGCATGACACTTGTTTGCCAAGTTTTCATCATGGTACTTGTCCAAGGTGCTTGAATTGCCAAGTTTTCACTAGTGGACGCTTTATTTTTCTTTTCTTTTTTGACTTTTTGACTTTGGACTTAGTTGGAATGATTTTGGCTTTCTTCAACTATTTTGGCTTTTTTTGAATTTTTCACTGGCTATTGGAATGTTCAATTTTGTTGCTAGTTGTTGGTACACTGGATGTTTGATTTATGCAATAGATTGGATTAGATGGGATTGATGGTAGGAGATGGAGGGATGAAAAGGTTGGAAAGGAGCATGAGATGGGGATGCTTGCAAGAGCAACATTGGCACATGTTGGGACGTGTGTGAAAAGAGCATATGGGGGATAGATGGTAGATGCGGGCATGATGGAGGATTTGTGGAATCATGCTTGGGGGTATAGGCACCCAAGATGGAGTTAGGAGATGGGGGACATGAGTCACTGGATGGAGGATTAGCAATGGTGGATGCCATTATGCATTGGGCTTCAACTTTTTTCTTTGGGATCCACATGGTTTTGGATTTTCTTTTCATAGGCTTTTGCATTATTTTTCATTCTTTGATTGGATTTTTCCTTTTTGGAGTATGTCTTTTAGAATAGACATATGATTGCCTAGGATGTGGATTTTTAGCTTTATGCATTTTGAAGTTGGCATTTACATTGCTGTGGTAAGCTTTGGGAAGATGGTTAGGAGAAGCTTTGTGAGATGGAGAGGATATGGGAGAGTGTGTAGGGGGATGATGATGGATGATGTGCCTCGATATGTGCCTTTGCTGATCTTGCATAGGAATGGAGGGAATAGGATTTGAATGATGGCTGATAGGAGGATGGAGGATGGTAGATTTTGGGACATAGGGACCCAAAATGGATTTAGCAGATGAAGGGGGGATATGGTAGGTTGTTTTAGGTTGCAAAGATGGTGGAGGGGGGATGACATAAGATTTCTTGAAGGAGTGATGGGAGGCTAGCATGGGGGGTTTGGAGATAGGCTTGGTTTGGGGGTGTGGTGTACCAACACCTTTAGATGGTGAGCCTTTGGATACATATCCAAGACCATGAAATCCTAGATTTTTTTGTGCAATAATAGGCTTTTTGATTCCTTTCTCTTGTGGTCCTAAACCTTGACCTTGATAATGCCATCGATTGAGCATTTGAACTAGCTGAGGATACTTTTTGCTTGCAGAAAATGGTGGAAGTGCTCTATCAGATGTACTGCAATAGGGAGATACTATTCTTAATTCTTCTGCTGAGAGGAGGCCACTATGGATGAATGTACTTGTGAACCAAGAGGGTATATTATAGATGGTGAAATAGCTTGGATAGGTGGTAAGATGGAAGCATGGAGTGGAGGATATGGTAGGATAGGATCTTGATTTAGCTGATGGGATGAAAAGATATCCTACAGTAGCGGAGGTATGGCTTGAGGTTTTGGAGATGGAGGGGATAGTGACTGCACTATGGATGGAAGACATGGTACGATGATATCTTCATTTATGCTATGGGGGATGTCAACATGATTTTGGGAAGGATCTTGATAGGATTGGTTTGGAGTGGATGGTGCGATAGGAGGTGAAGAGATGGACTCTTCAAAGGCAGCGGATGGATAGATGGGAGATTCAGTAGTGGAAATGGGAGAGTAGAAGATGGATGCATAAGGGTCATTATGGGAGATTTGGGAAATGCTTGGAGGTTGTTGGCGCTCAAAATTGCCTTCTCGATTTTGAGCACCATTGAAAAATCAAGCCCTTAAATGCTTTTAAAATGCATATGTGCCTGGTTGTACCCGACTGTCCATTTGAGACCCCTAAGGTGTTTAATGCTTCTAGAACCTTTCATTAAGCATGCCTAAGTGATTCGTGAAGTTAAATTGAGTTTCTGAGTCATTTCGCAAAGTCTTGTTTCAAGCATTTGTCAAATTTACAATTTTGCCCAAAGTGTCAAACAGCGATAGGAGGTTGTGTTTGCATCTAAATATCTCGCACCCAGAAAGGTTTTGTGACTGTCCACTTTGAGAGTATCTAATATCCATACCTGAGAACCTATGTTTCAGATTTCAAGTCGTTTCGAGTCTGTTTGAATAGGTTTTGAATCCCTTAAAGTTGATCAGTTATTGTTTTAATGCTTTTGCACTTTGCACCTAACCCTGGGAAGCCCTGTTTGATGTGTAATAACTTTTGACCAGTTGACCCAAATGAGAAAATTCCTTTTGTGTTGTATTTTAGATGTCAGAGACTTGTTATGTTCCAAGTTTTAGCTTATGAAGAATCTGTTCGATCAGTTTTCAAGCGTGATTCCAAATGCAATTTATAAGTTTTAACTGGTGTCAGTAATTGTAGATTGATTGTAACCCCTATTCGGGATGTCATATCTCCTGATCTGCGATAGGTGTGATCGAATGGTTGGTTTTCCTGTGTTCTATATTGAAATTACTTTAAGTGTGCCAGTTTGCAAGTCATGACGAATCCATTTGCACACTTTTCCAGGTCCATTCCATTTGAAAAAATTATTTTCTGTCAATGTTCCTAGTTGCAAATTTTTGAGTAGTCTACTTTGAATGTCCGCCATTTGCACCTAGTTATTCATCATGAGCCTAAATCGTAGATCCATAATTTCCTCATGACAGAGAATGAGTGTCCCAGTTTTCATTTCCCCATGTGCTCATTTGCCTTGTTTTCTAAGCCAAATCTGAACCTAGTTTGTTGTTTTCTGACATGTTTTTGTGCAGGCAGTTATGAAGGGTCAACTTTGATGGTCAATATCTTTTGACCTGTAATTCTTCATGAGACGAGATTCGGCAGGATGAAAATATGTGGAAGAGAGAATTAGTGTGCCTATTTTTAGAGCCTGACCAGAGGTTTGGGTCAGTTTTCAAAGGCAGTAAATAGACCTCCTGGCATCAGATTCACAGTTGGCAGAAAGTGACAAATTGAGACAACATGGTCATATTTGGTTGATAAATAGAACTCTTCCACAAGCCATAAGGGTGTTTGGGGAGGCGAGCATGAAGCACGACATCAAGAAAAAATGATTGCTTTTCTTCTATACAAGGTTACATATTATTTTGATAAGATTCTTCTTGAAATAATACCTTTCTTTTTCCCGAAGGAAAGGGGTCTTGTATATGTGCAAATGATAAATATAATAACAATGGGAAGCTGTCACTTTCAACTTATCTCAATGGTGAGGATACTCTAAATCCTTCAATCACAGGGAAAGCTTTTTCAAAGACTTTCTTTATGGTTTGATCACATTTTCACTAATTCAAATAATATGTCTGGTGGAGGAAACAATATCACACAGAGCATTAGAGATAAATAAATTAATGGATGCTTTCAAGCATTTTATGGCCTAGGCCATGTTCAAGGAACTGGAGCTCACTCTTATGAGGAGTGTCTACCTTGTGGGGTTTTCCAGGTCTTGTGCATTCTGATGAAGAAGGGAAAGATGCCCACACCAAGCTAGGAATTAATGAGAAATCTGCATGTATAAATGAAAAGGCCCTGTACTTGTAAAGGAGGAATCACCGCAGTCAATAAGATCCATAGGCAACAAGTTAAGAAGACTTAATGTCATGGTTTTAAGCAAAAGGAAGCTCATCCACAGCAACAAAGAAACCCAACGGCAAGTAAAGAACAAGAAGCTCATGCCTGCATTGTTCAAAGATGTCCATGCTGGTAAAAAGATTTGTATTGGAAGTTTACAAGATGTTGAGCATTAAGTGGAACCCCACGCACAGGAACAAGAACGCCCATCATAAAGCTGTAGGAGGACTGGCCTACAAGGTCACAGAACCCAAGGCCCATGTACAGGGCAGTTTTAGTTTTAAAAAGGAATATATAAAATTTTGAAATTCTCACATCAAGTCTGGATACAGGGGACACCCATGTTAAGTAGTAGCCGGCAAGCATATAAGCCGCTAGTCAAGGAGAAGCAAGGGAGCTCAACGCAAGTCAAAGCAATCAAAAGCATGCCTCCACTATGTCTCGCATGAGCAAAGCAACATACCAAATGAAAACTTAAGAGATTCCATGCATTCATAGGATCAGGGCAGATGCCAGTCTAAACATAGAAAGGACACATGTTAAAGAGTTACCCCTGCAACAAATGGTAAGCTGTGGGTAGGAAATGCAATGACCCACGTCAATCAAAAACAATAAAACCCATGCACAGTTTGAAGAAACGTTGGTCAACGCAAACATAGCAGCAAACCACACATTGAACGCCAAAACCTGCAGTCAAGGGATGAAATAAAAAGCAAGCCACTGCACATAAAGAAGCCTGAGCCAAGATAGCATTACAGACCATGTAGCAGGGTCATCCATGGATCAAACAGAGCTATAGAAAGGAAGGATATGACGAGCTATTTTATCCCATATTTGCTATGTGGGGGATTTTTGTGTTTCTAAATATGATTCAAAACAGAAGTGATAGTATCTCACAAGAAAGGCTCGTGAGGAGCCACGGTCTTGAGGGGCCCGTGGGTCAAAAGGTCAGTCATATTTTTACCCGCAAAATGCAAGCTTCAAACGTATGCCCGGAAGGAAAAATCCAAAGCCTCATGGGGTTATGCTCGCGTATGAGCGAAACTTGATTTGAAAAGCCTTACGCTCCTTCGGTTGCCCGTATGGTCGGGAGAGGTAAAAATTCAAATGCTGATACTATGCAAAATTCGTGCTCGTAAAAGCATAAGTCACATTTTGAAGAGGTCCACGGATACATCATGAGCATAATAACGTAAAACAATTTCCAAACCTCTCCGGTGATACGCACGGCTCGTATGAGCGAAAGGCACAAAATAAAGGCTTCCGGTAGTACGCTCGTGAGCGCAAAAATGTAAAAGGTAGCATTCAACGTATAGGCGGAAATGAAGTTGTTAAAGGGTGCCAGGGCTATGAAAAGTTGAAAATTAATTAATAATATATATTAATGAATATTCCAAAGGTCACAGCCAATCAATGTTTGACACATGGCGACAATGGATTGAGGGAGACAACAAAGTGATTTTCAATTCAGAGAATATAAACGCATAGAATGAGAATTTGAAATATTTTCAAATTTTATGTAGTTATCACTATGTAAAATTTTAAATGCCAAAGTTTAGTCTAGGGGCCTGTTTTTCAAGTGACCATATCAGGGGCAGTTTTTGTCCGAAATAAGCACTTCAATATACCGTTGGAACCAAGAGAAGGTGAATTTTCCAAATTTGGGATCAGTTTTTGCACAAGTCTGCACTGGTTCAGTCTATAAGCAGTTTTATAAATTCTGGGGCATTCTCAGTGAAAGGAGCAGATTTAATCTCAGAGCATCAAAGTTGGTTTCAGGGCAGATTTGAATACTTTTTGAAGCCTGAATGTGGAGAAAATAAACAAGAAAGGTTATATTGGCTTCTTGAAGTCACTTTGTAACTAGTTTTTCATTTTTACCATGAATGCATTTTAGAATCAGAAATCAATTACGAGGGTGAATAAAATATCTTAGATATTTTTTCTTTGTAGAGCTAGAATGATGAGGATTTGATTCAGCATTTGAGGGAAAATATTTGAAAGTTGTTTTAACCTGTTGAGAAGGTTTTTCTAGGTGGACAGATGGTAGTTGCATATCAGATCCGGGAATTTCATCTTCTCCTATATTTTTTCATGCTTTCCTTCATTGTGGGGGTTCTAGTTTCTGGGAAGAAAAAGTTCATTGCTGTGATACCATTAGGGATTCCAGTTTTTGCACTATGAGACCATTGGTTCCAGTATTTTGACATGTTTCCATGACTGTGACACCTTTTTCTTCAACAGAACTCTCATGTGAATAGCATTGTAGAGATAATATAGATAGTTCTGAGATATTAGGTTATTTCATGTTTTAATTTTATGCATCTGAATGTATAGTTTCAAGGAAATGAATACATATGAGCAACAATTTCACTAGTTTTGTTCTGGTTCTTGTCTCCTATCTCAGCAATCTATAAGTCTTATGTGGTTTTGGAACAAAGATTTGAGACCCATTTGCATCCCTTTCAGGTTGTATGTTTGATGTATTTTTTTGTTGGACCAAAGGGCCAAGTAAATGCTCGATATGTTTGAACAAGGTTACTGGTTATTTGAGAAGGATGTTTTGTGAGAATGAGATCTGAATGAACACTGATATCTGAATCACAAGGTGGTTGGATAGATCTGATGTCTGGTTATATGAGATATGTCCTGATGTCACAAATGTATGTTTTAAATTCATGGAATTGCCCAATGGATTAGGCACTGATCAGTTATAGGATCACTGGTTATACTGTTGCATTTTTGAGGTTTTGTTGAATCAACATCTTTAATCAAATGAATTTCCCTTTAATGTTGAAGAGCTATAAACAGAATGCCCTCACTCAGCTTACGAATTTCATTGTTTTGCATCTAGCTACTGCAGATATATGTTATTGCATAAGTCATTAGGAGAAATAAGGGTTTTATCTGCTTCATAATAGATTTAGTGTATGCTTTGATAACTGGTACCATATAAGGAATCTATAGGTTCACCCGCCTAGGTTTTGCAGAGCCTGAAGAAGAAGAAGGGTCATGCCTTACAGTTGGCCTGGTGTCTGAATGGATGTGTTGATAATGGGAGTTAGCTGCCCCTAGATGTGTTTTGTTCTCATCAAGGTAATTGGGAATGGGTAACATTTTCAAATACCAACAAAATGGCGACTCTGCTGGGGAGTTGTATTAAGAAAAAACCAAAATCTCTGCCATGAAACAAATTGGATACAGCAAATATGTAGCAAGATGTGTTCCCTTTTCCTTGCTGAAGTTTCATGTTCCCCAGTTAAGCTTTATTCATGATCAGCAGTAGCTTGTAAAATTGGATGAAAATTGTGTTCTATGATCGTCATAGGTCTATCTTCAATCAGTCCAGTTTGCCAATACTGTTGAGAAAGTTTCAGAGTGAACAATTCATTTACAAAGTGTAAATTATTTTCAAGATAATAATGATCTACAAGTATTTCCTCCATTGAAGGTCTGGTTTAGATTTTTCGAACAACAAATTTTGTTTTATTTCTCACCAAGTGTGAGTGGTGACTCTCAAATCTCTATACCAGTTTGTTCCTAGTTTATTTCATTACAAAATTTTGAAGGATTTTCAGTTGTATGGGCAGATCTGAAATTGTTGATAGTTTCTTGGAAAGGAATTCTAAATTCTTGATAAGTTTTGAAGTGCTATTTGAAATCTGTTGTTATAAAGAAATTGAAATGTAAAAAGTAGATCATAGTAGTGATCTCTTTATCCTCTTGAAAGGAGGTGGCGACTCTACAAAGTTTTGACCAGTGTTGTGAAGGAATTTTAGTCTTGCACCTATGCCAAATCAGCAAGTTGAAGTTTTGCATCAGCACTTAAGGTATTTTGGTTTTCATGTTTTCTTTTCATGGAAGTCAAATGTTAGAATCAGTGCCTCTATTAAGTGATTTTTCAGCACTAGAAGGAAGAGGTAGAAATTTTGTTCTATCATGGAGTCAGATCTCAGATCTAAGATTAATTTACCAAATTCTGAGAGTTTGAAAATTGTGAATAAGAACATTGCTATGTTGAATACAATGGTCTACAGAAGGATTGTCAATCTTATAAGAATTGAAGTAGGCAGTACTCGAGGTCTAAGTGTCGAACAATGTTTTTTAAGGCTTAATTCAGTAATCAATAAGATGCCTTTTCATTGTAGACCTGATGAATCTTCCCTGCCAAATGTTTTCTTCGATGTTCTAATGCTCGATTCAGTCAATTGGCCAGCACTTGTAAGATTACAAAGGTTTTTACAAATTGAAAGATTCATTCAGGAGATGGAAAATGATGATTATAGATTTCATGATATGTCTCTTGATGATAATGAGTATCCTGAAAGCCAAGGTAGTAATGAATACAACGAGTCTGTAGAGCAAGATAATATGTCTTCCGAATGTGAAGAGTTGGATTCAAATGTCAATGAATCAGATAACAGCAATCAACATGAAAAAGATGGATATAAAAGAGAAAAAAAAAATTGTTACAGAAAATATGAAGTTGAAGAAAGTTGTAACAACAGTAGATCTAGTGATTGCCATGATAAGAAAGAATGTTGTAATAATTCTGATTTTCCAGATTGTTACACTAAGGATCCTGATGTTGTAAGTTCTTCATATTGTCCAGGTGACAATCACAGCCAGGAGAAGATTTGTAAGGTAATCTTCTTGAGCTCCAGTGATATCTCAGAATTGTTGGCTCGTGAGTTCTAGAAGCACGTAAGTACCTCTAAGGATCTTCATATGTTCTTTCATAATACTTTCTCATTCAGTCAAATCAATTCCCCAAAGTTTGATGTGGAAAAAGAGGTAGAATCTAAACAATCTTTGTTAGACTTTGGAGGTGTAGAGGATAGTACCTCAAATGTCTTTGTACATGACAATTTGCTGGATATAGGGAATGTTAATGAACGGAAGGTTAATGTTGTTTCAGATTCTTTCTATGTTGATCTTGCTGAACATTTTTTTGATGTTTCATGTAGTGAAGTGGAAAACAGTGATTATTTTCAATCCGATTGTAAATTTTCTTCATATGTTGATAAGTCGTGTAAAGATAAGCTCAAGGTGTATTCTAAGTTTCAGTTTGATGAAGAAGATAATAATGATCAACATAGTTTGGATTAGCATTTTCAGAATGAGTTTTCATGTATGGTGACTAATAAATGTTTTGAGTGTGAAGAGGTTTTAGCAAAGGATAAATCTGATTCGATGAGTAACATGGTTGCAAGTAGGCAACGATCAGATTTCACATACTCTTCATTTATGGAAGAACAAGGTGAGTTACAATCTGCTCCATATAACTTGTTGAATAAAGTTGAATATGAGCACTTTGTGTTTCCAGTTGGAATAATCCATGATTTAGTTAGTAGTGATTAATTTCAGTTTGATATCAGTTGTCACGATCATGTTGATCCATGTTTTAATAGTGGGCAAGGTGTAGAAAGTTTGTGTGATTTTTATATGCACTATGAAGATGATGATAGCAGTTTTGTTTTGCCTAACGAAGTAATTGAAAGTGTTGATATGATGGGTGAAACAAATAAGGATGAGAGTTTTAGTTTGCCTCAGGAAAATGTAAATGAAAATAAGGTGTATGATAGAGGTAAAGAGTTCTGAAACTTTTCGGTGGCTTGGGGCCATCCCTTATACATAGTAGAGTAGTTTCCCTGTTTTCAATAAAGTTGTTCGAGAAAGTTTTTCTATTCAAGTGTGTGGTCTACTTCTCCTAGAGATCTGAAATCTTTCCATACTCGAAAGGGACATGCATCCCCAGATAGAGCCACTGTTGGCGCTCAAAATTGCCTTCCCAATTTTGAGCACCATTGAAAAATCAAGCCCTTAAATGCTTTTAAAATGCATATGTGCCTGGTTGTACCCGGCTGTCCATTTGAGACCCCTAAGGTGTTTAATGCTTCTAGCACCTTTCATTCAGCATGCCTAAGTGCTTCGTGAAGTTAAATTGAGTTTTTGAGTCATTTGGCAAAGTCCTGTTTCAAGCATTTGTCAAATTTACAATTCTGCCCAAAGTGTCAAACAGCAACAGGAGGCTGTGTTTGCATCTAAATATCTCGCACCCAGAAAGGTTTTGTGATTGTTCACTTTGAAAGTATCTAATATCCATACCTAAGAACCTATTTTTTAGATTTCAAGTCATTTTGAGTCCGTTTGAATAGGTTTTGAATCCCTCAAAGTTGATCAGTTACTGTTTTCATGCTTTTGCACTTTGCACCTAATTCTGAGAAGCCCTATTTGACGTGCAATAACTTTTGACCAGTTGACCCAAATGAGAAAATTCATTTTGTGTTGTATTGTAGATGTCAGAGACTTGTTATGTTCCAAGTTTCAGCTTATGAAGAATCTGTTTGGTCAGTTTTCAAGAGTGATTCCAAATGCAATTTATAAGTTTTAACTGGTGTCAATAATTGCAGATTGATTGTAACCACTGTTCGGGACGTCATATCTCCTGATCTGTGATAGGTGTGATTGAATGGTTGGTTTTCCTGTGTTCTATACTGAAAGTCCTTTAAGTGTGCCAGTTTGCAAGTCATGACAAATCCATTTGCACACTTTTCCAGGTCCATTCCATTTGAAAAAATCATTTTCTGTCAATGTTCCTAGTTGCAAATTTCTGAGTAGCCTAATTTGAATGTCCACCATTTTCTCCTAGTTATTCTTCATGAGCCTAAATCATAGATCCATAATGTCCTCATGGCAGATAATGAGTGTCCCAGTTTTCATTTCCCCATGTGCTCATTTGCCTTGTTTTCTAAGCCAAATCTGAACCTAGTTTGTTGTTTTCTGACATGTTTTTGTGTAGGCAGTTATGAAGGGTCAACTTTGACGGTCAATATCTTTTAACCTGTAATTCTTCATGAGACGAGATTCGACAGGGTGAAAATATGTGGAAGAGAGAATCAGTGTGCCTATTTTTAGAGCTTGACCAGAGGTTTGGGTCAGTTTTCAAAGGCAGTAAATAGACCTTCTGGCATCAGATTCACAGTTGGCAGAAAGTGACAAATTGAGACAACATGGTCATATTTGGTTGATAAATAGAACTCTGCCACAAACCATAAGGGTGTTTGGGGAGGCGAGCATGAAGCACGACATCAAGAAAAAATGATTGCATTTCTTCTATACAAGGTTACATATTATTTTTATAAGATTTTTCTTGAAATAATATCTTTCTTTTTCCCGAAGGAAAGGAGTCTTGTATATGTGCAAATGATAAATATAATAACAATGGGAAGCTGTCACTTTCAACTTATCCCAATGGTGAGGATACTCTAAATCCTTCAATCACAGGGAAAGCTTTTTCAAAGACTTTCTTAATGGTTTGATCACATTTTCATCGATTCAAATAATACATCTGGTGGAGGAAACAATATCACATAGATCATTAGAGATAAATAAATTAATGGATGCTTTCAAGCATTTTCTGGCCCAGGCCATGTTCAAGGAACTGGAGCTCACTCTTATAAGGAGTGTCTACCTTGTGGAGTTTGGCAGGTCTTGTGCATTCTAATGAAGAAGGCAAAGATGCCCACACCAAGCTAGGAATTAATGAGAAATCTACATGTATAAATGAAAAGGCCCTATACTTGTAAAGGAGGAATCACTGCAGTCAACAAGATCCACAGGCAACAAGTTAAGAAGACTTAATGTCATGGTTTTAAGCAAAAGGAAGCTCATCCACAACAACAAAGAAAACCAAGGGCAAGTAAAGAACAAGAAGCTCATGCCTACATTGTTCAAAGATGTCCACTCCGGTAAAAAGATTTGTATTGGAAGTTTACAAGATGTTGAGTATTAAGATGTTGAGCATTTCCAAACCTCTCCAGTGATATGCACGGCTCGTATGAGCGAAAGGCACAAAATAAAGGCTTCCGGTGGTACGCTCGTGAGTGTAAAAATGTAAAAGGTAGCATTTAGTGTATAGGTGGAAATGGAGTTGTTAAAGGGTCCATGGGCTACAAAAAGTTGAAAATTAATTAATAATATATATTAATGAATATTCCAAAGGTCATAGCCAATCAATATTTGACACATGGCGACAGTGGATTGAGGGAGATAACAAAGTGATTTTAAATTCAGAGAATATAAATGCATAGAATGAGAATTTGAAATATTTTCAAATTTTATATAGTTATCACTATGTAAAATTTTAAATTTTTCATTTTTAAATGCCAAAGTTCAGTCCAGGGGCCTATTTTTCAAGTGACCATATCAGGGGCAATTTTTTTCTGAAATAAGCACTTCAATATACTGTTGGAACTGGGAGAAGGTGAATTTTCCAAATTTGGGATCAGTTTTTGCACAAGTCTGCACTGGTTCAGTCTGTAAGCAGTTTTATAAATTCTGGGGCATTCTCAGTGAAAGGAGCAGATTTAATCTCAGAGCATCAAAGTTGGTTTCAAGGCAGATTTGAATACTTTTTGAAGCCTGAATGTGGAGAAAATAAACAAGAAAGGTTATATTGGCTTCTTGAAGTCACTTTGTAACTGGTTTTTCATTTTTACCATGAATGCATTTTAGAATCAGAAATCAGTTACGAGGGTGAATAAAATATCTTAGATATTTTTTCCTTGTAGAGCTAGAATGATGAGGATTTGATTCAGCATTTGAGGGAAAAGATTTGAAAGTTGTTTTAACCTATTGAGAAGGTTTTTCCAGGTGGACAGATGGCAATTGCATATCAGATCCGGGAATTTC
Source organism: Cupressus sempervirens (assembly GCA_028749045.1). NCBI lineage: Eukaryota > Viridiplantae > Streptophyta > Pinopsida > Cupressales > Cupressaceae > Cupressus > Cupressus sempervirens. The sequence continues at coordinate 84,147,279 of CM053792.1, read as the reverse complement.
ATCTTCTCCTATATTTTTTCATGCTTTCCTTCATTGTGGGGGTTCTAGTTTCTAGGAAGAAAAAGTTCATTGCTGTGATACCATTAGGGATTCCAGTTTTTGCACTGTGAGACCATTGGTTCTAGTATTTTGACATGTTTCCATGACTGTAACACCTTTTTCTTCAGCAGAACTCTCATGTGAACAGCATTGTAGAGATAATATAGATAGTTCTGAGATATTAGGTTGTTTCATGTTTTAATTTTATGCATCTGAATGTATAGTTTCAAGGAAATGAATACATATGAGCAACAATTTCACTAGTTTTGTTCTGGTTCTTGTCTCCTGTCTCAGCAATCTGTAAGTCTTATTTGGTTTTGGAACAAAGATTTCAGACCCATTTGCATCCCTTTTAGGTTGTATGTTTGATGTATTTTGCTGTTGGACCAAAGGGCCAAGTAAATGCTCGATATGTTTGAACAAGGTTACTGGTTATTTGAGAAGGATGTTTTGTGAGAATGAGACCTGAATGAACACTGATATCTGAATCACAAGGTGGTTGGATAGATCTAATGTCTGGGTATATGAGATACGTCCTGATGTCACAGATGTATATTTTGAATTCATGGAATTGTCCAATGGATTAGGCATTGATCAATTATAGGATCACTGGTTATACTGTTGCATTTTTGAGGTTTTGTTGAATCAACATCTTTAATCAAATGAATTTCCCTTTAATGTTGAAGAGCTATAAACAGAATGCCCTCACTCAGCTTACGAATTTCATTGTTTTGCATCTAGCTACTGCAGATATATGTTATTTCATAAGTTATTAGGAGAAATAAGGGTTTTATCTACTTCATAATAGATTTAGTGTATGCTTTGATAACTGGTACCATATAAGGAATCTATAGGTTCACCCGCCTAGGTTTTGCAGAGCCTGAAGAAGAAGAAGGGTCATACCTTACAGTTGGCCTGGTGTCTGAATGGATGTGTTGATAATGGGAGTTAGCTTCCCCTAGATGCGTTTTGTTCTCATCAGGGTAATTGGGAATGGGTAACATTTTCAAACACCAACAAAGGTGATGTGGATAGGATTTGGAGGGTTTTGACAGATGGTGGGATTTTGATGCTTGCGGGAAGTGGAAGGATTTTAAGCAATTTGATGGATGGTATGGGGATGATAGCTATGGGATATGGAGGTGATATTATAGATGGGGAAGCTTCATTACTGACTACTTCACATGGTTGGATTAGATGACATGGCTTATCGACTGTTGGAAGTGACTTTTCTTGTATTTCCTCTAGGAGATTCAATAGGAAATGATGGGATTAGCCTTTAATCAAAATTAAAGAAGGATTAGAAGATTTTGGAAGAGGTTAGTGGTCTTAAGGAAATTGGCCAAGTTTTGGGCAAAAAATGAATTTTTTATTTATTTTGGGGTTTTTGGTCAATTTATTAGTTAAATAATTAATAAATAGGGAAATAATGTTTAAATAAGATTTAAACATTTTTGGGAGGGATTCCTTAATTAAATATTTTTAATTAAGATAAAGGGATTTAGTGGCAAAAAAAAAATTAATTAATTAATTAATTAATTAATTAATAAATGATGATGTCATCAGGGACTTTTTTCAGAAAATAAAAATATTTTATTTTCTAAAAGATTTTTAGGTGTCTAAACTAACCAGGCATCTTGAAGGGCTTCGTCAGCAGCTTTGTCTTCTGTTTTATGGAGTTTGGCAATTCGAGGGCTTGGCGTTACTTCCTTTTTCTTAGCTACAATTTCTTGGTATGCTTGAGATGGCTTGAGTTTGGCTTTGTGAAACTTCTGTTTGGGTTTGGGTTGTTCTGAGATAAATTCCTGAATCTGCTTGGCTTAGAGAGATTTGGGTTGTTTTGCTTCAACTCGTTAAACTTCTAGAACAGGCAGTGACTACGCTAAGTATGCCCTAAGATAGGATTGACCAAGTTTGGCAAACATTCATTCAACAAGTAAAAAATCAAGCAATAGATAGGAACAACCAGATAGAATTTTTTGATTCTCAGAATGTGATACTTGTGCCAAGGAGTGTGTATGTTTTACAAATATTTTGATCAGTCACTTCAAACACATTAACACCCTAGATGGTTGTCGGCAAGGCTGACAGCTGATTTAGCTAGGGACTCCTTGATATACCCAAGGTAGATGAGGCCCAAATTTGTAGATGAAAACAGAAAGATGTCACATAGCCGAGAGGAGCGGTAACCCACTTCTCTTCTTTCACTTCTCAAGGGTATAAAGTTCTTTGAGGCTTAGCCCAAGTGACAAAATCTTGATCCCAAGAGAGGTATCTTTGGATTCACCTCTCGATCTTTATACGTTGCCAGAATACTTGAGTTGAGGTCGTCCCAAGGGGTGATGAAATCCCCAAGTAGGCCTCCTAAAATTTAAACAAGATTTTGGATCCTAATCTTATGCACCCAAGATGGCCTCAAAAGACGACAAGGGGAGAGAAGATTTGGATGATCTTGGGCTAAAAGACAGAATTCTTTTCCAACTGATGCTTAAATTTTTTGGATCTAGACCTTGCAAACACACATGTTTAGGATGCAAATGCTCAATTCCAACTTGAAGCATTAACAAAAGTAAAATCGATCGAAGAATGAATACACCAAGAAGATTTAGGGTCAACAAAAGTAAACTCACACGCCCAGAGGCCCTCCACATCAAGTATCGATTGATTTTTTTTTAAGGCATTCAAAATTGAGTGTGAGTTTATTTTAAGCCAAAAATAAAGATGTGTAAAACTCAATTTCAAGCATGCGCCCGGAGGCCCTCCACGTCAAGATTTGTTCAATTTTTATGCCCAAATGAAGTGTTAGTGAGACTAATGTGCATTCAAGAAATTTTCTATCTTAGAAAAACCAATAAAAACTCAAGTGAATGGAATTTGATTTTTGTGGAGCACTTAACACCTTCTTAGGTAGACCCATCCCCTTATATGGCACTGATATTGCAACCAATGGTTAGAATGATGGGTGATTAAAGAGGGTGAGTCCAACAACAAATTCACTCAAAGTGTCTTTATTTGTTTTTATAACTTAGAAAGTTTCTAAAATGTAGATTCCTTTTATGCCCCAAAAGATGAAATGTGAGATATTGTAATGATTAATTGACCTTTTGCATTCAAGATTGGATTTTTTGTTTTAATCATGCATTCATAAAAAAAATAAGCTTGATTTTAATCCATGGCACTCAAGAGTGATTTTAGCAACATGCATTCAAACACAAGTGATTAAACATTCAAGTTTTTTCCTTTGAGCATCAAGATTGAGATTTTGTGTGTTGTTTTAAGAACTTTGAAGTGCTTTGTTTTAACCTTAGATCATTCAAGATTGTTTTGGACTCAAAAGTGAAAATGACTCTTTGGAGTTTGGTTTTCATTCAAGATTTTGTGTTCTATTTTGCATGTTTTAAGCCCAAAAATGATATTCCTAGATTTTTTTGATGCATGAAAAACCTAAGAAACATTCAAGATTAGGCAACAAGACATTTGTTTGGAACAAATAACAAAGCTTTTAGGACAATTTTGGCAACCATTTAGGACTCTTAGTTTTCATGAGATTTTTAAAAGAACTTTAAAATATTTGCAAATGAGGTTCATTTTATCCTTGATTGATGCTTTAAGCTTAATTTAGATTTTAGTGTGCACTTAGTGTTGATTTTGAACGTTTTGAAATGGAAACTTGAAGTTCTTTTTAAATTTCCAAAAATGAAGTGTTCCTAACTTTGCATGAATGCATCTAAAACCTTGATGTTGCAAGGATGCAAATGATTGGATTGGTTTAGTTTCACTTGTTAAAAGATTTTTCTATTTTTTTGCAAATTTTTAGTTTTTAATGGATTTAAGTATGATTTGGGGTTTCATTTTAAGCACTAAAAAGAAGTGTGTATGATTTTGCTTCCTTAAAAAAAAAAAATGGCCAAGATCTCCCACAAGAAGAAGAAGAAGAATAAGTAGATGGAATAAAAAGAATATAGACAAGAAGAAGAAGAAGAATTCCAAATGCTTTGTCCACCTATAAGCTTGAAAAATTTGCAAACACTATGAGATAGACTATGAGTTCCTCTGTCTTCTTCATGCTCATGTGGACCTACAAAACCAATTTATACAATCCTACCAATCACAAAAACAAGTAAAATTAGCCAAAATTAGCAAATGACATACAAAACTTGACTAAAAAAGCTAATGAAGATGACCCATGCGGGGTCCCACTGGGCGTGCCAAAATGTATATGAGCAATGTTAGTATATTAATAGAAACCAAATTTAAATAAAGCTTCTACAAACTAAACATAATTCATAAACTTCAAGATAGTCTAAGATGAGCTCTCAATTGAGAATATGAGCCATTAATGGGCTCTCTTAATGAGAAGCTCTCTTGTTGAGTGGCTTTGTCTAAATAGATAGGATGTATGCTCAAGTTTATGCTTCAAAAAGGGCTTCAAATGGAGTTGGAATTTGGGTGTGAGTGTATGGTTTTGATGTAAAATGGCTTCTTAAAATGACATTATGACTTTACTTCATAGATTGTGTTGTTTTGCAAAGGGGAAGGATCCAATTTATAGGCAAGAGGCTTGAGGGATTTAGGGCTAAGATGCAAGGATTGAGAAAAGCTCATGGAGGGCTCAGATTGCATGAGAGGAGAGCACATGGATTGTGATTCCTTACAGCCAATCAGGGACTGACACATGTTACAGGGTGAGAGGATGGAGGAAAGGGGAAGGATGAGTCAACAAAGGAGGCTGAAGAGATAAAATCTTCATAAAGACCCTCATAATGGCTTGTAAGAGCAATGAAAGATCTTGGAAGACTCATTTATGGCCTAGTGGGCTTCATAAAGTTTTATGGTTGGGATATTTTGAGGGAGATGAGAGGAATTTCGACTTGGGCTTGATTAGGAAGGTTTTAAGCTTTCTTAGAATTATGCAAATGATTAGAGGATGGATTAAGATGGTTTAATATTAGCTTAGGGATAGGCAAGTGGATGGCATTTAATGAGAGTGGGTGAAGGAGGAGATATTTGTTAACTTTGGCTTGGGTTAGTAAGTCTTAACCCATGTTTAAAGAATGTGACAAGGTTAGGAGGGGATTAGGATTAGGTTTAAAGACATCTTCTAGAAGAGTCTAGACTTTGGATGAGGATAAAGACTTTCTAGAATAGTTTAGAACTTCCTAGGATGAGGATGAAGACTTTCTAGAAGAGTCTAGAACGTCTTAGGATGAGGATAAATTAGATTTTTAGGAAATAAATAAAGTTTTATTTATTTCAAGGGTTTGGGTTGAGGAGATATTTATTAAAACTTTTTTAATAAACATGAGGATTAATATTTAATCTTAATTAAATATTTTGAGTTGGGATTAGGGGTAGGAAATGATGGGATTAGCCTTTAATCAAAATTAAAGAAGGATTACAATATTTTGGAAGAGGTTAGTGGTCTTAAGGAAATTGGCCAAGTTTTGGGCAAAAAATAAATTTTTTATTTATTTTGAGTTTTTTGGTCAATTTATTAATAAAATAATTAATAAATAAGAAAATAATGTTTAAATAAGATTCAAACATTTTTGGGATGGATTCCTTAATTAAATAGTTTTAATTAAGATAAAGGGATTTAATGGCATAAAAAATAATTAATTAATTAATAAATGATGATGTCATCAAAAAAAAATTTAGAAAATAAAAAAAAATTATTTTCTAAAGGATTTAGGTGTCTACATTTTGCCCCACTTTGATGTGATGCCGCAAGTGGCATGGCATCAAAGATAAGAAAATAAGATGCCCAAGGCTAGAGCAGAAGAGGAGAGAATGGACTGCGAGATGCCCCCTCAAGAAGGCTGCGGGGAGAGAAAGCGAGGCTCGACGGCTTCTTGAAAAGTACAAAAATCCGAGATGAGCAAGGAGACTCAGATTGGCTTAAGAGAAGAGGTTTAGTTAGCTCAAACTCTCACTACAAGAGAACGATAAAAGGAGAATCAAAGGCACAAGAGGAAGCAAGCTTAAGATCTCAAGGATTGCAGAGGATGAAGGAGCAAAGTGCTATAAAAAGGAATCCAGGATAGGGAGATGGATGATGGGATGATAAAGCTGATGCAACAGGATTTCAAAGAGTCAGATTGGCAAAAGATGGGTTTCAGAGATCCCTAGGACTAGGATTGTGGAGCTCGAAAGATGAGGCTTGGTGGATTGATTGGATTGGTGGATCCCTAAGACTAGGATTGTGGATCCCTAAAAGTGCATATTGATTCAAAGAGATACTAATGCATAAGCTAGGGTAGGAGAGATAGATGTTGGATATGGATGGGGGATAATGGAGATGAAGGGAAACCATTGAAGCTTTTTTTAGCAGGGGGATACTTCAAAGAGAAGTACCACCATGTAGTTGAGCACTAGATTTTCTATAGGACTATTGGTTAATTGCCAAGGTTACCAAGAATATCAAGGCCTTTTCACCAACTGTCCACAGGACTGACGGACTGACTCAAAACAAACACACAATGATTGCCCCTGCATCACACATGAATCCCAGAGGAAGCAGCATGGAACTGACACTAGGTAACCCACAAGCAGAAAAGAAAAACAAACAAAAGACTTGATCAAGACCTTACGATCAGATTGCCCCATTCACAGTATACCATGATATGGAAGATCATGGCAACCTTGAGGAGGGAACAAGGAGATTCCTTGGAAAAGATACTTCAAGACCCAAAAGGGAAGATTCCAAATCAAAAGAAAGAGAAAATCTAAAAGAGAACCATTTGCCAACAAGATGGGTAGGATGAGGTACTAACAGACCAAGATCAGACATGTGGAAAGCTATATCCTGCAAGGATCTATTGGAGAGCACCTAAGTTGATGGATTTTGGATGAGTGATGCATTTGGCAAGCTGAACTAAGAAGGATAACACTTTGTTGACAGGAGATCTAGTTAAAGGATGCATTGGAATAGCTAACCAAGGGTTGTGCGATGTGTGCAAGATGTTGATCAAGGAGGAACTGACACAAAAGCTAAATAAATACAATGGTACTAAGCTAAAGAGGATGTACAAGCTGATGGACCTAGATATGTTACAAATGTACAAGGTTTTTCATGTTTTGGTTTTTGTGAGATGAAAATTTTCATGAAGGGTGGGATGTCTGCAATAGTTGATAGGCAGATAGGTAGATGGTTTGTGAAAAGCTTAAGGAAAATGGGATTCTTTGTGTGCATGTGATAGGATACAAGCTAGGATACAAGATTTGGCATATAATACAAGTTGGAATATGGTACAAGATTTGGACAAGATTTGGATATACAAGCTATGATATAAGGGATGATACAAGATTTACAAGCTAGGGTACAAGATTTACAAGCCGAGGTACAAGATTTACAAGTTGTACAGAAGGTATTTACAAGCTTCATTAGATTTTGGATATTTGGTCAGAACACCAAGGGAACAAGCAGGTGTTTTATTGGATTGTGAATGTATGGATAAGGGATAGGATAGTGATAGATAATGGATTAGTCTTAGTACACAAGGTGCCTAAATTACCAAGTTTTCACCAAGGTACCTATCCAAGGTGCTTGAATTGCCAAGTTTTCACCATTGGACACTTATCTCTTTACTATTTTTTTGTATTTTTCAAAAGTTAGGTATACCAAGGATCTTCAAGCATAGAACTTCTTGAGATGAATGATGTTAGTAGGATCATTCAAGAGTTCTCCTTTCAGTGTAGATAGTTGATAGGCTCTAGAGCCAAAGGAGGAAGTGACAACATAAGGACCAAGCCAGGTAGGTTCAAACTTGCCTTTCTTTTCTCGATCAGCTTGGACTTTCATATTTTCTTTGAGGACCATGTCGCCTAGCTGAAAGTGTCGTGGAAGCACCTTCTTGTTGAAATTCCTTTTGAGATGAGTTTGATAGACTGTAAGATGATCATAGGCTTTTTGTCACTTCTCATCTAAAAGATCTAGCTGGGTGAGCCAAGCTACTCTGTATTCTTCATCTGATATTTGCCCTTGCAAAGATATGTGCAAGGAGGGAAGTTCAACCTCTATGGGTAGTACTGCTTCGGCACCATAGACTAAGGAGTATGGAGTTGTGCCTATGGATGTATGGAAGGAAGTGTGAGATGCCCATAGGGCTGGATTTATTTGTAGGTGCCAATCGCGGCCGAAATCATTGACAACTTTCTTTAGGATTTTGAGGAGGGTTTTGTTAGTTGCCTCTGATTGGCTGTTACCTTGTGGGAAATATGGGCTAAAAAAGTGGTGATGGATGCGGAGGGAAGTGCATAACTCTTCCATGTTGAGATTTTCAAAGTTACCTCTGTGGTCAGTGAAGATGGTGGATGGGATGTTGAAGTGAAAAACAATGTGGTACAAGATGAACTTGGAGACCTGAACTCCTATATCTGAGACTAGGGGGACTGCTTCCACCCATTTAGTGAAATAGTCTATAGCTATTATTATCTATTTATGTCCATCAGATGAGAGAGGTGTGATAGTTCCAACTAGATCAAGGCCCCAACAAGCGAAAGGCCAAGGTGGTGCAATAGGTTGTAGATCTTCTGTTGGAGCGTGCACAGGATTTCTGTGTTGCTGACATTGGAGACACTTTCTGACAAAGTCATAGGAGTCTTCTTCAATGGTAGGCCAACAGTAGCCTACTCTAAGGATTTGTCGCGTGAGGACAATACCACTCATGTGGGCACCACAAAGTTTAGAGTGTACTTCTTTTAATGTCATCGTGGCCTCATTTTCATCTAAACATTGAGAGAGAGTATCATGATAACCCCGATAATATAGGGTATTGGCTATGATAACATAGCGGGATGATTTTTGAATGAGGTTTTGGCATTGGGTACATGTGAGGTGAGGGGAGATGATGCCATCTTTAAGGTAAGTGTGAATCTCATGGTACCAAGGGGATTGGAGACCAACCAAGATACAAACATAGTTTGAGTCATCATTCGCATAGACAGGTGTGAGGAGTTGCTCGACTAAAAACTCATACTGCGTAACTGCTTAGGGAATTTCCAAGAGCGAGCCGATAGTAGCCATAGCATCTGCTACTTTATTCTGTATTCGAGGCACTTGTGTAAATTGAAGCTTTATAAAATGCTAGGTTAGCTTATCAACTAGCTCTTTGTAGGGTAATAGCTTTTCATCTTTGGTTTGATATTCATTCAGGGCTTGCTTGATGATGAGCTGAGAATCGCCAAAGATTTGTAACTCAGTGATGTTCCATTCTGCAGCTATCTTTAATCCTATTATGAGAGCCTCATATTTAGCTATATTGTTGGTGCTAGGGAATCATAGCTTGAAGGATTTTGGAATGTAATCTCCTTGAGGTGTGACCAACAATATTCTTGCCCCTGATCCATGAGATGTATATGAGCCATCAAAATAAAGTTTCCATGGGGGCTGTTCTTCAATTAGACAAATATGCTCATCTGGAAATTCTATGATTAAAGGATATGTATCTACTAGAGGTGCATCAGCTAGGTGATTTTCTATAGCTTGCCCTTTGATTGCCTTTTTGTCCACATACTGGATGTCAAATTCACTAAGGAGCATTACCCATTTGACCAAATGGCCTGTAAGTGTTGTTCTGGAGAGCATATACTTGAGAGGGTCGATCTTGGAGACTAGTTGGATGGTATGACTTAGCATGTAGTGGCAAAGCTTTTGAGTTGAGAAAACAACTGCCAAACAAGATTTTTCCATAGGAGTATAATTGAGTTCATAACCAACTAGGCTTCTACTGATGTAGTAGATGGCTCTTTCTCTGTCATAGTCATCGAGCTATGTTAGAAGTGCCCCTAGAGCAGTAGGCATTGCTGATATGTACAAGATCAAGGGATGACCAGGAACTGGTGGAACCAAGATAAGGGGATTGATGAGATACTACTTGAGATGATCAAAGCTACATTGACATAAAGGATCCCACTTGAAGTTTTCATCCTTCTTTAGTAAGTGTGCAAACGGCGTACACTTATCTGCAAGCTGGGAGATGAAGCACCAAATGGATTGAAGCTTTCCTTGAAGAGTGCAAAGTTGTCACAGTGTCTAGGGAGGAGGCATGTCTAAGATAGCTTTGACCTTCTTGGGGTCAATCTCTATACCTCATTTAGAAACTATAAAGCCTAGAAGCTTGCTACATGTGAACCCAAAGACACATTTCTTGAGATTCAGCATGAGATGATATTTGGCTAACCTATTAAAGACCTTCTCTAGGTCAGCAAGATGATCCATGAGGGTATGAGATTTAACCAAGATATCATCTACATAATCCTCTAAAATGCTATGGATAAGATCATGGAAAATGGTTGTCATAGCTTTTTGATAGGTAGCCCTAGCATTCTTTAGGCCAAAAGGCATCATGTTGTAGCAAAAGGTTCCCCAAGGGGTAGTGAATGATGTCTTATGTTGATCCTCTTTTGCAATCTTGATTTGATTATACCTAGAAAATCCATCCATGAGGGACAAAATTTCATGTCCAACTGTAAGATCTACAATCATATCTATGTTGGGCAAGGGAAAATCATCTTTTGGACAAGCTTTCTTAAGATCTCTGAAATCAGTGCAGATTCTGATGTCACCAGAAGGCTTAGTGGCAGGGACCATGTTGGAGATCCACTCTAAGTAGTCGATAGGTTGGATAACTTTAGCAGCTAACATTCTTTCTAATCCAGCTTTGACCAGTAATGCCACCTTGGGGTGCATTTTTCTAAGCTTTTGTCTGATGGGCTTGATCTTTGGATCAACTGCAAGATGATGAACTAAAAGCTTTGGATCCAGTCTTAGCATGTCCTGATATGACCATGAAAATCGGCCAATTTTCTCTCTTAAGACCTCAAAGAGGAGGTCAGCTTGGTCTTGTGATAGGGATGCAACAATGTGAACAAGTCTGGGGATCTCTGAAGAACCGATGTTGACTTCTCTAGTATCCTCAATTAGAATAGAAGACACCTGTAGTCAATTATCTTGAGGAGGCAATGCTAAATCCTCATGTTCTGCTTGTGACTCTTGATCTTCTTGTTGAGGGGTTCTCTTCACTGCCTTAGCTAGTCTAGGATTCACCTTAGTTCCAATTTTGGGTGTATCAGAACTATTTTGGGCATTTTCTCCAAAATACCCCTTGGGATCTAGCTTATAGATATAGGCAGAATCTGGCTTTGTTTTCTTGTGAGGAGTTTCGGCTCCCATGAATCTCAAAAGCACTTCCTCTAATGTGAACTCATCAATGTGTATAATGCTTGGTTGGTCCCAATCTATGAGTTGTACATGTGCGAGTGGTAGGTCAATAAAATGGATGGATAGTTCTTGGAGAACAGAGTCTCTGAGGAAGATTTGGTCTAGGATATCGTCGTAGGCTCTCTTTTCAACTTCCTTAGGAATGTCTTCGATTTTGACAAGGTTGCAGTGAATGTTTGAAAAAATGTGACCGTTCTCATTGGTGCCCCTACTTGTGGGTATGCCAAAGCCAAGCCTTGACTTTGATTCCTACTTGTGTGCGTCGATGGGGCACTGCATGCCTCTTTCTTCTGGTCCTAGACTATCACCTTGATAGTTCCATTTGTTAGTGATGAGCTTATGTTCTTGGGGATACTTCTGGCCGAAGTGATCAAGGCATGCTTGATTTCTTGGAGGTGCATCCTTATGTAACCAATTGTTGATATCTGGAGTGAGCTCCTCATGAAGAGGGATTTTTGAGGATACAAAGGTTGTTGGTCCAAACTATTTGTATGGGGGAGGTGGAATCTCCTTAGTTTTGTGATATGTCAGTTGTCCATGGGCATGTGGATCAAGTGGGAGTGCCCCGACAGCAAATGCATCTGATAGACTATACTCTCCATAGCCTTTGTTATTGATCTTCACGGTAGATAGGGTGGAGGTGAGGATGGTTTCTGGGTCATTACAAGTGTGGGATGAGCTGGTGATGGTTGTGCTGATATCAATTCCAGGGCAATGGTTTGCATATGAAGCTTCAACTACATTGCAATAAGAAAAGGGTTCTAGATTGGCATGGATGGTTACCTCAGTGCCTTGATGCAGAAATTTGATGCACTGATGGTAAGTGGATGGAACGGCTTTCATGGCATGAATCCATGGGAAACCAAGGAAGATGTTAAATGGTAGGTTTAGATTAATAACATGGTAGAGTGTTTCTTGGATGACTAGCCCAACTTTGATTGGCAGCAAAATAGTTCCTTCTGTGGTTCTTTCCAAGTTGTCATAAGCTTTGATGGTGATAACCTCACTGATGATATCTACCTCAGTATACCCAGCTTGTTTTATGAATTTTAGGGTGCAAATATTCAAGGCTGGTCCATTATCTATCATTACTCTTTTTACAGCAAAATTAGATACCATAATGGCGATGCAGAGTGGAAGGGTGTGATCTAGCACGACCACAGGTATGTCAGTGGGTTTGAATGATAGGGCACATGAGGAGGATAGGTGTCCAACAAGATTACAAAAATTAGTAGTGTTGATATCTAAAGGGACATGAGATTCTATGAGAGCATTGTCAAGGACATTTTTGTACACAGGACAAGTGTGGAGAAGGTCTAAAATGGAGATTTGGGCTAGCATGTTCCCAAGGTGTTCCAAGATATTGTACTAGCTTTTTGGTGGAGCTGATGGTGCTAGTGAAATTGGTGGGCCTGCAATGTTAAATCACACTCTTTGAGTGGTGACTGCACACTCATTGTTTGGTCCTTGGATATTGGTAACATTGACAGAAGGCTCTTTCTCGGATATACAACCTATGAGGCTACCTTAATCTATATAGGATGAAGTGTGGTCATTGTTCTTCCCATGCTGTTGGTTTGGTTGGTGGTTGTTGGTGTTGTTGTTGTTGGTTTGGATAGGTTCTTTTCAAGGATTTTGGTTATTGTGAGGGGGAAAAGCATTTTGATAGATTTGTAAGCCTGCATTGTGAGAGGTCTGGGCACCAATAGTGATTTCTCTCCGATCAATGAGGTCCTGAACATAATCTTTCAGTTTCATGCATCTGAGGGTGGTGTGACCTTTTACCCTATGAAATATGTAGTACTCATTGTCTTTGTACCATGCAGCTTTGGATTGGCCTGGGTCAATTTTCTGGGTAGGAGGAAATTTGATGAGGTTTTCCTTAGCCAATTTCTCAAAAATGACATCCAATGGCTCACCAAGGGGTGTATAATTTCTAGGTGTAGGTTGGAACTTGGGCTTTGGTCCTACAGCTACATTGATGGCATTAGCTTGATTGCTAGACCCTTGAAAGTTGGGTCTTGGATTGTGGCCTTGATAGCTTTGGTGATTCTGGTGTTGGTAGTTGATAGTTTGTTGATTGTTTGGTTGGTAAGGTGGGTTGGACTGATTTTGGGAAGGACCAACAATATTCACATGTCTGGTGTGAGTGACACCGTCTGTTGCAATGTGCTTGTTTTTGTTCCAATACCTAGACTTTTCATTGGAATGTGATTTATTTTGGTTGGCTTCCTTGTAAATCTTGACCACACCATCTTTAATGAGTCCTTGCTCAAGGATCATTCCTTTTTCTTTGATATCTTTGTAGGTCTACAAACAGTTCATGGTCATGTGGTGAGCCAAGCTGGGATGGGCATTATCAATAAACATTTTCACCAAATGGCGTTCTGGCAAGGTGCAAGATATGCGGATGGTAAGGGTTTGCCATCTTTGCAGATATTCGAAAAGGCTTTCTCCACCTTTTTGCTTAGTGTGGACAAGATTAACTACTAAGAGCTCTGTTTCAGCAAGATGGGCATATTGGGCTACAAATGCCTCAGACAAATCAGCAAAGTTTTTAATTGTGCCATATGGGATTCTATAAAACCATTCAAGAGTTGGTCCAGCCAAGCTTTTGAGAAAGAGACGCAAGAGGAAGACGTCACCATATGCCACTTCTTGGCAGTGCATGTAAAATTCTTTGATATGTGTGAAGGGTCTCTTTTTCCTCTGAATTTGTCAAACTTGGGTATCTCAAAGTGTTCGGGAAATGGTGTCATGGTAATGGCCCTATCAAATGGGTAAGGACACACATTTTCAAACTTGAAGGTTTTTGGATCATTTCCCTCTTGGATGTTCTTCAAAGCTATCTTCATGGCTTCCCATTCTAAATTAATGGGTGATGGCTGGGGTGCACCCAATGTAAGAGTGCCTTGAGGTAGGTATGTGCTAGATGGGGCAATGGAACATGGATGGCTTTGAGGTATGGGCTAGTAGGGATTGTACGTGGCTTGGGTAACTGAATGGTGGATGATGGATTTCTGAGGTGGAGGAGGCACATATTGTTGCATGTGTTACGAGGCTTGCTACTGATATGGGATTTGGGCTAGGGATTGAGGGACGTAGGCTGGATGTGGGATAAATGGATTGCTTTGTGGAGGTAAGGTATAAGATGGTTGTGAAGCTTAGAAAAAGGATCGAGGAGCTTGTGGAACTTGACTTGGGATTTGAGGAGTTTGACCAATATATGTGGGTTGCGCCCCCATTTGGGAGGGTATCATGGCAAAGGAGGCCAAGTAATTGGTGGTTGGTGGTAGTGAATTTCCTCCTAGAAGTGGCATAGAAAAATAGTTAGTAATAGGAGGTAATGGATTAGTTGGTGGTGGAGGTGGTGGGAATTGAAAGCTTGGGAAAGGAACTGATGGGATTTGATAGGTTGGTGGCTGGATTTGAAAGCTTGGTAGAGTGGTGGCAGGAGCTTGGGTCACTTGAGAGCTTGGTAGAACATTGGTAGTAGCTTGTGGGGTTTGATAGCTTTGTGGAGTGAGGGCAGTAGCTTGTGGATTTGTGGCTGATGGCACTGAGCTCCAAGGACCTAGTGAAAATGATGGAATTATGCTCTAAGCTAACGTAAACAAGCTGGGGGTGATGAAAGGTTGATTTCTTGGCCCCATGGGTGGCATCCCAATTGTATATTGTTGAGGTTGGCCAAAGATTCTAGCACTAATTTGGGAGATGGGTGGATTTGGAAGGCTGGGTTGGAGAGCAGCAGCAACAATAGTGAAGGGAGTGAATGATGAGGTGTTTTGGGTGAAGGGGGTTTGGGATGGAGTGGTGGTGGCTAGATTGGCTTGCGAAAGGGAGATTTCAATTTGAGTGGAGGCTGGTATGTTTGGGTCTGTTCGATCATAAGGATTGGCTTGAGGCTCTTCTTTTGGCACATATTGAGGATAATCTAAATCATAAGAGCCTATTGGGAGTGGTAGTTGTCCAAACAACAGGTGAGATGGATCTGATAAGGGAGGAGGTCTTCCAAATTCAAAGGCTCCTATATTGTCCCTTTGAAAGTTAGCCATGATGGTATTCACCAATACTGCATTTCTTGGTTGGTTCATGAAAGCTTCAATGTCAGTAGGTGATGGTATAGTGTTCTCTGGGCTGAAAGATGGTTGATTGCTCAAGGGGAGTGATGCTATTTGATCCAAATGATAGGATTACATTATTTTCTTTCTTCTTCTTGGCTAAGTGAGTGACGGGTGGCATGAAAATGTTCCTAGGGATGAGATGCAACAATGTTGATGGATGCCAAGGGGGAAGGCTTTTCTATGCAAATGATTTCCTAGGTTGAGGCAAAGCTATATGACAAACCTAAGGAGGATTGGGTTGAGGATTCTAACTTCAAAGATATGTCACCAAATCATGAAAGGTCTTCTTTCCTATGTGCAAGCTTGGTGGTGATTGTGTCAACTTAAGGATAGACTAATGATCCTTTAGGAAAAACACAAGATTGACCACTTGTGGATTCCAACCTTTAGCTCAAGGTGATGAGAGATAACAAGTGACAAAGCTAGATTACCCTAGACAAAGCTCTGTTAAAGGGATAACCTTGGTGAGATTGGTGGATTTGCAAGATGGTAGGAATGGCAGACTTTGGCAAGGTGAAAACAATTTTGAAAGCTTGGATGTGAAGTTTAGGCTTTTGGGATGCTAGCTAGGTTTGAGGGGATTGTTTTGGTTCTAAGGAAAAGATCTAAATGAGATGGGTGAGCTAAAATTCTTAAGGGGATGACTAAGGGTGGCTAGCTTACCTACAAGGATGACTCTAAAGTGGATCTTATGCAAGAAGATGTGGAGGAACAAGGGGGGCTAATCATAGAAATCATGCCTAGCTGGTAAGGCATAAGCAGGGTTAACTCCTGAATGCTTGCTAAATTTGATAGTGCAATCTAACCAGGCATCTTGAAGGGCTTTGTTGGCACCTTTTTCTTCTGCTTTATGGAGTTTGGCAATTCAAGGGCTTGGTGTTACTTCCTTTTTCTTAGCTACAATTTTGTGGTATGCTTGAGATGGCTTGAGTTTGGCTTTGTGAAACTTCTATTTGGGTTTCTGTTGTTCTGACATAAATTTTTGAATCTACTTGGCTTAGAGAGATTTTGGTTGATTTGCTTCAACTCGTTAAACTTCTAGAACAAGCACTGACTATGCTAGGTATGCCCTAAGCTAGGATTGACCAAGTTTGGCAAACATTCATTCAACAAGTAAAAAATCAAGCAATAGATAGGAACAACCAGATAGAAGTTTTTGATTCTCAGAATGTGATACTTGCACCAAGGAGTGTGTATGTTTTACAAATGTTTCGATCAGTCACTTCAAACACATTAACACCCTAGATGATTGTCTGTAAGGCTGACAGTTGGTTTAGCTAGGGAGTCCTCGATATACCCAAGGTACATGAGGCCCAAATTTGTAGATGAAAAAAAAAAGATGTGACACAGCCGAGAGAAGTAGTAACCCACTTCTCCTCTTTCACTTCTCAAGGGTATAAAGTTCCTTGAGGCTTAGCTTGAGTTCAAGAGAGGTGTCTTTGGATTCACCTCTTGATCTTTATACTCCACCAAAATGTTGGAGTTGAGGTCATCCCAAGGGGTGATGAAATCCCCAAGCAGGCCTCCTAAAATTTAAACAAGATTTTGGATCCTAATCTTATGCACCCAAGATGGCCTCGAAAGACGACAAGGGGAGAGAAGACTTGGATGATCTTGGGCTAAAAGACAGAATTCTTTTCCAAATGACACTTAAGTTTTTTGGATCTAGACCTTGCAAACACACATGTTTAGGATGCAAATGTTCAATTCCAACTTGAAGCGTTAACAAAAGTAAAATCAATCGAAGAATGAATACACCAAGAAGATTTAGGGTTAACAAAAGTAAACTCGAGCGCCCAGAGGCCCTCCACATCAAGTATCGATTATTTTTTCTTTAACGCATTCAAGATTGAGTGTGAGTTTATTTTCAGCCCAAAATAAAGATTTGTAAAACTCGATCTCAAGCACGCGCCCAGAGGCCCTCCATGTCAAGATTTGTTCAATTTTTATGCCCAAATGAAGTGTTAGCGAGACTAATGTGCATTCAAAAAATTTTCTATCTTAGAAAAACTAATAAAAACTCAAGTGACTGGAATTTGATTTATGTGGAGCACTTAACACCTTCTTAGGTAGACCCATCCCCATATATGGTGTTGATATTGCAACCAATGGTTAGAATGATGGGTGATTAAAGAGGGTGAGTCCAACAACAAATTCACTCAAAGTGTCTTTATTTGTTTTTATAACTTAGAAAGTTTCTAAAATGTAGATTCTTTTTATGCCCCAAAAGATGAAGTGTGATATATTGTAATGATCAATTGACCTGTTGCATTCAAGGTTCGATTTGTTGTTTTAATCGTGCATTCATATAAAAAACAAACTTGATTTTAATCCATAGCACTCAACAGTGATTTTAGCAACATGCATTCAAACACAAGTGATTAAACATTCAAGTTTTTTCTTTTGAGCATTCAAGATTGAGATTTTGTGTGTTGTTTGAAGAAATTTGAAGTGCTTTGTTTTAACTTTAGATCATTCAAGATTGTTTTGGACTCAAAAGTGAAAATGACTCTTTGGACTTTGGTTTTCATTCAAGATTATGTGTTCTAGTTTGCATGTTTTAAGCCCAAAAATTATATTCCTAGATTGTTTTGATGCATGAAAAACCTAAGAAACATTCAAGATTTTGCAACAAGACATTTGTTTGGAACAAATAACAAAGCTTTTAGGACAATTTTTGGCAACCATTTAGGACTCTTAGTTTTCATGAGATTTTTAAAAGAACTTTAAAATATTTACAAATGAGGTCCATTTTATCCTTGATTGATGCTTTGAGTTTGATTAGATTTTAGTGTGCACTTAGTGTTGATTTTGAACCTTTTGAAATGGAAACTTGAAGTTCTTTTTAAATTTCCAAAAATGAAGTGTTCCTAACTTTGCATGAATGCATCTAAAACCTTGATGTTGCAAGGATGCAAATGATTGAATTGGTTTAGTTTCACTTGTTAAAAGATTTTTCTATTTTTTTGCAAATTTTTAGTTTTTAATGGATTTAAGTATGATTTGGGGGTTCATTTTAAGCACTAAAAAGAAGTGTGTATGATTTTGCTTCCTTAAAAAAATAAATGGCCAAGATCTTCCACAAGAAGAAGAAGAAGAAGTAGATGGAATAAGAAGAATATAGATAAGAAGAGGAAGAAGAATTCCAAGTGCTTTGTCCACCTATAAGCTTGAAAAATCTGCAAACACTATGAGATAGACTATGAGTTCCTTTGTCTTCTTCATGCTCATGTGGACCTACAAAACTAATTTATACAATCCTACCAATAAAAAAAAAAGCAAAATTAGCCAAAATTAGCAAATGACATACAAAACTTGACTAAAAAAGCTAATGAAGATGACCCATGCGGATTCCCACCGGGTGTGCCAAAATGTATATGAGCAATGTTAGTATGCTAATAGAAACCAAATTTAAATAAAGCTTCTACAAACTAAACAAAATTCATAAACTTCAAGATAGACTAAGATGAGCTCTCAATTAAGAATATGAGCCATTAATGGGCTCTATCAATGAGAAGCTCTCTTGTTGAGTGGCTTTGTCTAAATAAATAGGATGTATGCTCAAGCTTATGCTTCAAAAAGGGCTTCAAATGGAGTTGGAA